>OZ002740.1:35692139-36187139 GCA_963924295.1 Dioctria rufipes
TGTGAGAAAATGTACAATATGACAAAAAATTAAAAATAAAAGACATTTTTTTAGAATAGTAATACCATAAAATAAGTTTGTGTTATAAGTAGCATCACTTGGCGACACATAAAAAAAATGCAATTTCATCAACTTCCGAGCCCTACTTATTACTAAGCCTACTAGGGTAAACGCCAGTTATTACCAACTATCACCTGTGATGCCAGATTATGCCATGGACTAACCGCCCAAATAAAGAAAAAAGATCGTTCAAAAGGCGCCGAAATGTTTGTTTTTAATAAGGGTGAATTTCTGATAAAGGGGTTGCCATTTGATTAGTTTTTAACGATTTAATCGATTGTAGAAAAAGTATATCCGCCGCCCGATACTATTCTTTACAAAACAAAAAATGCTGCCAAATTAATTTTTTAAAACTGCTTTCACTGCAATAAGTTGATAACTAAGCTCCCTTAAAATGAAAAAAAAAAAAACAAATTGTCAATTTAAAAAGTTATGAAAGAAATATTGAAATGGTTTTTGGTGACAGTCCAACAACACCAATAGCCAAAAAATCGCCATTTTCGATTTGAGCGATTGTAAAAATTACTGGATCTTACTGAAATTTTGCATAGAGGTTTGAAATTACATTATCTAACAAATTCTAAATGAACATTTTAACATTTTTGCAAATCCATATATTTTTGGGCCACCCTTACATAATGTTTATATATGCTTTCGTTTTAGCTGTGAACTGAACATTTTCTGAACAAATATAAAATTTTACCTTGATTAAATTCCAAACTTTTTGCTTTTTAGTTAGAATGACATGTTCAAGAATCATTTAATTTGAATAAAACCCATTTTCCATATTTTTCATATTTAGATTTTTAAATAAATCTTTATATATCCACCCCACCACCAGCTTTTGGACATCTGAGTACACTGTAGTGTAGACAGCAGGCAGTTCAGGGTTTCATTGCTGTCCTGATGAGATCGTCCTGAACTGTTTACCGAAACATGCAGTATGCTCTCAAAATTTCTTTACGAAATTTTTATTTGCGACTACAAACTCAATAACTAAACAAGTACCTCGGTATTTGTTTTTTAAACCTTGCACGCAATAGACGGAAAATTGCCTGTATACTTGTATATTATAGAAGGACTCTACTAAAATTATTATTTTTGCATTTTTCAGGCCTTAAGGTAAATAAAACTCATAACTGCGTTAAATTTTTTTGGAACATGTATTTTTAAAAAATTATAATAAAAAAAATGGGAAAAAACTCGCAGATTTTTTAAGAGCTTAATATTTTGCGCTTCCTCCTTTGGCAGCAATTAACGCCTGTATTCTCATCGGCATACTGTGTATGCATGACTGCACCACAGTTTTCTGAGAGTCGAGAATATGGTTCCAAACATCCATTTGTGGTAATGACCTCCTTGGTAACTCTCTTTTGATGAGTGCTCAAACATTCTCAATTTTATTCATGTCCAGAGAATTGCTTGTTTTGACAGATTTTGCCGCGTGGCATGGAGAACCATCCTGCTTGAAAATAAAGTCTTCTCCACTCGGAAACAACTCCTTCAATTGAGGAAGCCATCTTGTCTGGAGGACATCCTTGTATTGGTCTTGCTTCATCGTACCCTTTACAATGTACAGACGTCCAGTTTTTTTTTGCAGAGATGACTAACCAAATCATCACTTTTGTAGGGGGCTTCACTCTAGGTATCACGCAGTCTGCATGAAATCTCTCACCTAGACGCCTTCTGACGTATTGCGCTTTATTAGTAAGTATTTTGAAAGTGCTTTCATCAGTAAAGCACACCTGAAATAATATTCATATTTATGAAAATTTACGTAATTTTAATTAAATTACGAACAAACGCAATTAATAAAGTATAAAACTATAAACATAAGGTATATTTACCGATTCTCAGAAATCTAAAGCTTAGTTCTGATGCTTCCTTACCCATAGTAAACATTTTGCTTTAATATTCAGCTGAATAAGCTTTCGGTGAACAGTTCTCGGACTGGCTATTATATTGCTCTGATTTAATTCACTTTTACTTTCATTCGTGGCATCAAACCGTGGTGAAAATATTGACTACACTTGCTCCTCCTTTGAGGACCCCAATCCTCATCATTTTCAATTTTTCCTTTAATCCTCCTTACTGAAGCCTCAAAAATATTCAATCTCCTGGAAATTTCTCGACTCGAAAACATTTTCACATCGATCATCAAGGCCTTAACTTCGTGGATTTTTTCTTTCGTCAGATCGCTGCTTTTACCCGTTTTATTAAATTTTATTTAAGCTGAATACAAAACTTAATTCAAAATAATAAAAAAAAAAAACACTCCTAAATTATAACACAGTCCATAAACATATAAAAACACTGCAATAATAAAATAAAAACCAAAGTAAGTGGGTATATTTGCGAAGCGCACAACCCAAAATTAATCTAGTCAAAAATACTTTGCGAAGCGCACACCTATTGTTAAGGGATTACGCATTGTTCTAGCACATATCTTTACCTGCCCTAAGTAATATACCCCCGTAGGGTATATTTGCCAAGCGCAAAGAAATACACACCCAGGCAGGCACACACACACACACACATGCAGGCAGGCACACACACACACACACACACAGAGGCAGGCTGGCAGGGGCACAAACACGCGCGCGTGTGTGTGCCCCTGCCAGCCTGCCTCTGTGTGTGTGTGTGTGTGCGCCTGCCTGCCTGTGTCTTTTGTGCTTGGCACAGAGCGTACTCCTCCTATTGATATTAGTGGTTTAAAAACTTAACTTAACTTACATAGATCAGGCAAAATTCATAGATCAGGTAAAGATACGTGCTATAACAATGCGTTGACCTTAACCATAGCTGCCCGTTTCCAAAACAATGCGCAATCCCTTAACAATAGGTGTGCGCTTCGCAAACTCCTGCTTGTGCGCTAGGAGAAGTGTTTTTTTATGGCTTGTGCGCTTCGCAAATACACCCAAGTAAGTCTTTCTACTTCAAAATCGGCGCGCAGACTGAGCCAGGTACTCACACTTCTTTTATGTTATATATAAACGATTCTGAGCGAGATAGTAACATTGTCGGTGATACCAATAGGTAAGAGAAATACGAATCCATGTAGAGGGCTTAACGAATGCCAAATATGAAATAGAGCGATTTAAAAGGATCTGAATACATTTCTTGATTAAAATTTTAAGTGCGTCTAATAATTTGGACAGGGACTGTAAGTAATGCGCGACTTTGTAAGTAGCATTTTATTTGAAAAATAAGCTATTTAAGCGGATATTTCTCTATCAAATACCTGGAAGTAACCGAAAATTACGTAGTAATAGCAAAATTATTCTGTCCGGTTTTTGAAACAGTTTTCTGTTGAATGTTTAATAACCAGCCACAGACGACTGGAGTTTAGATTTCATGTACAGGCAATCCTCGCTTTACGGCATTTCGGTTTACGTTATCTCGTTTTACGTCAAGCAGCATTTTGAGACCAATGCTCATATTTACAGTTCGATTCGGTCGTTATACGTCATACGCATTAGCTGAGCTACATTTACAAGCACGCGTGAGTAACACATAAAAAACTCAAAGGCATTAAAAAATATGCTAAAGCTACTCTTCCTGTTATTTGGAAATCTTATCAAAAGCCTAGGTTACTTTAAATTTTTTCGAAGAATTGTTTACGCGAAACTTTATACCTGAAGTATGGAATCACTGAGCTTGAAAAACTCAGCTTGCACTCTATTGCTCTTGGATAATACGAGAGTCATAGGATCCCGGAAAGATCTGAAAACACTTTGGAAAACTACATTTTAGACGGTTTGAAAATAGCCACGTCTTGGTAAGAAGTCAAGTTTGCAGAAGTTTGGAAAAAGGTTGGCCTCATAACGTGAGCCACACATCGTGAACATAGTAAATAACTTATCGGGAATAAAGAAGCTCGAGAGTGGAGACGTAACGGAGATGCAGTCCTCACATTTCCAGAAATTGGCTGATGAGGATTTAGTAAAATTCAAGGAACATAGACTGAACGAGAATCTATCTAATAATAACGAGGAAAAGCAACTGGTTTCGAAAAAAAATTAGCATTTATAAGCAACAATATAAATATTCGAGAAAAATGTCCCTAATTTTCCGAGGTAAATAATAAAATTAACCTCGCCTAAAACTAAGATGCGAAACAGAAACTTTTGGGGGATTCTTTCTATTTAAAAAAAAAAACTTATTTGTATGATTGCGTCACTGTTATTTTGTGATTTTTATTAATAAAACATTTTTATTTCTTCTGGTAAGGGTTGCTCTTTCATATCTTAGAACCGAACTATATGATTTTTTATAGAAATGTATAAAAAAAGTGGTTTCGCTTTACGTCGTTTCGTTTTACGTCAAATATTTCTGGAACGTAATTTGTCGTGGACTGACTGCCTGTACTAGATACGGGCCAATAATTAAAGAAGGAAAATAACTTAATAATACAATTATTGTGAACAATTTTTTTTAGAAAATCAGAAAGATTAGATTTATTAATAAACGAAATTAATTTATATATATAAAGGTAATATTATTATAAAATCCTTTGGAAAAGCTTTCTGTAAGAGATTACTTGCTTTCAAAGAAATCATCTTGACAGCATAACAAAAACTTATTTTTTAGTTAAATAAACTCCAAACTTTAGAAATTATTTATTTTAGATTCGTATACACAAGATTTACATCTTTTAACTAGTATCCTTATTCTATAGGTATAAATTAAGTGTGAATCTACATAAAGTTATAAAGTACCTACACTAATTCATAAAGTAAAATAAAAATATTCAGGATAATAATAGTAAATCAATATAATACAGAAAAAACACATGGATAAAAACAAGAGAACAAAAATAAAATAATGATAGTAGTTGTGAATAATCATCCAAATGACAGACTGTGTCCATATGCCCCGTGATCAAACACATCAATTCAATTTAAATAACGTTTTGTATTAACTTTAAACTCCGCCGCCCCTGCCCGCCCCTGACATGAAATGAAACTAAGCCGATTGGTCTAGATAAATATATTTGCACATCGTCTGCATATAAATGGATATTCACGTCTTCTATAATATCTATAAAATAGAAGTGGACCAAGAATAGAGCCTTGTGGTACTCCATTGGAAATTCTTTTCCAATTAGACTTAATGTCGCCGATTTTTACTTGCTGGAAATGGCCGGATAGGAACTCACTAATAATTTTAATGGCAGAGTTAAAAAAATTATATGCTTTGCACAACTTATGGAGAAGAAGGCAATGATTGACGGAATCAAATGCTTTAGTGAAGTCTAGTAATACTAAAGCCGTCATTAAATTATTATTAAGAGACATGCGGATATGAGTGGATACTTTTAACAGCGCTGTTTCGCAGCACGAAAACCGGACTGCATTTTTGATAAGAAATTATTTTCTGATATATAATCAAGAATTTGAATATATAATAGCTTTTCAAGAACTTTGCTGAGGAAGCAAAGCAGACTTATTGGCCGATAGTCCCTAGAGGATACAGAGGCAGGGCATTTAGCCAAAGGTACAATTACGTTATTTTTCCATATTTGAGGAAACTGAGAAACGGTAAGACACGAGTTGACAGTAAAAACTAAAATATCTAGAATTACCAGCTATTCTAGATATTCCTGAAAAACTTGGGCGAGATATCATCAGAGCCCGTTGCATTAGACTTGATAGAAGTGACAGAATAGGTAACTTCATCTGAGAATACGCAGCGGAAAGTGAAGTCATCACAAAAATTGTCATGGCCAACTTGATGAGTTGGTTGTGATGGATTAGAATGGGATGAGGTGAAATATGAGTTGAGATCGTCAACATCAAAGTCACAAACAGGTAGATCCTTACCGCACACATCGCTTTGTTTTAAATTTGACCATAACTTCTTTGAGGAAAGAGAAGGGCTTAGCAACCTGCTCATATAGTTTCTTTTCGCACTTCTAATTTCAGATGTAACTCGATTTCTGACAATTTTAGCAGAGTACCAAGGAATATGACCAAAAATAATTTGTTTCCTTCGTATTGGAGCACACTTATCATGTAAACCATATATGAATTCATAAAATAATGTTAATTGCTCATTAAGAGATGTGCAGCTACGGATAGCGTTCCATGAAATAATGGATGTTTCCTCAAGTAGACTTTTAACATTCACGGCATCGTATGATCGATATTTTATTATCTTGGGTGTGGGATAGAAGCAGATATTGTATGACAGAAAGATAAAATCATGGTCAAAAACACTAGGAGGATTCAATTGGTTATGCAGCTTTTAATTTAAAGATTACTTCAAAGAATTTATTTACGACCAAGTAGAATTTGCATTATAATTGGTAGTTGGAATGCAGTTGCTACAGGCCAAGTATTTAGTTAGAACCAAATTAAAGGTAGGGCATCAGAAATTTGAAGCAAGGTGCAAATTTTCGGTGCATTTGGGTTACATCTGTTCAGGTGAAGGGATATCTTTTTGAAAAAGTACCTAAGCTTCTACAACCATCATTTTATTACATTTTTTTATATGTAAACTAAAACAGGTATTTACAATTACAAAAAAAAAAAAAAAAACAAAAAAATGGACCAAACAAGAAATAAAAATATTCAATATAATTGCAGTCTTCAATTTACCATATTGTGGAATTGTCGTAGCACTTCGTCAATATCATTTTTGATGGTTTACAGCTGATTGGAGGTCTTCAGCTGATTATGTTTTTGATCGGGTCTATGATGTAAGGTTTTGGGATATTTCTTAAGGAAAACGTTTAATGCTTTTTTATTATTTCCTCAACGTTTCGGGCCTTCTACCCTTCTTCAGGAGGATATGATGAAATTTTTTTTAAAAAGATATTATTGAAACATATTTTACAAAAAAAAAAAAAATACCATTCATGTATGGTTCCTTAAATAAAACAGCAATCTAAATTCTGCCTATTTATTTGTTTAAATTATTTATTTATTTATATGTTCAGTTAACGTTTTTATTATATTTTTAATGTGTATTTTTTGTGAAATATGTTTCAATAATATCTTTTTTTAAAAAATTTTTTTCATCATATCAAGAACAAAGGTGAGAACACTAAATAAATATTTTCATTATACGTAATACTATCTTGTATTTTAATGTAGCTAGCTACTGAAAATTGGTACTAATCAAGACCCGAAACATCGAGGAAATAATAAAAAAGCATTAAACAAAGATCGGAGTTTTCCTTAAGAAATATCCCAAAACCTTAATATAAATTTTGTCTGTTATTTTCCATTCAAATGCCAGAAATAGCAGACCTGGCATTATATCGCGAACTACTGACATTCTTTGAGGCTTATTGATAGCAATTAGTGTCGAAAAGGTAGATTCGCACGAAGCAGTACTACATCCGATTGCTGCGACTAATGCAAATAGTTCACACGTATCTCTGAAAGATTCACTTTGTCTAATATGCATCCGCTCTGATCTCCTCGACCATTCAACTCGTTCAAATACCTTTTCACAATAATAGCCTCTTCTTTGGAACGAATTTTTATACCTGCACGGCTCTGTTTTTTTTCATTAATTTCCTTACAATAATTATTTATTTAAAAGTTGAACAGACTTAAACTTTGTACAACTCATCAAGACACAAAATTGAATCTAGTAGATTCTCATTGTTTTCAAATCTTCTATTCATTTCAGCTCTCTACAGTTTAATAATATTCTGTTTTAAATGAGGAGCTTAAATTATGCCTACAGTGTTTTGACGAGAAGGTGATAGCCATAGAGCATTTAGTCCTCCAGATGTCTGGCCTTTACTTGTCTCTTCTGTTCTGGGAACTATTTTCAGATTCTTTTCTACAATATGGTATTCTCAGTTTCTTGCAAAATTGTCTCATACATTTTTCTGAGCTCAATTTCTTCCTGGACACATTTTATTATTCCCGTGTTTCGACCCTGTAAAGCCACATCAGCAGGTTGCAGAAAACATAGTATTTTTTTTTGCTACTATCTTTGCCAGTAGAATTTCCATGTATAACATAACACCTTTGATGTCAATCCTTTTTGCAATATCATCACCATTGAATTTTACATTTTTCATTTTATCTGGAGTATTCAAAATCAGAGAATAATTTTCATATACGACACTTATAACAGCCAAATGTTCTGATCAAAGCTGTTCAAGTAGTCGACGAATCGTCTTACCTTCATAGATGGTAGGAAGAGGTGGAAGGTGAGTAACGAATATACGGTCGAGTAGTGGTTCACTGGTCTGTGTTACCGATCATACAGACTCGCCGCGATGACTTATGATGTCGCCGCAGAATATGGAATAAGTTGGCAATATTTAAGGTAGGCATTGTAATTTTAAGGTAAGGCATTGTCCCTCTATGCTCTCCCCTAGCTAAGGCCCTGAGTTGTTAGATGATTTGGTTTCTTTTTACGGGATGTCTTCAAAATTAAAAATCAATACAGAAGATATTCCAAAAGCAGATTTAGATAGCATTTGGATAGAGCGAAATGCAATAAGAGAAGCTAGCAAAAAGTTCGGGGTGTCAAAAACTACACTGCAGAAATATAGGATAAGCTAAGTGGAAAACTTCCTAAAGAAATTTCGGCACCTGGCTCTTTTACTATCGTTAGATGGATGGATTGAAAAGAGGTTGAGTCCCCCGAGGGAGGACTCTTGAACTTAGGCCACAGCGAGGTCCATTGTTCATACTCATGAGCAATAGCTCACAGGTCCCAGCCGGACGCTGTGACAAGATTCAGAATTGGCCTCCAACCCTTCCTACCTGCCTCATGCAGTTCTATCAGGAGGTGTGAGCCTTGGAATCTGTAACGCTTCCCGGAAAGGGCCGGACAGTGACACAAGAAATGAGTCATCTTTTCGGGCTCCTATCCGCATCCTCTACATACTATATAGGATCATCTTGTGTAGGTGACCCTTGAGAAAAGAGTGTCCAGTGAGAATTGACACAAGTGTTCTCAGAGTTGGCTTGCTCAGTCCCAATATCTTTTTCGTCAGATTTGGGTTAGGTTTACTCCACAGTTTCTTAGTAGTTCCGCCCGGGGGATCATCCAGCCAAAGGTGACTGTGTTGGCAGTCAGCCCAGGCCGAAATTCTAGATACAAGAATATTTGGTCCAATCCCGATTGAAGAGAATGATTACCCCAAGATTGCACCAATACGAGCGAGCTCATCCGCTTTTTGTTTCCGCTAATATAATTGTGACCTGGCACCTAAACAACGAGTACCCTGTTACACAGCGAGATGGAATTTAGGGTAGTTTTGCACTCCAGTAACATGACTTTCAAGGTGTAGAGCGATTTCCAAGCGAGCCTCCTCACAAAAAATACCTGCTACGGTATTTTCCTTAGTTTTGGAGCCGTCTGTGCAAACTGTAGGGTTTGATAATGGTTGAAGCACAGAGTGCGACGCCCAATCTGCCCTAGATGGAATTTTTGATTTAAATTCGCTTTTCATTATTGTTTCTAGAAGAAGGTCGTTGTCCCTGCTGATGTCAGGAGAGATGGATAGAGCCCGAGTACTGGTTGAATTGAGGGCGCCGCTTATACTAAGAAGGCACAACCTCTGAATCTTTTCCAACATTTGTGGTGGTTGGCGAAATCCATTGCTAAATTTGGATCCACTCTCAGATACCAGTGCAAGTGGGAGTCCAAATCTGGAGAACAGTTCTCTCAATAACTTTATGGTTTGCGTAGAGGTAGTACTACTTGTAGCAATAGTATAGGCATCGACAACAATAACGAAGTTTGTTTCTAGGAAGGGTCCAGCGTAGTCCAAATGGAGTCGTTGCCATGGATGGTTTGTATACTCCCAAGAATGATATGGTACTTTAGCAGGATCGGTTCTGAATTTTACGTAATTTACACATATTTGTCATATAAGGACTAAATGTCTGCATCAACTCCTTACTACCATATTTAGTTTCTATTCCAAGATTAGCTGTATGCAGTCCTTTCAGAACTCTATTTTGTAGGGATTGAGGGATCATTACACGAATTCCTCTAAAAACACATCCATTCATCAAAGAAAAATCCTTTAATTCTTCGTTTGATAGAGGTCCTTCCGTTTGTAAGGAATTTAAGTACTTAACACAATCAGCATCCTTGACAGTTTTTCGACGAATTTCCTTCGCCGTTACTGGCAGAGTTTCTATTTGCGCTATCGGAACTCCTGTGGACTTGTGCTGTAGTTTGTATGTGCGAGGGGTTGGCGAATGAGATCCCCGCTCCATCCAGTTTCCCTGCCTGGATGCCGAAGAATTTTTATAATTTTTCCTCTTTGGTGATGGTGATCTAGCGAAGATATTTGCATTATTACATCTCGGCGGAGTCTGGAAAACTGTATCCATATCTTGACTATCGCCAATTTTCCCCTGACCTAGTCGAAATCTGGAGCAAAAGTGTGCGTGTTCTTTTCCAATCTTATAGCGTATGTCATATTTAAATTCTGACAATGTTTGCGTAGTGTAATAGTCGTAAAACTAAAGTCGGTGATAAGCTTTTATCAGGACGAAAGATGCTGGTGAGAGGCTCATGGTCTGTTATTAATGTGATTTTCTTGCCATAACAATATTGAAAAAATTTCTTGAGTGTCCACACTATGGCACTTGGTTTAAACTCAGCTCCAAAGAGGTCATTTTTATACCCTAGATGAAATAATAGGGGTATACTAAGTTTGTCATTCCGTTTGTAACACCTCGAAATAATGATGGTAGAGCAAAATGGATTGGACACCCATTCATAATATTAAAAGTTATTTCGATTTTTGCATGTCCGTCCGTCCGTCCGTCCGTCTGTCCGTCCGACCGTCTGTCTGTGCGCACGATAACTCGAGAACGCGTATACTTAGATAGCTGAAATTTTGTACACGGACTTTAAAAAAAAAAGTAAAATTAAGTTCGAAAATGAGATAAATCGGGCAACTCCTTCGTGGGGTTGCCATATAAAAGTTTCGTTTTCCGCTATATATTTGGACACTGCCTGAGAACGCGTTGACGTAGAGGGCTGAAATTTCGTACATGATGTTTTTACTACATTAGCAAATAAAATGTCAAAAATGGACTAAATCGGGCAACTGATTCTTGGTGTTGTCATATAAAAATTTAGGTTTTTTATGTATACTGTGAAAACGATCAGTCCAAGACATTTTTATTGTACTAAAAACTTCTTCAGAATACGAAATCCTATAAAATTGGCTATAATCATTTTTTCTGTGCGACAAACCGTTCTAGAAATATATGCGAAAAACAACTTCAAAATCAATACTTGAATAGATCGGTGACCATACGAAATTGAATACGGGCATTCATCTAGGGTATCATATGAATTCGTCTTAGACCAATTCTAGCTTTTTTACTTGTCGTATATAGAATGGCTGCACATTTAATACTCCACACAGATGATCTTTTCATATAACCCTTATTTCAAATATCACGTTCACTTACTAAAAAATAATTATAGACGATTTTTAACCACTTTATAAAGGTAGGGTCTACCCAATTTCAATTAAGTGTATTACTCAGACCACGCATTTTCTACAACTCAGTCAGTCTCTAAACACGTTTTACTGTGGATATGCGTTGCTTTCTTCCGCGCCTTTATCTCTTTTCGAATATATTAATAGGTCGTGCTCTATAATAAAGTCTCATACTCAAACTATGAATATACCTATGTATGTACTATCATAGACCATATACGTAATTACAGAAGACAAAATTCGTTAAGAAGTTTTGAATCTCTTATCTAAGGTGGTAGTGAAAACTTATTAGGCCTCATTAACAGCTGTTGGCTTTCCATTAATACGCCGCGTATATACTGCATATATACCTATGTCACTTAATTTAAATATGAACCCTAAATTCCAGAAGTATAGCGTCAGATAATATTCCCAGTAAATTGAGTATCTTTACATAGAACAGACAGACTAATAGACACATAGATAGAATAGACCGACTTAAAGTGTATAGCAGCTACTTTTAAGCCCATATCAATTAATTAATGAACGCGCATTATCTTGAAACTAGTAGGTATATAAGATGAGATCATATATAGAAGTACGTCCTACCTACTTCGCACTTAACAAAATCCAGTTAATAAGTGCCGAATAAGTAATGACATGCATTCATTATAGAAATTCTAGGATCGATAGGGGATTCTCTAATTTGCATAAGAAATGGCTGACAAATTAACGCCATACTATCGAAGTACACAACTTAATCATTAATCTTCGTGCAGCATTATTCCGCGAAATTGAGCTAGAGAGGTAGGAGACGGGCGACAGTGTTGTTCTACTTCAGTTTGTCTATATGTTCGTATAATGAATATGTGGAGACACTTATCAACACCCGCGATGGTGATAGTATAGTGCAGCGCTATATACATAAATGACTTCGCACTTAGAACAGAGTTAATTAACAGGGCTAAGTGCAGCTTTAGAACTGTTCACGTTTCATATTCATTAGGTGCTCAACAAATTTATCGCTTTTATTATAAAGTTTGCGATGCATGTCATGACCTATACCATCACCATATCCAGATTCAATATACATATGTATGGTATGGGACCAGACTAGACTAACATAGATGTGGAGCTAGATATATATACTCCCCAACTATATGCATCCGAAACTTTCTTTTGAATTTCTGGTGCACTTGAGTATTACACATGAATTGATCCTTTAATTCTGTCAGGGTATCTTTGGGAGCTTTGACAATTGGTTCATGAGTAATATGTTTCCAGGCATCGCATCGCATCGCGTCAAATTACAGGATGTATGCAAGACGCGTTTAATTTTGCAGTTTAATTTACCTTTGTGAGAAGGTGACAGAATCGTTTGTGGTGTATAAAAGCCGCATATTCATATGTATGTAGACATATAAGGATGCTTGTTATATTACATGAAGTTTGCAGTTGATAATATCCTGAACACGTTTGATAGTTTTTTTTTTTTTTTTAATTATAATTGAGATGAGTTTCTAGGTGAGTTTCCTTTGTAATGTGTCAGGTGGAATATATCAAAGAAATTCACAGTCAGAGGACACAATAACTTTCTCATTGTATTTTTTTTAATAGCTTTTCTGTAGGAAATGTAAAAAAAATGATTTTAACCCATTTCGGTCCGGTACCCTTAATCCTATTCCGTCAAGATAATTTGATGAAATTTCGTATACTGTCTATTGAGGCTCTATACTGATCTACTTATCAGAAGAAATTTAATCCTTTAGGAAGATTTACATTTTGATGGCGCATGCATTTTTTCCAAAAAATTGTGAGGAAGATAGTACGAAAATAAATAAAAATAATACGAAAATTTAGAGAAGCAAACTGCATATTTTGTAGACCATGTTCTGTCAATGTGTGAGTGTCCGAAAAATTTTACTCCCCAGCTGAAAAATATCAATGCCTGACTTAGATAAGGTTTACTATCAACATTACCTGTAATGCATAAGTAATGATTACATGAACATCCCAAGTAGCAATTACCAGTTGTGGTTCAGTTCGGAGAACGATTCCAGGGTCACTTGTATTTTCTTCGAACCATTCGCAAATGGCTCCCACAACCTTAGCTCACAAAAATTTGGCAAGCAATTTGGCGGAAATATCTAGACAAGCAGTTTGGTTGCGAATGAAAACCATTGTGTGGTTGCAGGAGTTGGTTAGGATTTTGTCTCCGAACTGCATTATAACTACTATGAAATAGTTTTGCAAACAATTTAGCAGAACTATTAGTCAACTACTATGCGGAAATGCGAGAGCGAAACATATATACAAAAGCATATCTACTGAACGCACGAATAAAAGAAAGAGATGTGCATATAATATTTTATGATAGAAGGTAAACATAACGAAACGACAAGATAAATTCAAAGTCTAAGATTGTTGGTCTTCATAATAAAGATTTAAGAATAATAGGATATTATTTGCTAGGATTTATAATGTCGTTTTGGCGAAAGGTATATTTTACAGGCAATAGCATTTTTTATGTGAAGGTGTGTTAGATACCTCGGAAAATAACAATGCGCCGCAAAAAATAGAAATATTTATTAGATAAAGTTTTTTATTAAGAAATTAAAAAAAAAAACTGTAAGACTGATATAGTTAGTGAATTAAAATTGCTTCTAGTACGTACTATTTTATAATATAAAATGACTACTCGAATTTGTAACTAAGTGAAATTTTCATTCGCCTATTTTTGCCAAAATAGACAAACGGCCATTTTCTCTAGTAAATATGGCGGAGGTACATATATGTGCTATCCACAAGTATTCATTTGTGGCTATTCGTTTGTGGATCGTAACTACTTAGTTGTGTCCAGTGCTGCCAACTCTTTTTGCTGATCCGGCTAAATCTACTTAAAAAATCGGCTAAAATTTTCATAAAATCGGCTAAATTTTCGGCTAAATTTGCGCTTGTTTTTAAAGTCATCAAATGTGCACATTTGACCATATGTGCACAACTTAGATTTTAAATCCTCTCTGCGATTCATTTGCCGTCACAGTTATCGTTTTTAAAGTCTTCTGTGATCTGCAAAAGAGAGCGTTACACTTGCTGCACGAATATTTTTACAATCACTGAAACTCACGCGATGGCACATGAGAGATAACATATGATACTGATTGTTTTGAAGATCGTCACAAGTAGAGTCTGCAAAATTGGCGGCTGTGTGAATGCTCCAGTTTAGTTCTTTTGTTCGTGATTCAGTTACTTTCAGCTAAGTCAATAACTTTGCATTGATCTTGAAGTGCTACTGGAAAGATTCCTTATGAATTTTTGTTGGTGCTTTCCATTTTGATACCACACATAAATTCGCAGAGGGTATCCAATTAATCCCTAAAATAAAAAAACAATACAAATTTATATGGCTAGAAAATGAAACCCACTTTATGGAACATAAGGCAAAAATTTTGCTACGTAATTTTGAAATTTATAATATAACTATTACACTCAGAAATCAGAAACTTTATAAACTATTTTTGAACACGACTGGTAATATAATAATCTTTTCTACTTTTGCATAAAATTTTATTGTCTTACCATCCAAATTAGCTTACTTTTACTTTACTAGCAGAAATTCGAGAGACACAAAACAAATAAAAACAGTAATTCGATTCAGTATGGTACTGAAGCAAATACTGCAAGCAAGCTAAAAAACTATACGCATTCTTATAAGATTAAAGAAGCATTCGTATTGGTTTAACCAATAAAATATAAGCCGACGGCTCTGATTGGGCAAGCGTCGTCGGTCACGTGTGACGTGTGGTGGTCTGGTCGGTGGACGAAACCAAGTGAAGTTTACGTCAATCCCAAAATCGGCTGAAAAATATCAAAATTGGCTAAAAATCGGCTGTCGGCTAAATGGTAAATTCTTTCGGCTAAAAGTATAAGAATTCGGCTAAATTTAGACGAATTTTCGGCTAAATTTAGACGATTTTCGGCTAAAGTGGCAACTCTGGTTGTGTCCCATCAATTAATTTATTACTACATGTGTCATAATAGACTTGTGGCTCGAAATCAGAGCTATTTATTTGCAGTCGACCAATCTGCAAGTGATTGTTGCTTTTTTTTTATAACGACTATGAAAACATTAAATTCACCTTTGAAGTTACCATTAAGTGGGATCTATTCTACAGCAGAACAAAGTGTATGTGTTATTGTGCTAAACTGTATCAAATTTGTAAAATGGATATCTTTTATCAAAAAAAAAAAAAAAGCTGTGTTTTAAATATGTGAAATGTGTTGAGAATATTCATAAAAAGTAATGCCTATTTTGAAAGGATTTAAATAAATTTGTGTTTCTAATTTGTAGTGAACTAGTGTTAAAAAGATCTTTTAGAAATATAATTTTCTTGGTCACAACTACTAGTTGTCTCTAATAACCATGAGGTTCTATTCCGAACTGGACAGTTGTATTCATAACCACAGAGCTATATAAGAATTGTGAGTTTCTCATGAGAGCCCCAGAGTTGTAGATTACAGCGAAATAGTAGCTTTAAGAACTGCTAACTTGTTGGTCACAACTGTGTATGTAGTTTTAGAGCTGTAATTCACAGCTAAGTAGTTCAATTAAGAGCTATAGAGTTATCATTCACAACCATGTTGTGATATTGCAGTCCTGCTGAGTTATATGATTGTAGCCACGTTTTTAACATTTACTCCTATCTAATTTCATTTAGGAATTTGTTAATTCAGCACGAAATGAATAGTTATAAGATCGTCGAGCCTCTTGCAGATGGTGATAAATTACAGACAGTTCGCATTTGGTTACTAGGCCAAGTTCACATGTAGTCCTTACAACTCATTAAGCGAGTAAAATGATTCAAGGTTCGTATATGGACAAGGAGATAGGTTCGCACATAGTTGACAGAACCTCAAAACGGATAGCTCCTAACTGATTGTAAAAATAGGTTCGGGTATAGCTCTTAGAACTCCTTACGCGAACCAGATGATTGTCACAACTAAATAGATCGGAGAAATGGTTCGCACAATTTTCTAACCTCTGAAATTGGTTCTGAAACACAAGCAAGAAATTGTCAAATATTCACAACCAAACTTGTTATGGTGAGAAGGCTCTCACAAGAGTTGTTCAGTTCGCCAAAACGGAATAGTTCCCGAATTGCTACATGGGCAGAAGGCAGGCGTAATCTATTTAGGCGTTGTATTTTTGATCATGTTATATGTATTCCTTTTTTCAGGGATATTTAGAGAAGGCAAAGGTAATGAATAGATATATTCATTCGTGTTATTACCGAAAAGAGATAGAAATTTGTGCGGTTATATTTGCAGCGGAGCTAGTGTGTGCAGGTCGAAAATGCGTCATATAGTTTCATTGTTTTTCTAAGAACATTGAAGGAAGCAAAAGTACGTTAAGTTGCAGATGAAAAATATTCCGATTTGTGCATTATTTTAGAAGAAGATGTCGATAACTTTCAGTTAAGTACGAGATATGAATAAGGGAAAACGCGCGGTTATATTTCGCACCCTTTTAAGAAATCAGGAAGAGTTCTTCCTTTTACCTCTCAGTAAAAACGTAAAAAGTGCTTTCGTCCACCTTCCTGAGGGTCTCAATTGAATGGTTCTTTCTAAACTTCTGCAAAATTTATGCTTAATGGTTCCGTACGCTTTCCTGAGATGGCGGAATGAATACTTTCACCATTGAATTGAAAGGGAATTCTTCTTTTCACCATTCACTTTTCATAGAATTAATAAGGAAGGCTAACTTTCACCTTACTGATCATGCAGAGGTAAGGTGTGCAAGTGAATGTCTTATACATGTACCTTCCTGTCGTAGGATATCACAATGCTTCCGTTTCAAGCTGGGAAGTGCATCTATATAGGTATTTTTGCTGGAGGTATTCTCATTCATAAATAGGAGGCTATGAATGTGTGCGTACATTATTTCATTTCGATTTAAATACTAGGAGGTGAAGGTACAAAGTTGCGAGAGAAGAAAGTGACATTTAAGAAATTATTTTGATTAAAAAGGAAGTTATGAATATCTCAATTATTATCCATGTTTATTTTTTTTATTTTTTAATCAAAAGTATATATGTTTTAATATATTCCACTATTTGACAACAAGTAATGCATATTCACGAATACCTTGCTCTCTCCGGCAGACAAATTAAAAATGAAATCAGGGGGCCTATTCTTGAATAACGAAGGCACATTCCGTATTCGTTATACTGTCAAAACCATTCGGAATTGAGGCTTGTGGTATTCTTGAAATCCACATTCGTTATATACCGAACGCAAACCCTTCGTTATTTAACGAGTGGGTTCAACCATTCGTTATGCCAAACGAAGAGTGAATCAGCTGCTACTTTATGGGTTATAATGGGAGATAAGAGATGTGCGAAAATATCATATGCTCAAAAAACTAAACTAATTGAGTTTTTAGAGGAAAACCAGAAACTGAGATTTGGTAAATATGAAAACTCTTTCAGTTCAAAAGATGCCACGGAATTGTGGCAAAATAAAATCAGTATTAATTTCCATACCCGAAGCACAAAAGAACTAGAAAGGTTTTTTTATGATATTATATTCGAAACAAAGGTAATAGAAAATTTCCAGATTTGGGAGGATTAAAATGTGTGGTGAAAGGAAAATCTGCGGCGGCATAAAAAACATTTGCATGGCACTGGTGGAGGTCCTCCTGCAACCTTTTTTTCTATCTAGCGTTGAATTAAGGGTGCAGGAATTGATTAACTATTGACGTAATTGATAGTCCATAGATTATTTAACGATTTCAGGACGAAACAATAATGACAATTCACTGAAGCTTGCCATTTTTTACAAATTATATTTTAAAATATGAAACAGCTGACGATATCCAATTTGTAAATTGACAGATTTAATCTTACCACACTCGTTACGTTGAAATACTTTTTCACCACGTCGACTTTATAACGAAGAGGTTCAAGAATACGAACGGGGTATTCGATTCGTTATCAACTATTCGTTATATAACGAATTCGTAAAAACCATTCGTAATTCAAGAATAGGCCCCCAGGTGTTTCACGAAAATTGCCGGACCCCTTTTCTCTCTAAAGTTCAGCACAATTATAGAGATTTCTCTGTGCTTTTTTTACCTCTTCCCCAGAAAACCGGTGTACATATTGCATTAAGATAACTCGTGTGGGATGACCCAACTAGAGCTTTTCAGCCAACTTAATCGCCAGCTTTCCTCTGCTACCGACTGAAAACTCCGAATTGAACATAAATGACGTTTTTGATGTTTGCAACTTTAACTTATATATGGTGAGAACGTTTTTTCGTGAGTGATATTACGTAAAGACAGAAATGCATCCAATTTTCCAAAATTACGATAAATTTATGGTTTATTGGATAGTTTTCAAGATGTATCACTTATGCTTATGACAGGCATGGGGTATCGATATCTAGATATTCGGAATATCCCGTTTATACACCATGTGTGTTATCAAATACTCCTAATATACCCAGAAAAACTAGTGGGTATAGACTCGATATCTAGATATCAATATCCTCAAAAATTACTGGGTATACCCTGATCATGGGCACTTATTACTTTGCGCAGCGCCATCTTGTTGTTGATAATAATATGATGTCTGTGCTTACACAAAAATGCGAAAAAGAAGAAGAAGAGCTAAATATCTTCCGGGAAATGTAATAAAAAACAAGGCAAATATTAAACTCCGCAGAGTTAATAAATTATTTCATTACAATTTTGTTATTTTTAAACAAACCCTCGACCACACTCTTTTTCGTTTTACACAAATTTGTAAATTGAGACACCACATCCGCCGATACATTTTACACCTCAACCAAGATCTTATTGAAAAATAACGCATTTTTTTCTTTTTTCGTTCCAATCCTTGAATTTGTCGTATATTTACAATTAATTGTTGCCGTTTAGCCTGCGTTAAAGTTCATATATGTATTTGTCATTTCATTTTCCAAATTTGTTACGCTTAAAGATTTGTGAACTGAATTGAAATGCCAAGTATGGTTTGTCACATCAATCCCTTTTATGTCTGTCAGGGGTGCTTTGATATCTAGATATTCGGAATATCTAGATATCGATACCTTGCATTACATGCAAGAAAATTTTTTTTCGTAACTATTCAACTGTCTCAAAAAACATGTCAACAGAAACCATTAATATTTAACATTCGCACAGTTGGCAGCATTCAAAACTAACTATCTTAAGTTGGCAGCTATTGGACTAGAAATTTGCAATTTGATCAAATCTCAAGGCGGCTTGAAGCTAACAAAAAAGCTAAAGTTGTAATTGTGTTCTCGTACGCAGATTTATATTGTCAACAAATCTGAAGCTGGCTGAAAGCTCCAATTATGTTTCATATTCCTATTACCTGCGTAAAGATTTTAGGCGGAAATAGATTACGCTTTAAGGCTTAAACATAATTGCGATGACCGACGACTATTGCAGTAATAAGAACAATTTTCGCCAGGAACGTTTTATGGAGCGTGTATTACATAATATTCTGAAGTTTTCGTTGTCGTCGACCACTTTATTGAATTATTTCAATTACGACGGCAAGACAGGCGGACGAGCGACGACTATTGCAGTCATAGGAACAATTTTCCCTAGGAACATTTTATGGAGCGTATATTGCATAGGAATTCGTCGGTCGCTTTATAGTCGCAATTGTGTTTAAGCCTTTAGTCCGCGTCGCGACAACGTGGCGAATTTAACAGCGAAATTTTCTTGCCGTATTGTGACACAAATTGCAAAAAGGCTGTAGCAGGGTAACAATAGTGCTTTTATATTGGTACTATACATATTTAGATGTGAAGTTGCCTACCAAAAATATGTTTTCATTGTTGGCACTACTGAAAGTGAGTAGCAAATTTAGGATAAGAAATGGCTACTCGGCAAAAAATTGTGTCACACTGTCGTGCCGCTGATTCGTGATGCACAATTGGAAACACATATGTGTTGTAATATTTTTCGGCGTTGTTGCGCCGTTCACTAAATTGTAATCTGTTGGAGCATCATTCTTATTCTAGAATAACCCCACGTGATTTTGACTGAAACACCAACTTGTGTAAAACAAAGTGGTCTTTGCTTATGCGGCATTACTTTCGAACATATTTGGTATATCAAATGACAGGGATGCGTTGCAGCGAGTTTGAACTTTAATGTTTTTGGTTTTATGGCAGAAACACACAAATTAAAATAACGAATGACAATGACAAATGTTATGGCCGTAGCATACTATAAGCAGCAGTATGCTACACTAGCCACAGCCGCTACATGTAAGCTATTGCCTATGTGGACGGTGCGATGTGACTCGACTAAGTGAACGCCACGTATTAGGGATAGAGGACGCAAGACGGAACACAGAAAAGAAGAAGAAGAAGAAGTAGAAAAAGAAGAAGAGGTGAGGCATTTTGTCATGTATCTTAGTGCGCTCCAACTTCGATCAATTATTTTTGTGATTCCGAGTGGTTTCATTCACCATAAGTATTCCCTTCATAAAAGGTAAATAAAGTTTGATCGAGAACAGTGTCATTACGGATGAAATATCGTGGATCGATTCAGATTTATCCCATCAGTGATTTCAGCAGCTGCAAGTGCTTTCTCAGCGTGTAATATGGCTGTTGCGGGCGCTGCATATTAGCGCATCCGTACTATATTCAAATTCGTCAAATTTGGAAATTAAAGGTAATAACGTGTAAGCAAAATTGAAAAGGAAAAAAAAATTAAAATCATTATCATCTATAGAGACTAAAAGACTGGGCTGCACCAAGTCAAACGGATATCGCTGTAATGCATTCGGACAGCAACATCTAGCTGGCGCTCCGCTGAAGGTAAATGACGGCCCTCAGATTAATAACTGGGAACACAGCATTCGGACGTATTGCGATAGAGACTTTCGTTAACCATTATAATTGTTCACCGGTGCTCCTCCATAATTTGAAGAAGTTTGGGATTTTCACAAGTCATAGTGTACTCCACATATATGCCCACAATAATAGCTGATGACATTTTTCAAGTAACAGTTTGCAGATTCATAAAGAAAGATATCTTAGTAATTCCTATGATAAGGTTATGAATTTCTTAGGCCATAGATTTAGTTCATAGATATATTTGTATACACACACATATACTCACCGTGATAAGGTCATGAATTTTTTTTGATCTTAGATTTAGTGAATGAAACTCTCAGGACGTACGCAATATGTATATCCTCATGTCACTGTGACACTGAGTCAGATAGGAGGACCTATTGCTAGGTGGATTTAGAATATACTTTCCCGCTCGTATTACAGCAACAAGGACATATGCTCTAAATTTTCAGAATTCAGAAAGATATAGACTGGAGGTTGATAGGATTTTATTTGGCGTGTATGTACGTTCGTTCTTAGTGGCATTAGAAATTTGTGTGTGACAATGAATTTAATACTCTCTTTATCTTCGTCACCTAATCAGTGATTTAGGAGATCTTAATTGTTTCATTCATTCAAGTACTTACCATATGCTGGAGTGCTTCAACATGTCGGGGATTATTGTAAGTAAGTACCTTTAGTGTTAACATATACCAAATTACTTTTCCTTTAAATTTTGTGCCAGAACTCACACTATAATAGTAACGCAGGTTTAACTTGAACTCAAATTTTAGATGAGAATTTATAGATAATTTGACAATAAGTCCCTAAATGTTCGTTCTTCCGGTAGCGAGATGTTGTACTCGGGAGAGTAAATTTTGAAATATTAGCAATTGTCATATCTGATTTTGATAGTAAATTCTAGTTTTGAAATTATCTCCAGGATAACCACTCACACTCTTGAGAATCATAGACTCAATAGAGCTTATATATTAGGAATAATGTATAAAGAAAGAATTTGTCACTACTCTAAGAACGTCGAACAACGAGGAATGTATAAGCTTAAGCAATTAATGAGATTTTGTTTTTATAACGTAATGCAGTCCTAGAACTTTTTTTCTCCTTCTCACTTCTCGAGCCCTCTTGAGATGAAGGTCGTGTAAGGTCCACTGCTCCGCTACTACTCTATTTTAGGTCATCAGGGACACTGAAATCAAATTGCTGCCCTCAGTGTCGTATTTGTGGATGGGGCAAGGCAGCCGAAGGCTCGTCACGTGCGCCTTCACGTAAGTATTGGTATGTAGTGTAAGGGTCCCTTCTGGACCGGATGTGTGCGACGGCTTTTGTTAGGCACGAAAATCCCCCCACACTCTCCGCCGATAGCTGAGGCAAGCTAGCGTGCCACCCTGTACGTCAACGCTACCCACTGAGTGATCTGTCAGGTCATGCTGGCAGTCTGGACTTCACGTCCAATCCAATCGCTCAACATAGTTCCAAAACACAAAATCTCACTTTGAAGGAAGGACAATGTCACTATGCATTAATTTGGAATTCTGATTGTTGACATGACATTTGTATCTTAAATTATAGCAGTGGCAATTTGACAATTAATTGAATATATTCCGGCGTATCCAAAGAAGGAGGCAGCATGTAAAATAATTGCTGAAATGTTATAACAAGTAACTTGTCCTTTTGCGGTTTGCTGTTAAAAATTTTTTTTTTGTTTCAATAATACAATATATAATAAATACAAACACTTATTGTTTTTATACTTGACGTCTTTGATATTACTTGTTGCTATGAAAATATATATACCACATGAATATGACAAAAGTCACAGCGGCAAGGACTAAGTGACTTCGGTTGCAATTGTCATGAAAAAAGTCATTTCTCATGTCACCCAGTTTTTTAGGAATTAGGATTGCGAAAAGAAGTCATATTCTAACACTAAATGTCACTTTTTATGGATGAAGTTTACACATGAAGTCATTGTTATTTGTCATTTTTTCTGATCAGCCCCAGGCCTCGAGATTTGCTCGACAATTGTCAAAATTTCCAACACGTTTTCTTAAATGATACAACACAAAACCAAGCTAGCAGTTAGCCTCAAGGTCTAGCCGCAAGTCGCGCTTTGCTTAATGTTGGAAATTTTTCTCTCTCGTGCCTATACTTCTGTCAACAGATTTCTTTTTGTTTTTTGTTATTATATTCTGTCAAATGAGATATTTGATAAATATGAATCACTTGACAGTACCGAACCCTGAGGCAGCCTTGAGGCGAGTTGCGAGGAAGCCTGAGAGAGGCCAGGTCTGAGGCTTTCTTGGATGTGTTTCTGAATTTAAACTCTCATATACGCTGATCTAGCGAAAATTTTGCTTGCATTCTGGCCATATAATTCTACACGGAAAAGAGTTGTGAAGAAAATTTATCGATTTGTATTATTTTAATCCAGAATATCAGTTTAACATTTTTGCTCCCTTTCCCTTTTTTGTTCAATCTCGTTTTCATCTACATAATTTATTTCTGCTATTGTATCTACTTCAAGCATATGCAGATCATATTCATCTAAGAATTCAATATTTTCCATTTTAAAAATTTTAATAAATAACACAAATTGGTTACATGTGGCAAAGCGTCAAGCATCAAACGGTATCAATAACCAATCTGTCAATTTTTCGGTGCGAAATAAATGTCTGAATTATAAATCGCTGCGGAAATATGTCTCCACTTCATATTAGTGCCATCTGAATTTCACCACCTGAACATTGATTTTTTCTTTCGCACAGCTTACTAGTTTATGAAATCTCAAACCGAAATTTCCTTGGCACTTTTCGTCCTTATTTTTATACCCTAGATAAAATTAAAGGGTATACTAAGTTTGTCATTCCATTTGTAACGCTGCTAGACCAAAATGGATTGAATACCCACGCACAATATTAAAAATTATTTTGATTATTGAATATGTCCATTGTCCGTCCGTGCGCACGATAACTCGAGAACGCGTCCACTTAGAGAGCTGAGATTTTGCACTAGAGTTTTTTTTAAAAAAAAGTAAAATTGAATTCAATGGGATAAATCAGGTAACTCCTTCGTAGGGTTGCCATACAAGAATCTCGCTTTTCACTACATATTTTGGATACTGCCTGAGAACGCGTCAACGTAGAGAGCAGAAATTTTGTACAGAGTGTTTTTATAAAAATAGTAAATATAATTTCAAAAATGAACTAAATCGGGCAACCCGTTGCTACATAAAAATTTTGAGTTTTTACGTATTCTGTGAAAACAATCAGTCCTATACGGTTTTAATATATGAAATCCTATAAAATTGGTTATTATCAGTTTTTCTATCCGAAGAACCATTTCAGAAATATATGCGTAAGACCACTTTAAAAATCAAACTTGCACAAATGGTTGAGTATACGAAATTACATATGGGCAGTCATCTAGGGTATCATAAGAATTGGTCTTACGCTTACCCCAATTCAAGCTGTTTTGCTTGTTTTATATAGATTTTGTATAGGAAATGAAATTTTCGGTTGATTAGCGTAGTAGGTCTAATAGTGAAATATATATGTACGCAGAAAAAGTCTCTGTTAATAGAATTGTTGACGAAATATCGTATAAGTGTTGTACAAAATAAAAATAAAAACTATGAGCTTAGTGCATACTATGGTCCGCGCTACAGCTAAAATATGACAGCCGATACTGAGAGATGAGATACTAAACAATAAAAAATGAAGAAGAAAAAGAAGCATTTTTATCTAACTCATTTCTTACAAATATGTCGATGTTTTTACAATTTTGTTTTGTTTTTATTTTTAAATCACATTGTTCAAAACTCTGACAAGAAATATTTTTGGCATGCTAAAGAACGGCCCGGGCGCACAAAATCCAGCTAAATTGGTTGGAGACTTACTGGTGGTGCCATCTGTAATCAACAACAACAACCTAAGTTTAAAGTCTCGACTGGGGGGTGATTATGATCTTTTGTCATACTTTATGGATGCCATATCAACGAGGTAAGAACTAAAGGAGATGCAAATAAGAAAATATCGCGTACCCAATTCTAACACTATGACACTGATATTGTTTGTACATAAGCGCCGTAAAATTCGTACACCTGTACACAATTGTACAACCTATGCGCAATTTTAATCGCTTTTATTTTCATATACTCAAAAGTCTTTACTGAATTTGCAAACGTGAACGTAAAAAAGTTAATAATTTTTATGAAAAGTTCAGTGGTAAAAAGTTTGTGAGTAATATTTGCTTCGTGGCCCCTACGGTTATTTCACGGGTTTTCCTGCGTCAATGCACCAAGCCCAAAACCATCCAAACCTAAGTATGGATTTGACAGCGAAGACCAAAAATGGCGGAGTGAAACATACACAAATGCAGGGCAATTTTGGGTACGCTCATGTACAAGGATCGTACATATGATTGCATCTCCTTTAGTTATTACCTCGTTGTGCCATATACGATCCGTTTTGCCGTCGTTTTAAAACCACATTTTACTCGAGATAAGAACCCCACACACGTAACAACTTCACCACGTTTTGCCGTCATCTTTTAGTGACAACTGGAGCACATTACCTCCCATTTTTAAAAAGATGATAAATTTCGCTTTGGCCAAGGTGCTGAAAGGAGATGTAAAGTTTCTTTCAAATAAAATTCTCATTTTCCCGCAAATATCAGAGAATCTAGCATGAGTTCTCACACTTAATCTCGTCATAGCAAAACGAATGTAAACACAAACACGTGCTGTTCAAATATCATAGGATTACAGCAATAACATGTTTCCATTTACAGCAACAACATGTGATCAAACTATCAATGGGCCCTATTCTGTCGGTAAAATTTTATCATTTTATGTTATGTTATGCCTTAAAATAAAATATTTCCCTAAAATCCTATTCTGTACCAGAAATTTTATTTTATTTTACGCATCGTAACATAAAATATTTCCTGTTATGGAGCATAACATAAAAGAACCTAAGCAGCACATTTTAAAGGTATTTTGACATATTTTATGAAATGACATTCGTCAATTGACATTTGTGGTGTGAAAGTAGTTTTAATTAAAAACTAAAATATCCACCGCCATACATAAAGATTACAATTTTGTCAGAAATTGTAGAAATTTGCACTTGGTGCAGTATGGTAAAATATAAAAAGTTGATTATATTTAAATAGGTTTTAATTTTATGCAGAAGATATCACAGGATACGATATCTTCACGATTTCTACAATCAATGTGAATTGCCCAACCTTAGGCTTCAAAAGTTTTTCCGACTGGATAATTAATAAATTTGTTATATTATGATTTGTAAACTAATTTTGCAAACTTATGAATAATTCTAATTTATACCCAAAACTAACTAACTAACTAGAGCCTCATACTGGAAAGGCATCCATTCCGTTCACTTTGAGTTAGGAATCTCAAAGTGAACAGAATGGATGTCTTTCTGCTGCTTTGCATTTCTACGGGTTCGTATCAAACTCGTCAGGAGTTGTCATATTTTAGAACTTTTACACCCAAAGTATTCAAGAGCTATTAAGAAAGCAACTGCTTTCATAAATATATTATTTAGTGGGTGATTTGATAGAGTATCACGCAAATGTCAATTGACCAGCTGTTCAAAAAGTAATAGAAAGCATAGCGGAATGTACTAAATATTTTATGTTACGTGTTCATAAAAGAATTCATAAAATAATTTTATGGAACCACGACAGAATACGAATTTTTAAAATATTTTATTTTCATTTTATGAAGAAGGGATTTTTTCGCCATAAAATAACATAAAATATTATTTTATGAAAAATTACAGAATAGGGCCCAATATTTTTTGAAAACCGGTTTTAACATTTGCCATTCTGTTTCGTTGCATGCAATTTGCGCTTTCACATTTGTTATCTTCATTCATAAAAGTTTTGAAGTTTGACTTTTTTTTGATTTATTTTTCTTTCTTCCTTTTCTTGCCGTGTACATTTTAAATGTAAAACACTCGGAAATCTCAGGTGCTTCTTAACTTATTATTAAGAAAACTTTGATTATGAACGAGCAAAACCACGTTTTAGCAGCAATCACCACACACGTAACACTTTGCCCACGTTTTAACCACGTTTTGAGAAAGATTTCTGGCATAGCCAGAATTCTGGCTTTAGTAGACATCCGAACCTCAAAACGTGGTGTTCGCCACACAACACACGTTCCATTTTGTCGTGGTTTTACTGTAAAACCACGGCAAAACGGATCATGTATGGCCTGCTTTAATGTCAAAATATACGACAAAATGAAATGAGCTTTTCCACTGTTTTCTTTTGTGTTATTCTTCAGCACAGCAAGCCTTGAATTAGTACATACAATGAACTGAAAATGACACTTCTTATTACAAATTCAAAAATATTTTTCGAATTTAAGCACTTGTATTGCTTTAAGTTACTGTAGAATATCCATTTAGTATAATTTATAACTTTTGTTACAACCTCAGAAGCAGTTGGTTAATTTGTCGTAGTTTTAGGCGTATATTCTGATGGTTGAAAATTCCTTTAGTTTATTTTGTGGTTTATGAATAGGATAAATCAAAACGAATATGGTGAATATAAAAGTATGACAAATTTGTGTTGATTGTGACTAAAATATACGCCTAAGCTACTCCCCGCACTCGCTAAAATTCAACACAAATTTTCTCCAGTAGTTCTCAGTGTGCTAAATTTTATATGGAAATTTAGTTTAGCGTGGACCACAGTACTTACTAGGCTTAAAAAACATGAAGGAAAATGATTGTTGGGGAAACAATTTTTAGCGAATTCAATTCAAATTCAAATTTATTTATAATTAACTTTATACAATTAAGACATGAAAAATAGTCTTATAAGTATGCATAGGTTGAGAAAAAGAGACTAACTACTAGATTTACTTAAAGTAAGATTAAATGATTGAAACAAACAAAAAAAAAGAAAAACGAAAAACAACAACTAATAGCGTATTATTGTATGTACAAAAAAAGCAAATATTCCACACAAGCCAGTTATATAAAGAGAAAATCAATAAATCTACAAGCAATATACAACCAGATTGTTACCTACATAATGTTAGTACCAGGAAATGAAATAAAACTAAACTAAAGGCCATAGCCTGGTATCCTGGACAAGGAACTGACACTCTGATATCAAGCAAGTATATCGTAAACTAATTAACGGAGAAGTTCGGTTAGAATGAGAAAAATTAAAAATATTATACAGATAGTCCGGTTTTCTATATTTAAGGATATATGCAATAAAAAGATTAATATTCTTTGTTGAAGATAAGACACTAAAGGACATCCAATAACTGAAATAACATGTCCACTTATATGGTCAAATCTTCGAATTCCGTAATTATAACGAACAGCTGAGTTGAAGGCAGTATTGAGTTTGCGCATTAAAGTGGAGTCCATCTTACCAGCAAAAATTTCGCAACCATACATAATAATAGGAATAATGAGCGTACGAACAAGAATACGTCTAGTGGATAGAGGAGTATAGGTCGGCGATATAGAAAGCATATGAAGGGTTCTATAGATCTTAGCAGTGATGCTGTTCACTTGATTATTCCAAGTCAAGGTTTTGTTAAATATAATACCGAGATTTCTAACATTATCGCAGTACATGATGGGACATCCATTGAGTAAAATTGATGGAAAATAAGAAGTGTCTACGGCATGTTTGTACAGCTGCGGTAAAAAAAAATAGCACTGAAACTCCTGGAAATGTTCGTGATTGAAAAAATGTAATTCATAATATAATAATTCACATAACCACTGCAGATTTTTAAAGCTAAAGTAGGTACTCTCCTACGAAAATATGCAAATCAAAATTTTTTTAATTCAATCCTTTAAAAATTAAAATATATTTTTTAAAGAAACATCAGAATTTGGCCGTTCAAAATAATAGCACCATAAACACAAATCAATATAAAAACTTAAAAATTTCACAACCTCTTTGGAATTACTGTGTTAAATGCTAGATATTATAATTATAGAACTAAATTTAATTAAAATTAATATTTGGTTGCATGTCCTTTGTTAGCAATAACTGCTGCACAGCGCCCTTGCATGGAATCAACTAATCGCTGGCACCTCTCAACAGATATTGCATTCCAGGAATCTTCAATTGCACTCCAAAGATAATTTTTATTTGTAGGTTTGCGTATTGAAATACTTTTCTTAATATCCGCCCAAAGATTTTCAATTGGGTTGAGGTCAGGTGACTGTGCAGGCCACTCCAATAAAGCTATGCAGTTGTCCTTAAACCAATTTTTCGCTTTTCTGCTGGTATGCTTCGGATCATTGTCCTGTTGGAAGACCCATCTGAGCGGCATTTCTTCCGAAGAATACGGCAGCATGACATTCTGGAGTATATCAACATAAACGGTTTGATCCATGATGGTTTTGATCCAATGTATTGGGCCAACACCGTAATAAGAGAAGCATTCCCATACCATGATGCTAGTACCTCCATGTTTTATGGTTTTTGTAGTGAACCTGGGGTCGTATTCTAACATAACTACGAGACCCTTTACCACCGTATAGCACAATCTTAATTTCGTCAGACCAAAGTATATTTCTCCACTTCCCAGTCCAAATGCGTTTTAGCAAAACGTATGTGCCGTGCAACGTTCTTAGCCGTTAAGAGAGGAACTTTTCTTGGACTACGAGCTTTAAGATTATTTTGTCTTAATCGTCGACGAACTGTTTCTACACTAGCTGTCACATTGAGCTCATTTTTAAGCTGCGTGGCTGCCATGAATGGTTCCTCTTTGCTTAACCGTATAAGTCGGTGGACCAACAAAGGCGACATTGCCCTCTTTCGACCACGCGTTTCGGTTTTTTGCTCAAATAATTTTGCATTTCTAATCATTTATTTGAACAATTCAGGGTTTTTCTGATCTTGGTGTATGTTTTGTCTTCTGATATCATCTGTTTAATAATTTTTCGTTTTTCCGGTGGGCAATGCTTTCCACGTCTCATATTCACTTCACTTGCACTAAAATTGTTATAAATTTAATATAATTATGATGTAAATATATCAATTTAAACTTTCACAACAATATTTTGAAATCCGTTTGAATAATCATTTGTTTTTTTAATGATAACTTTGAACGGTGCTATTTTTATGACTGCACTCAATTCCACTTATTTATAAAAGACCAACAAAATCAAAAGTAATCGTGGTCGATTTGAATGAAATGATGTTTTCTCTGAGAGAATATTACTTGTCTAACGGTATTTTGAAGTGACGGACACGATAAGTGTCCATGCAAAAACAAAATCGTCAAAAGCAATCAGAGGACTCTTACAGTGCTATTTTTTTGACCGCAACTGTATATAATAATCGAATTACTTTTATTGGGATTGAGGACTATTCAAGATTGCCAAGAGGTCCTCATTTAATTTATCCACACCATCATCAATTAATCCCAAAGGCATGGAGATATAAAGTTGCAAATCGTCAGCATTGAGGTGAAATTTAGAGTATCTTATCATATTCGGCAGGTCATTTATGAAAACGGAGAAAAGCAGCGGTCCCAAAATAGAACCCTGTGGTACACTACTATTCGTTAACCAGAGCTCATCGAATAAATTATTGCTTTCGATTAATTGCATTCTGTTACAGAGATAAAACGCCACAAGTTTGCACGCAGAGCAATCAGTAATCAGTAAAATCGACCGCTCAACTGCGAAATACATATCAAAATATGAAAGGAGTGGCGAATAATTTAATTCAATTAATTTACAATTAAATCCACAAATAAAATTTAACACAAACAATTGTCTCCTATTCAGAATAATCCCAAAATGAATAGAAATTACATCCCCAGCAAATTTCGGATGAAATATTATATGATGAATTAAATCTCGAATAATCTTGGTTGGTATTTTTGTATTATGCGTGATTGATGTTTACGGTCCTAAATGTTTGAGAAAAAAATCCATCAAGTTCACTTTCATGCTTATCAAATATTTCTCGTACCCATATTATCCTTTGAGTTTAAAAAATTACATGTAAACTTTTAAACGCCTTACACAAAATACAAATTAGTAAAAAAATTAAGCTGATCACAAAAATCCATTCTTCTTAATATGCAATTAAACCGAAATTAAAAAATTCAAACATTAATTTAATTTCAAATTTCACCTTAGCATCGATCGCCTTCTTCGACTGTAAATCAAGTCCCAGTTGGGTGATTAGTCGTAATTGTAATTCAGGCCTTAATCACTAAAAAATGCATTACTTCTCGTATTTATATCTCATACATACATAGTCAACAGAAACGTTCTACGACTAATTTGAACCTTTAGTAAACATAACGTGAGCACACAGGTACATATCATTCCAAATTGAGTTTATATTTAATTGTGGTAATAAAATTTACCTGAACGTTCCTTCTTCTTATCATTATGCTTCCCACAAAACGGGGAAAACAATATAAATTTCGTGTATTAATTAAAATAAAACTCAAACGCAAACCCATTCTATTTCCGAAAATCGTGTTCTGGTGTGCATCGAATTGTCAACAAAAGACCGCAAAATATCGATTCGGCACGATTTCTCGTAAAATTGAACTGGCATTGGTCAACAACGAGGAAAGCTACACATATGTATGAGAGAGAATTGAGGACCCTTCTCTAACCATCAAAATCCTCGAAAATTCAATCAAACTGAATTGTCCTTTGGCGTAATTAAATTAATTAGACTTAGCTGTGACCTTTTCAATCGATACATGTGTATTAGTTATATGTAGGATCCTGATTTCGAGAAATAGCCCATAGACCAGAAATAGGACATATGTTTTATCAGGCCACTTCAGAAGCTATACTACATATCCCCCCACCCCTCCATGTGCTATATAGAATTTAGTAGAATTGAAACATATATGTATGTATATGATAATGATGGTATATACAAAATCTTTCCTTTTATGGCCTATACAGTAGCAACTGTGCATCATTTATGGGGTCGAGTCCTTTACTGGACATTTCACTATATTCTACGCGCTCCACCAAACTAAACTGAAATTGTCGCGGCGCGGACTGCGGGTAGTGGAAGACTCGGCGCTTATAAATGGGACGCGCAAGTACTTACAAATTTGTGTAATTTTTCAGGACATTAAACATTTTTCATATGGCTAGGTCCAGGATTTTTATTATTCTTTTTTTTTTTTTTTTGCTTCCTTTCATTCTCAATAGAGATTCTGTATATGGCTGTACTAGGAGCATTTCAAGCATTCTGAATACAATATGGACTTTAATGGGAACTACAATTTTACATCAAGGGTAAAAGTTGAACACATATGGCGGCGTAATTAATTAATTGAACTACCCGACCCGACCAGAGCTAATTTATGGTCAGGATTTTTTCAGTTCAACGGAGAAAGCAGGTAATTAATGGTTGTATTATTCCCCGAATATGCATTAGAAGGCAATGGCAATCAGAGTAGATCAATTACAATATTTAATGTGTCGATGATATTGCGATTGCGCGACTGCAAGGACATCAATACTATTGTGATTGTTGTATATATCTACATATGTATTATTGTCATATAGGCAGGTGTCCTGAAAATCATGTTTCATGTACACTTTCTCTTCATCGAAAGTCTGTATAGAATTGAGTTTTTTTTTGAGTTGTGAATGATTTGCAGATTTTTGTAATCAACAGAGAGTAATAGACTCGATCAAAACTAGATTTAATACTTATTATCCAGAAGTGATTGGCTTTTCTTATACTCTTATGATTAATGATCGTCTTCTTATCCTACTACATATTTACTATATAGCTGGGTCATGGTCATCTGTATCGGTTTTAACGTTTTAGTTTTGGGTTTTTGTGTTTTTTTTTTATATCTCACTTGATCGGCACTCATTTTCAGCTAATTAAGAATTTAAAAGGTGGAAATAATCTTATAACATCCGTTCAAAAGGTTTTATCTATATTTACAGGCGCATATAGAATCGTTTTCTCGGCAACTATAAATCATATTTGAAGGATACTAACTGATATCGATGAATGGATGGAGTGATACTATATTATCACATAAGCGGGCTGATTATTATGAAGAATATAAAGGGTCTTCCAATACGAGGTGTTATTTTAATTAGCCCGTTATTTCGGTAGATGTCACTTTTGGAGCTGTCATTTTTTGACATTTGACAAGTAGAAACTACGCCATTAATAAAAATGGAACGATACACGATTCAACAACGCATTGAAATTATTAAAATTCACTATAAAAATAGTGAAAATGTGGCAGAGACGGTTCGTAAAACTCGAACATTTTTGGGTCGTCGTGAAGCACCTTGTCGGACCGCAATACAGAAATTGGTAGAAAAATTCGAGCTGTCGGGACAAGTTAGTGATGTGAAGAATAAAACCTGTGCACGTCGCTCAAGAACAGCCGAGAATATTGCTGTTGTAGCCGAAAGTGTTGAAGAAAACCCAGGTTTGTCCATTCCTTGTCGTTCTTTGGAATTAGGCATTCCACAAACGTCATTACACCGTATTTTGCATAAAGATTTGGATCTTAAGGCTTATAAAGTTCAGTTAACACAAGAACTCAAGCCGGCCGATCATCAACAACGTCGAGTCTTTGCTGATTGGGTCCTTGAAATGCATGAAAGTGATCCGGAATTCCATCGAAAACTCATCTTGAGTGATGAGGCCCATTTCCACCTCGATGGCTTCGTCAACAAGCAAAATTGTTGCATCTAGGGCTCGGAAAACGCAAGAGTTTTGTTGAAAAGCCTCTCTATCCTCAATGTGTGACTGTTTGGTGCGGTTTATGGTCCCGAGGGAACTTACTTTTTCGAAAATGAGGCTGAAGCAACAGTTACGGTGAATGGATTGCGCTATCGACAGATGATTAATGATTTTTTATGGCCGGAATTGGATCGTATTGATCTGGACAACGTTTACTTTCAACAAGACGGCGCTACGTGCCATACAAGCAACGAAACCATTGATCTTTTACGGGAAAAGTTTCCGGACCGTGTTATCTCTCGAAGAGGTGATCACAATTGGCCACCGAGATCTTGTGACTTAACACTTTGCGACTTCTTCCTTTGGGGCCACGTGAAAGAGAAGGTCTACGCCAACAGCCCAGCGTCGATTCAAGACCTCAAAGATGGAATTCGTGAGGCTATCGAGGACATAGGGCAGCCACTTTGCGATTTGGTTATGGAAAGTTTCATGAAAAGGATATGGTCCTGTAGGCGTGGTCGTGGTGGTCATTTGGCTGATGTTATTTTGCATTATTAACGGCATTCCTGCCTCTTTATAATGAAATAAAGATCCGATATTTATCTCAAAAAATGGCATTTTTCTTTGAATATCAAAATAACACCTCTTATTGGATAACCCTTTATATCGGACTGTGACATTGTGACTTTCACTAAAACTTAGCTTTGCGCATAAATTTTTGACCAGGAACTTTTTTCTGATGAGTTTAGTGATTTTCGTCGCTATAGACATCAGGACCAGCTACAGTACCCGGTTGGGGAAGGAATTTTGATTGCAACCAAGAAAGATTTGCTGATTGAAACTATTGGTGTGAATGGTTCTAGCTCCTTGGAATTCTTATGTGTCCGGATTAAATCTTATGCTTCCTGGTTTTATATAATTGTTCTGTATATACCTCCGGGATCTAATTCTTCTGTTTACTATGACAATCTATGACTATCAGAACCAGCTTAACACAAGCTCGCTACATAGACACGTTTAATAAATAAACGGTCAACAATACATGCGTTTCATCACTTAGTCGGTGTGTTAGTCTTAGTATGTTACCCTAAACATAGACCAAACACCAGATGAAATGTCATGCAATGTGACATAGAACAAAAAGTTAAAAAACTAAATTAAATTTAACAAAAGATTAAATATTATATAGACGTTTTTTTTAAGACATGCTTAGAGTCGTCAACATCAAAATACTCAGCCAAATTATTAACAGTAATGCATATGCGGTTAATAGGTTCATACATGACAAAGTTAGACCTTGAGGAGTTGACATGCAACAGAGGTAGCCATCTCAAATTGTGCCTATTATCACGGAAAGAGATGTTGTCAAGTAATACACTGAAAAAACAGTTTGTTTGGTTTAAATAAAATTTATTTGTATGGAATAAAATATATATTTAAATAAGGCGAAATAAATATCGTATTTCTTTCAAAGAAAGGATTTATTTGAATGATTTATTTCCACCAAATAGGCATTTGTTTCTTATGATTTATGATGTTTATTTAGGATATTTGTAATTAGTTTGTTGCAAATAATTTACTTGTTTGATAGACACAAATTTTATTTCGCACAAATCGACTGTAGAATGTAAAATTATTGATACATTTGTATCAACTGATTATTTGTTTCACTCAAATTAATTTTCTTTGATTGAAATATTTTATTTATTTGGAAAAATTAAATATTATTTAGTAACAATAAATCACAATAATGTATATTTGTTGCAAATAAATATATGTTCCAATGAAATTAATTATATTTCAAACAAACATCATGATAACAACCAAATATGTAACGCAAATCAAACTAGAATTTATACTAAATAAATACATTATTTGGTAAGAATAAATCTTGATTTGCCCTGGGAAGTAGGCCTTTACTTCCCGCAAATAAGTTGTGTATTTGGTATTCCGACGATTATCTGCTTCGTTCAAATGAATACATAAGTAAATAATATTCATCGCTTGTACATATATACTCGTACATATGGATATGTATATACTTGAAATCTCGTGTAATTTATATTTACCTCAAGTTTTTAGCTCACTCCCTGAAACAACTTTTTCTTATTATTATAGAATTGAATTGAAAGTCAAAAGACCATTTTCCGGTAATATAAAAATATATTTATTTGCTATTTTTAACAAAAATAAATTCGCTTTCAGAAAAGATTAAGAAAACTATAATAAATAATATATATCACATTGATGAATTCAATTATTGAATATAGATATGGCACATCGTCCATCACCAAGAAAATGCCCTTTTTTTGGAAATTCATTGAAAGATTAAGTACCTTAACAGCTACTATTAAAATTAACTACATAACTTTTAATATGATTGTCAACGCCAATTGTACGAAGTTTTTTGTATACAAAATAAACTTCTTCATTTTTATCACAAAAAATATATTTTGTACACTCAAACACTGTTTCTTCACAAGAATCACAACCGAGTTCAAAAATGTAACCGATTTTATAAAGTATATTGTTAGTCTTAATCCAAGAAAATGACTCCAAATTTATGGAATTCAAGAAGGGGAACAACACAGATACCAGGTCTAATTCCTGAGATGATAAAAGCTTTGGTTTGCGATATTCTTTTATATTTCGTAGATGTGAGGAGGATAGAAGACTGTAATAGAGTTTTAACTGATATTTAATAGCCAAAGTATACGCTATATTCTTGCGGAATGTTACAATGTGCACATTTCTTTTACCAATTTTATGAAAGGCCTCAACAACAACTCGCACGATGAAGACTTCAAACCGACTGTGACTAAAAAACTTGTACACTATCGGTAATATGAAATTGTTATCAGTGTACGAGAAATAAATGTTATTCATACCGAATAACGTTTGTTTCTCTGAAATAAACGTTATTTGAAATAAACAAATCTTAACAGGTACATAGGCACCATGGAAATAACTTTTGTTTTCCCTGAATAACATTTATTTCTCTAAAATAAATATCTATTTGCAACGATTAAATTAAATTTGTTTGAGACAAATAAATGTAATCACTTGTAACAAATAAATGGACTTATTAGATCAAAACCAATGTGTTTATTTTCTCTGAATAAACTGACTTTTTTCGTTTAAAGAAATATTTATTTGGTAGCAATGAAGATGTTATTTTGGTAAAATAAATTGAGATGACGATCAATAAACAAATTTCCTTAATTTTGTGAAATTACGCTTATTTCTACCAAATTAGGCTGTTTCAAATAAACGCTGTATTTATATGAAAAAAATTGGTTTATTTTGGTAGAATTAAGAATATTGATAGCAAATTCGGCATATTTACGGCAAATATAGGACCTTCAAATAAATGCATTGCTTTGCGACAAATTGCGACAAAAGAAACTTTTTTTCAGTGTAGCGGGGAATCAACATTCGCGTTTAAGAGTCGGTGAACAAAAATTACATCGGCAACCATGTGACGTTTCTCAAGCGAGTGCACATTCAAAAGCTGCAAGCGATCCTCATAGGGTGGAAGAATCAATGAGTTATTCCAGGGTAGGTCCCTACGAGCAAAGCGCAGAAAGTTTCGCTGAACAGACTCGATACGGACGATGTGAAAAAAGGAGACCAGACCTGGCTAGCGTATTTAAGAAGTGGTCTCACAAAGCAAGTATATAAACGTAATGTTATGGAGGGATTCGAGAACTCTCGGGACCAACGTTTTATAAAGCCCAGCATAGAACTACTATTAGATACCATGTGGTTTATGTGGGAGTAAAAATTCAATCTATGGTCACATTTGACACCCAAGTCACAAACAGAACTAACGCGGCGAATCGAGGAAGCCCAGAACCCATAGATATAAGAGATACGATTCAGATTCTTGTGGAAAGTCATCACCTCACATTTGTCGATATTGAGTACCAAATTATTGTTTTTGCACCAGTCATAAAATTTGTGGAGGTCATCCTGTATCAGTTGACAATCATTAAAAGATTTAATCTGAGCGAAAAGTTTAATGTCATCAGCATAAATTAAGAATTTGCAGTGCTTCACTACGGAGATAATGTCGTCAATAGATAGAATAAATAGCAACGGGCCCAAATGACTCCCTTGAGGTACGCCAGACGAAGCTTTCAAGACTCTAGAGATGGCATGGCGGAAATAAATTTGGTATATTCTGTTATCTAGATATGACTCCGTTCATTTTAGGAACGTTGTGGGAAACCTATACTTTTCCATTTTGAACAGTATCACGGAGTGAGATAGCTTGTCGAAAGCTTTACTAAAGTCTGTATAAATACAATCTGTCTGGTTGCCTTTTACAAACCCGTGAATGGTATCAGAGACAAATTCCAATAAGGAAGGACAAGGACTATCTTAGCTGCATCAATTCGGTTTTTGATTTGTCGAGTTCAGATGATGGTATTATTGTTCTTGGCGATTTTTACTTGCCTTCTATATGTTGGACTCCATCGATTGAGGAAGGCTATATTTTATTCCAACAGAGTTTACGTCTGTGCTGGAATACGATATTCTGGATGTGCTATCTTCTTGTGGGCTTAAGGAAGTAAATGGCATTCATAATGTTCGCAACGGGATTTTGGATCTTGTTTTTGTTAATGATGACTCCAATGCTTGTGTTACTCGTTCATTGGATCCTTTGGTGGGTGAGGTTCCTAATCATTCGGCTCTTGTCCTTTATGCCGACGATGTTTATGGTGATACCCCTACTTATTTTTTAGATTTTGATTTTGATTTTGCTAGAGCAGATTTTGAAAAATTGAAGTTGATACTTAGCAATATTGATTGGTCTACCTTGTTTAATGTTTCAGATGTTAATTCTTGTTTGTTAATTTTTTATAAATTAATTTTTAAATGTTTCCTTGACGCTGTAATTATTCGTAAAGCTAAGAACTTTAGTTTTACTCCAAATTGGTTCGATGACAATCTACGTAATTTGCGTAATGAGCGTAATAAGGCGTGCAGAATCTATAGAGTGATTATCGTAATTATTCTTGTCTTAGAAAACAGTTTAAGGAGGAGGCTCAAAAAGCGTATACTTCTTACATAAATAACGTACAAAATAATAGTAAATATGATCCTAAGCGTCTTTGGAATTTTGTTAATGCTAAGCGTAAATGCGATGATTATCCCAACAGCCTGTCCGTTTTGAAGAGTTCCAGTCATGATCCGTCTCTTATATCTAATTATTTTTCGGATTATTTCTCCAAATCTTTCAGTGTTGACAATGGAAATGCAAATGATTTTTCTTATGTGTCGTCTTGCATGTCTAATTGTTCTAGCCTAGATGTTAATATTCGGTGTATTAGTGAACATATGTTATGTGAGCATGTTCATGAGTTGGATTCTTCTCGTTCTGTTGGACCGGATGATATACCTAGCATTGTTCTCAAACAATGTTTTGATAGTCTTTCGTGTCCGCTTCGTTATTTATTTAATTTATTTTTGTCAACGAGTGTATTTCCTGATGCTTGAAAATCGTCATTTATTATTCCTGTTTTTAAAAATGGAAAGACAGACGTGGTTAGTAATTATAGACCTATTGCTAAATTGTCTGTTATACCCAAGCTTTTTGAAAGCATGGTTTATGAACTGTTGAAGTTCGAATGTAAGCCATTAATTAGTTTAAAACAACACGGCTTCGTTAAGGGTAGATCAACATCAACCAATTTAACACTTTTAGCATCCTCCATTGCTAATACCCTTGAGAAGTAGTTGCAGACTGACTGTGTCTATACTGACTTCTATAAAGCCTTTGACAAGCTTTCCCACAGAGTACTGCTGTTTAAGCTGTTAAAAAGTGGTTTTTCTCCATTGTTGGTTGATTGGATCTCATCCTATTTAAGTGGTGCAAATTTCAAAGTGCTCTTCAGAAAGGCGCTTTCAAATGTTGTTTGTACGCAATCTGGAGTTCCACAGGGAAGCCATCTAGGTCCCTTATTGTTTGTCTCATTTATTAATGATCTTGTATCTGTGATAAAATTCTCTGAAATTTTAATATATGCTGACGATATTAAGATCTTCAAACAGATTCATTCACCGTATGATTGTGTACTGTTTCAAAATGATGTATGTGCTTTAAATTTGTGGGGTAAGCGTAATAATTTATTTCTTAATATTCTCAAATGTAATGTTATTGTCTTTAGCCGTAAGTTTCTATAAATGTAGTAGACCACATTAAGGATTTGGGCATTATCTTTGACTCAAAGCTTACTTTTTCTCGCCATATTGATTTTATTCTTGGTAGAGCCTTTTCAATGCTTGGGTTTGTTAGACGCTGGGCTAAGGAATTTAATGACCCGTACGCATTGCGTTCCTTGTATGATTCATTCGTGAGGTCTATACTGGAATACGACTGTCAAGTGAGGAGTCCTTATTACAGTGTACATATTAATAGGATTGAATCTATACACAAAAAGTTTTACGTTTTGCTCTTCGTCACCTTCCGTGGATTGATAGGTTTGAGCTTCAACCATATTCTGATCGTCTGGTTTTAATTAATATGACATCGCTCCATAAGAGGCGCGAGTTCTTATTGTGTGTTTTTATTCATAAAGTTTTGACTGGATTAATAGATTCTTCTGAAATTCTTAAATCAATTTCGTTGAATGTTCCTGGTAGAATTTTAAGGTACCGCGATATTCTTTTCATTAAGAGTCATCCAACGAATTATGGATTTTATGAGCCCTTCAGTAATATGTGTAGAATTTGCAACAAATATTCAAAAATTTTAGATTTCAATATTGATTTAAGAGTAATTAGAAATTTGATTCTTTGAAGGGGTTTGTGATTTTATTTTTTATTGATTTATCGAAAACAATTTTTTTTAATGTATACACTATGGTACTTTATATATAAGTCAGATTATATTTATATATGTTGGCTAAATAAATAATAAAGGATCGGTAATATTATGTGTGTATATTGATTGTTATGAAGGTGGTAGGCTATTTTCATGTTAATTGGATATGTGTCGTTTTGTTTGATTAAATAATTGGAGAATAGTGCAGTAAAATATTGTTTTTTTTTTTTTAGATTTCAGTAGGCATACATACCTTAGCTACTTCTACTTTATTCTTCAAGTTCCTTAAATCGCTGTTGAAACAATTTCCATTTAACTATAGTAAAGTAAAAAAAAATAATTAATATGATGGGAAGTATGAAATAAAATTTAAAAGGTAAACACAAAATTAGCTAAATTCCCAAACTATTCTACAAATAGTTGTGACAATCGGTCATCTCTGGATAGGATGTAAATGAGACAACCAGAAATATGTATAGTTGATGGGGGAGGATTAATCTTAACGGCTCGGTAGGTACGGGTAGTTTAAAGATTTTCCTTAATTTTTTTTCATATGTATATTCCTATAACTTCTGCTACGATACAAGCCAGTATTGGAAAAAGAATAGCTTAGATGCAGTGATATATCTATTTTTCATCTCTAGTTTTTCCCACTGCGGTAGAATTACGTATAAAAACTGTTCTTTGTTACATCTGTACAAAGCACTTTCTTTGGGAGATTCTGTAAACAGGGAATGAACTTATTGCTCGCAACAACTGCAGTAGCAGTTATGTTTTAGAGGAAGTAACTTTCTAGCAAGAGAGCAAGTTGCTTATGAGGAGCCTAACATGAAAATTGCCATACATCTTGAAAGCCTTGTCTCGGGCTTTCAGGTGTAAGTTAAGGTCATCCTTGGAGCGATAAGGTATTTCCTTAACTCAGACACTGAGAACAAGGAGATTGAAATTTACTCGGACAGCCAAGCAGCTGTTAAGGTCTTGGAAAAACCTTTTACAATCTCCAAACTTGTATTGGAATGTAAAACCACTCTGAACTCAGTTTTTCGGAAAAATAGGGTACTGATGCTTGGGGTGCCAGGTCACAGCGGCATTAGCAGATATGTAAAGGCGGACGAACTTGGTCGTCTTGGTGCAACCTCGGAGACATGTTCTTCCACAATTGGGATCGCACAAAAACACCTTGCCTCCAATATTTTGGCTTGGGCTGACTGCCAACACTGTCGTCTTTGGTTAGATGATCCTTCAGGTAGAACTCTACAAAGGAGCTGCTGAGCAGACCTAACACAAACAACACGAATTAGCTACTGGGACTAAACAAGCCAACCCTGAGAGCTCTGGCTTCAATTCTCATTGGACACTCTCTTCTCAGGGGTCACCTACACAGCACAGGATTGGGCTTGTTGACGATCCGGTATGCAGAGGATACGGCAAAGAATCCGAAACGGTGACTCATTTTCTTTATTTCTGTGCTGCTCTTTCAGGAAAACGTTACAGATTCCTTAGCGCAAGCCTCATGGAACAACTGCATGAAGCCGGTAAGAAGGGTTGGGACTAATTTTGAATTTTTTTAGAGCATCCGGTTCGGAGTAATGAGCAACCGGTCAAAAGTCTGGAAGGTGAGCAATGGGCCTCGTATAGGATTAAGTTCAAGGGATCAAGTCTGGATCCCAACCTTGCTTCAATCTATCCATGCAAATTTTTATAATGACGTTAATGTGTTACTGTAATCAATTAGGCAGTCTATCATAGAAATTTTATACGGGCGCACTTCCCTTTTATAAATTTACAAACAGCAACAGATTAAAGGAGCTGAAAAAGGTCATGCTCACGCACATAAAATGATGACTCATTCTTTCTAAATCAGCATATAATGCTTATGATAGACATGATTTAGATATACATATCCGGGTATTCTGAATATCTAGGTACTAAAGTACCCTGACAGACGTAAAAAGAGTATTGATGTGACAAACCGAACTTTGATATTTCAATTCAGTTGACAGGCTTTTAAGAGTAGACAAGCAATTTGGAAATGAAAATGACAAATATCTTAGTTTGTATGCAGGCTAAATGGCAACAAATAATTGTGAATATACAACAAATTCAAGATTTGGTGCGAAGAAGGATTCTCGTTGAGATGCAAAATATATTTTTGGATGTAGTTGCTCATTTCGCAGTTTCGTGTGAAAATAAGTAGAGTTTGGTCGAAGATTTGTTTAAAAATAATATAACTATATTTGAATAATTCATTAACTGAATTTTCTTCTTAATGTGGAAAATTTAATTTGATGTCTTCTTTTCGCTTTTTTGAGAAAAGCACAGGAATTTGCTTATTTTCTTAACATGACACATTATCATATTATTATTGACATCTAGATGGCGCTGCGCAAAGTCAGAATTACCTATGATCAGGATATCCAGTAATTTTTGACGGTACTGGCATCTCTTCTATACACACTAGTCCCCTCTTCTGGATGTGTATTTGTACGGGGTGTATGTTGAGAAGTATGTCAAACATGGTGTCTGCTCGTAATCGTGAGGAACCTCGGACAAGTGGAAACATTTCCCATTCCAACGGATAAAGGTACAGGCGGATGGAAGTCAAAAGCTTGCCTTTTCCAAAAAATAGGTATTACACACGACGTACGTGAACTTTTCCTAGGTATATTGGAGTATATGATGATACACATGGTATATAAATGGGATATTCCGAATATCTAGATATCGGTACCTCATGTCTGTCATACATAACCGAACGAAATACATCAACTTCTTAATCATTTGATTCTCAGGAAGAGGGGTTAGATGCGGTAAATGCATTGTGATGCGGGAATGAGATTTGAAAACTCTTGGACACAAATTATTTCATTTTTAATGTGATCACTGTGCGTAAAAATAATGGCAGGGTTCAATTAGTTAATTAAATGCTATGCTATCAAAAAAAAAATCGCGAGTATTTGCGAGTAGTTACAAAGTATTTAGGAGAAGAAATTATTTTCATTTAAAGAGGTGAAAAAGAGATGAAAAGCTACAAAAACGAGATTTTATAATCAGATGATGGCTGTCACTGCTGACTTTATTTGGAAAATGTTTCCACATTCCAATAAATTCAGCTAATTCTGATGATGATAGTTGGCATTTTTACTGTAATTACATTAAATGGAGTAAAATTTGTACCATCTGACAATGAGCCGAAATGCTATAAATGGGTTTTTAACATACTTCATTTGTGTGACCCACTACTCAGTTGACTCCTTTTAATTAAAAATTAAGTCATTATGGAGACAGTCTGTATAGGGTATTGAACACAATCATAAAAATGGCATATGAAATCTACTTTTCCCTATACTCAGAAGTATAAAATCTGAACAAATTTTTTTAGTATTGCTTGCTGTTGACTTCTTGTAGTTAACCGATGCAAGTCGATGCAGTAGCTCATTACAAAACAAAAAAAAAAAAACAGCAAAAATATTCTCATTAGAAAGAAATGTTTTAGCATTTTCATTCATACGATACAAGGTTTGTTAAGGTATTTTCTATGTACTTTTTAAAGCTTTAAACAAGAATACACGGAAGTGCATAATACGAACTCAATATAAAAAGTGACAACGAGATGGCGGTAATGGTAATAATCTAATAGATTTCCTTGAGTATAGTTTCAAATATGCGACGCTGTGAGATTCGCCTCTTGATAACAATATTTGTGGGAATTTTTAGCATATAACGGGTTCTCCAATAAGAGGTGTTATTTTGATATTCAAAGAAAAATGCCATTTTTTGAGACAAATGATCGGATCTCTATTTCATTATAAAGAGGAAGGTATGCCGTTAATAATGAAAAATAACATCAGGCAAATGACCACCACGACCACACCTACAGGACCATATCCTTTTCATGAAATTTTCCATAACCAAAACGCAAAGTGGCTGCCCTATGTCCTCGATAGCCTCACGAATTCCATCTTTGAGGTCTTGACTCGACGCTGTGCTGTTGGCGTAGACCTTCTCTTTCACATGGCCCCAAAGGAAGAAGTCGCAAAGTGTTAAGTCACAAGATCTCGGTGGCCAAGTGTAATCACCTCTTCGAGAGATAACACGGTCCGGAAACATTTCCCGTAAAAGATCAATGGTTTCGTTGCTTGTGTGGCACGTAGCGACGTCTTGTTGAAAGTAGACGTTGTCCAGATCAATACCATCCAATTCCGGCCATAAAAAATCATTAAGCATGTGTCGATAGCGCAATCCATTCACCGTAACTGTTGCTCCAGCGTCATTTTCGAAAAAGTAAGGTCCAATGACCCCGCGAGACCATAAACCGCACCAAACAGTCACACGTTGAGGATAGAGAGGCTTTTCAACAATAACTCTTGGGTTTTCCGAGCCCCAGATGCGACAATTTTGCTTGTTGACGAAGCCATCGGGGTGGAAATGGGCCTCATCACTCAAGATGAGTTTTCGATGGAATTCCGGATCATTTTCATGCATTTCAAGGACCCAATCAGCAAAGACTCGACGTTGTTGATGATCGGCCGGCTTGAGTTCTTGTGTTAACTGAACTTTATAAGCCTTAAGAACCAAATCTTTATGCAAAATACGGTGTAATGACGTTTGTGGAATGCTTAATTCCAAAGAACGACGAGGAATGGACAAACCTGGGTTTTCTTCAACACTTTCGGCTACAGCAGCAATATTCTTTTTTATTCTTCTCATCACTAACTTGTCCCGACAGCTCGAATTTTTCTACCAATTTCTGTATTGCGGTCCGTCAAGGTGCTTCGACCCAAAAATGTTCGAGTTTTACGAACCGTCTCTGCCACATTTTCACCATTTGTATAGTGAATTTTAATAATTTCAATGCATTGTTGAATGGTGTATCGTTCCATTTTTATTAACGGCGTAGTTTCTACTTGTCAAATGTCAAAAAATGACAGCTGCAAAAGTGACATCTACCGAAATAGCGGGCTAATTAAAATAACACCTCTTATTGGAAAACCCTTTATATTCATATGGCTGGATTACATTATAACGCCGACGCCGGCGTGGTCATTTATTTTCAGAAATTTGAATATCGTTTCATTTTGTCATGTTTTTTCATAATAGATTTAGATCTGGCATATTGGCAGCAATGGAGCGCCAGCGTTAAATTTAGGATTAGAGATGGGTCGACTAAGGCCGGGCGCCCACTGGAGTGGTGTGTGAGCAATGTGGCAGTGGCATGGTTTTGGCGTGCGATGTGGTAACAAATTGGTGTGGCAGTAGAATGGTGGCGGATTGGTATTAATATTATTAAGCGCGCATCAAAATGGCAAGCAGCGTATCGATTAAGTAATTCAACATCAACAGTAATAACTAAGGAGAACGATCGCCAATATGGCTTCCGAGCTGGACGCTCATCTGGAGACTTGCTGACTTTTCTTACGGAACGTTGGAACCGTAGTCTTCACAATTTTGGTGAGTCTAAAATCGTTGCCCTAGATATTTCAAAAGCCTTTGATAGAGTCTGGCATCCAGCCCTTTTAGCCAAACTCAAAGCACTTGGTCTCTCCCCTCCTCTTCTATTATGGATTGAAAGTTTCCTATCTAGTCGCCAAATACGTGTTGTATTAGATGGCGTTACATCTGAACCGCATCCCATAAATGCCGGTGTACCTCAAGGCTCTGTTATCTCTCCAACTCTCTTTTTAATTTTCATTAATGATCTGCTTTCCCTTACTTTCAATCCCATCCATAGTTTCGCAGATGACAGTACTCTTGATTTCGCTTACTCCTTTGACACTCTTGCGGAATCCAGGGGGAATGCTGCATGTGTTAAACGAGATTGCATGACTAGATCATTGAATAACGATCTTAACAATATCCTCGCTTGGGGCAAAGCGAATCGCGTCGAATTCAATGCATCAAAGTCCCAAAGCTGTCTTATCTCATTAAAACAAGATCATAACTTAACCACACCCGTTTCTTTTGATGGAGCATTAATTTCTGATTCACCGTCACTAAGCATTCTTGGCATTAATATTTCCAGTAAGTTAAACTGGACAGATCACATCTTCTCTGTTGCCAAAGAAGCATCGAAATGTCTTGGATTTCTGAAAAGGTGTAAGAAATATTTCAGCCCGTCAAATCTAGCGCTCCTCTACAAGTCCTACATTAGACCTAGAATGGAGTACAACTCCCATATATGGGCCGGGGCTGGTCGCACAGCCTTAGCTTCATTGGATATTGTCCAAAAGAGAGCCTTCAAGCTCATTGGCGATTTGGCAATAACTTGTCATATCGACTCACTCGAGCACCGCCGCAATGTTGGATGCCTTTCGCTCCTTTATCGCTATATGCATGGTCAATGTTCTGATGAAATATCTAGTCTAATCCCTTGTAGAATGATTCCTGCACGCAATACTCGCGCTGCAAACCGCGCTCATCCTTTAACCCTTCAAATTACTTTCGGCCGTACAGTAAAATTCCGTGATGCTTTTTTATCCCGAACAGTGCGAATGTGGAACAGCTTACCATCTTCTGTTTTTCCTCCGGCGTACAATCTGCGGAGGTTTAAGGGCGACATACATCGGCACCTCCGCCACTCTCCTCATATCCCCTAATCCTTTCCCTATCTCCTTCCTGCCATGCTGTGCTTTGCATCATAGGGTATCCCCTGAGCTTGGCTTAATAATAAAAAAAAAAAAAAAAAAAAAAAAAAAAAGAAGTGGCAACCACTGCCACTTACCACTCGAAAATTAAACTTGTCGGAGACTAGTGGCAATCAAGTGGTGCCACGCCACTTGTCAAATGCCACGCCATCGCCACTCTATTTCAATGTGCGCTATTCTATTTGTTTTTACGGTCTTCAGCAGCCACCAATAATGCACACGAATTCTGAAGAAATATGGTCGATTTAAATTCTAAGAAAGAAATTAATTTTCGCCAATATTGAAAAAAAAAATTTGGTTCGTGCCATGATATATTTAGCCGAGATCAGTGAGTTATTAAAGTTTTCTATGAGCTCTTCCATACATCACTTTCTTGGAACTACCGTCGATATCTGTATATTTCTTGTCTGTGATTGTAGTCTAACCCTTTTGTATTTTTAATTGGCCGAAAATCCTCCGCTCTTTGCAAATTTTCTTCTTAGTTTTCAAAAGTAATTTTATTTTATAATTCTACCAAAAACCTCTTTATATGAAACCAAGAAATTTTGTAATTCTTCTTTAATTTTTGCACTGCGCATTGTTGAAGGATCATTTTCAGTTAAGTGACGTTCTAGTTCTTTAGCTCAATGCATAGACTCATCAATTAAGTTCACCAATTCCTTCTAATTTAAAATTTCTTCCCTAAGTAGTTCTCCTATAACTTCATGGCTTATATCTTCAAACCCTTTGCTGCTCAAAGCAGACGCAATGTTTACAATTTCTGTAAGTGTGGCTGGAATATCATTTTCCTTGTGTACAATTTGAGGTAAAAGAAATCTCCAAAATGCATTAAATGTTGACGATTTAATTTCTGAACAAGCTGATGAGACAGTTCGAATACAATCTAAAATAGAAATTCTTTTGCAAAATTTGAAGAAGAGTTTTACCTTCATCATTTTCTAATCGGTTAAAATGGCTTGAAAAAAAAAATTGGCGTGTGTAGTAAATTTTGAAAGTTCGGATGACTCCTTGGTCCAGCGACTGTATCAAAGAAGTGCAGTTAGGCTTAGGAGGAAGAAAAATAATTTTCACATTTGGGTGATTCAGTTCCTTTCTATAACTACTAGCGTTATCAAGAATCAGCAAAACTTTGAAATTAATAATTTTTTTTTTAATCATATCGCTTTCCTCTTGCGGGATAAATCAGTTATCCAATCCTTAAATAATCCCTGAGTCATCCTCGCTTTTTTATTAGCTCGCAAAAATACAGGCAACTCAGATATCTTAATATTTTTGAAAGCTTATAAACAAACTTCCAGAGAGATTGCTAGGTACATATATGGAGAGTGATAAATTGTTTAGAAGCTTTAAACCCTGAAGGCTGCCTTTTATTTTTTGAAATGTAGGTACAAGAAGGAAGTTTCTCCCAGTACAATGCTGTTTCATCAGCATTAAAAATCTGACCTGGTGCATGTCCCCCTTTATCGATAATTTGATAGAGCTCCATTTTAAATTTGTTGGCAGCCTAAGCATCAGCTAAAGTCTGTTCTTCTTGAAATTTGATGTTATGCAAGGAGTACATTTATTTTTTAGCTTATGTAATCATCCTATGCTTGCAGTAAATGTATGGCTGTGTAGCTCTAAAGAAGAATGATCAATCCATTTAAAATTCTCATAGATTTTAAGAGCTTTCTGCTTGATAAGATTTCCGCACACAGGTATCTTTTTGGGTATACAGTCTTCCAACCGAATCAGCAGAGCATGTTCCATTTTATTTATTTTTTTCTTATTTTTATTTAAAGTTCGAATTGTAGATTCATTCAAATTCAACGATTTTGAAACAGCCGATATTTTTTCTCCATTTTTTAAACGTTTTAAAATTTGGATTTTGTTCACAAGAGATATAAACTTTCGATTTAACTGTTTTCTACTTTTATTTATATCACAATTTTGCAATATTACGGCAAATAAAAAATTTTACCTGCATGTTCTCTCTAATGTTGTACAATTCCAATAACACAAATTAAAGATAGAAAGAAAGAACCTCATTACACATACATCTCTGAACACATCTAAAGACAATCATAGAATAAATTAAAAGAGTGCTCTTTATACTCTTTATACTTGGAACAGAATGCATCGCAGCCACCCCGCAGCAATGTCGTGATGAATTGTCAAAATCGCAACCATTAACCTGCTGAGGAGAATGGCCATTGGTGTCTGCGTCAAGATGACATTTCAACGAGTTTCATTTATTGTCGCAATAATTAATTGAGGCCGCAAAACAACTTTTTTTAAGGAAGTATGGACGAGATTGAAGTTTGTTTATTGTAATTCAATGCTCAAATAAAACCTCTAGATGAGGACGGGTTAGAGAAATAAACTTGACGAAGGAGATTGATGGTTACTTTAAAACCTGCTATCAAAGAATTAAAAATTATGACCCGAAACAATTTTTTAAGCATACCCGGATGACACGACCAGTTTATCACCGCTTACTGAACTTTTTAACAGAGGATCTGACCAAGAGATCAATACGAACACCAATTGATCTTGAGTATAGATTAACCGTGACATTTTCGTAAGTAACTCAAAAGTTTTAAGGAATAAAGTCATAATCTTATGGCTAATTTACATTACTCGAACATGCGATTTTACTGGCAAAGTGAGTGAGAGGGTCTTATTACTTTGTACTATTAGAAAAAAAAGGAAGTGGTGATCGACTGTCAAAACATTATTTCCCACACACAGCATACAATCTCCACCACGTTTTACTGACTGGAAAGATGAGGAAGGCAATTTACAACCGGAGGAATGGCTGAAGCAAGTAAGCCAAAACTTTTGAAAAAAATAAAAATTGGCTCGAACAACGGAAGCAGAAGAGTATTTGACTTGAGAGATAGACTAATGGAATGTTTTATGAAAGGCAAAACAAGATAAAATGAAGCTGTCCTTTTAGCACCTACAAAACACACCAACAAATATTTTACATAATTTCAATAATACTTAATAATAATAATAAAAACATTTGTGTAGTTTAATTATTTATTTTTTGCAGTTGCAAATCTCCTAAATATTTCAGTATTTCGGCTTTTGCCCTTTTCTTGGTTATCCGGGTTTATTGTGTAAATAATAGCTGACACAGATTGCCGAAACACATCAAGGTCGATCCACACTTACCGGCACTGCACGAACCGGCACAGGCATACATCGACCGACACCGGCATTTCTTATGTACATATAACGACATAAAACTCAAAGAACACTTTCAATTAAGGCAAGTATCGAGAGAAAACTATAAAAAAGTGATCCCATGTTAGCTTGGAAACTAGATCAGCAACCGACAAATGCCGGTCTGGTTTCTAGCCACTGATAGTGACCGGCAATGAAGCTTCCGTTACGTGCCGGTATCTGCCGGTGCCGGTTGATGTGAATTAGTTAACTTGGTTTCATATAAAAATATTTTTCTTGTCTGTGCCGGTTCGTGATGTACCGGTAGGTGTGTAGCGACCTTCATTCGGTTCTGCGAGTGACTGTGGCATAGATCTCTTCGGTTTTTCCCTTGCTAGATATTCTTTGAAGACACCCATTGTCTGGAAGAGCTCATTGTTAAGGTCCTCCTGTTTCACTTTCCTTCTTTTTCCTGCTCAGTCATAATATGAAAAACTTTGTTCACAGCTTCGGATGCATCAATTGAAGTTGATGAATCCAGAGCGGGGTCTACTTTCGAAGAACCTGTGTAGTTTTCATCAAGAGAAGGATCAATGGTTTCGTTGGTCACTTCTGAAAAATTTCCTCTCCCTCTGAAATTTTATAATTATTAGCAATCATAATTTATATTTCTCAAATTACTTCCTAGGCTTTATGTGCTCCCTAAGGAATAATAGGAAAACGTAGTACTCCCACTCGCCCACCTTAACTGCCGCACTACCTGACGGTAACTCTCTGCTGTTGGCCTCCAACGAAAATCTGTCCTGTAGAGATTTCCAGCGACGTTGGCACTCTTCAGCTGTATATTAATAACTTTCGAAAATACCCATGTAAGTATTAAGCAAAATTTCTATCTGTTGAAGCCTGAAGATTTTGCTTACAGAACAGGGTATTTTTTCACCTCCATGATTAATTTTTCCACGAAACTACTCATTTTCCAAACAAAATTTAAAAGAAACCAGAAACTCAAACTAACCGAAAATTAATCAGCTGGCAATGTTAGATTGTCAGGGTAATTGAAAGTTGGCCAACCTCTGCGTCATGGCTCCGTTGGCTACGTTCATTGCGGTCACTTAATGGCATTGCCTTGTAACTTACTCCTGCGTAACGTTTGTCTGCGTGTTGGTTACGACCATTCTGTTTCAAGGGTTATTGTTTGCTCATTTTGATGGAAATTACCCAATGACTGGAATTGATAAACAGGGGAATACCCTGTAAATGGGAACTAGAAAAATTTAACGCATCGAATAAGTGCTGCCATATAAACATTTTTAAACCCATTTGAGTTGTTGGAATGTTCTTGTACGAAAAACGACTTATAAGGTGATTGCCACCGCGTTGTAGGAGAACTGCTGCTATTTTCGCTCCGCGTTAAATGGAAATCGCGTTATAGGAGACTTCACTGTAATAACTCTAAATAATTATTTTAAAAACATTTATTTTTCTCAGTTGGTACTCGTACTTGGTGCTTAGATCGAAAGAGACTGCTATATAGAAGTAAACTCACTTTCTGCAGTGTATTTCTATTAACGTATTCAGTCCATATTACACATGTCAGTAGTGACTAGAAACCATATTAAAATAACGTTTTTTTTGTCTTATCCTGCCTGCAAACTTATCTAAGCGGACGAATACAAAAGGAGTTTTGTGGGGATACTGCCTCTGACTTTCTACCCTTTCTTAGTGGTGTGCCTCAAGGGTCTATTCTCGGCCCATTATTATTTTCCAATTTTATTAACGACTAATCTTGCGTGACTGTAATTCTCACATGTATGCAGATGACATTCAACTCTACATATCTACACCGTTAGGGTTTATAGAGAATGCTGTGTATAGAATGAATGAGGATCTTGCAAGAGTGTCTAAATGGGCTATTGATAATTCGCTCCACTTAAACGCTGCCAAAACTAACGCTATAATTGTATACAAAATCCAGTTAGATACTTCCAGCTTTTCTAACGTAATGCTTAACAATATTGCTGTTCCATACAGAAAGCGTGTCAAGAATCTTGGGATTATTGTCAATAGTACTCTGAACTGATCCGATCACATTAACAGTATCGTAGGCAAGGTGTACGCAAATTATCCAAATCTGCAGCATTTACACCTTTTGAAACCCGTGTAATGTTAGTGAAATCATTACTAGTCCCCTTATTGACTTATGGCTGTGAGGTGTTTTGCAAACTAAATTCCCACTCCTTGCGTAAGATTAATGTAGCATTCAACTCTGCCACACGTTATGCTTTTGGTCTGGGGCGTTTCAGTCATATCACTGCGTATTCCACATTTATTCTGGGTTGTACATTGAACTCTTACCTTAAATTCCGAACTGTAATGTTTTTTCGCAATTTAATTGTAACTAAATAGCCAGAGTACCTTTTCAGTAAATAGACGTTTGCGCAATCTACAAGAACATCATCTTGATCCATGCCACTGTTCCGCTCGCGCCCTAGTGAGAGCCAATTCTTTGTCCAGTCCACCAGGATGTGGAGCTCAGAAGTAGCAGTTTTCGCAATGATTTATTTGCATATTTGCGATCTATCCAATAGTTTTTCGTACTTTTTTTTCCTTTTTTATTTTCTAATCTTTATAGAAACTACTACTAAGCTTTTATATCTACAATTATAAACTAAGAATACAATATTCATGGAAAAATAAAACACTTGTTTCCGTTCCACAAAAAATTGCTTCTTTGTCACCATTTTTGGCTGACTTCTACATGGACTTCATAGAATACTATATAAAATTTTTAATAATAACTCTGATTTGGTTAATAAGATTCTATGCTGGTATCGTTATGTTGATGATGTGTTATGTGTGTGGACGGGCTCTGAGCGACAACTTAATGTTTTTTTAAAGAGTATTTTGAATAGATTAGATGACAACATAAAATTTTCACTTGAATATGGAAGTACAAAGTTAAACTTCCTAGATATCACGATTTCAATAAAAAATAAAAAATTTGTCTATGAAATATATCGCAAACCAACTTTTACGGATATACTGTAATTCCTTCTTCTTCTCTAATCATTCCCATAACATAAAGAGTTCTGCTTTTCATTCTATGATTGATCGATTAATTAATATTCCTCTAAGTAGGTTCAATTTCAAGAAAGAACTTAATATAATTTTTAAAATCGCAACCGGTAATGGTTATTTAAAAAAATTTCATCCATAAGTTATTAAAACAAAAATTTAGATCTTCTGTTTTTAGATTAGCGTTCCATATGACCTCAAACAGAAGTGATAAAATTTGGGGAAAGATTCCTTATATTGGTGGGTTTTCAGACAAAATGCACAAAACATTATCATCTCACAATGTTCAGCCGGCTTATTTCACTAATACAACACTGGGTAAATTATTCATAAATAATAAAATAAAACCTATAGTTCAAGATATTGAAAGAAGTGGGGTATATTATGTAGTATAAGGTGTAACGATTGCAATGCGATTTACATAGGAAAAACTAAGAGGTCACTTAAAACCAGATTTTTAGAACACGTTTCTGCAGCCAGAAACTATAGAACAACGTCTGGATTATGTAAGCATTTAATTGACCTATAGGTCACACTACATCAATTGATAACGTAAAATTATTACGTAGTTTATATGGAGGCAAAGTTCTAGAAAAATATGAAATCCTAGAAATTAAAAAAGAGAAAGATAAAGGCTCGTTTTTGGTGAATGATCAGTTAGACTTTCGTAATAACATTCCTTTAATTAAAACAAATTTTACAAAGTAATAAAAATTATGGTTCTTACTTATATTGCATTAAAGAAAAAAAAAGACATTGTAATACCTCTTATGTATGTATTAATGATTACTGGTTTATTTGTTGAATTTGTTACTGAGTCAGTCTCACAATATTTACCATCGCTTGACGATGCCTAAATAGGGCGAAACGCGTCGCTTAACTTTAATAATTCAATAAAATTAAAGAAACATTTTTTGTGGAACGGAAACAAGTGTTTTATTTTTCCATTGTTTTTTAAACATGAATACTATATATCGGGTTTTCCAATAAGAGGTACTATTTTGATATTCAAAGAAAAATGCATTTTTTTGAGATAAATGATCGGATCTTTATTTCATTATAAAGAGGAAGGTATGCCGTTAATAATGGAAAATAACATCAGCCAAATGACCACCACGACCACGACCACGCCTACAGGACCATATCCTTTTCATGAAATTTTCCATAACCAATTCGCAAAGTGGCTGCCCTATGTCTTCGATAGCCTCACGAATTCCATCTTTGAGGTCTTGAATCGACGCTGGGCTGTTGGTGTAGACCTTCTCTTTCACGTGGCCCCAAAGGGAGAAGTCGCAAGGTATTAAGTCACAAGATCTCGGTGGCCAATTGTGATCACCTCTTCGAGAGATCCAATGACCCCGCGGGACCATAAACCGCACCAAACAGTCACACGTTGAGGATAGAGAGGCTTTTCAACAATAACTCTTGGGTTTTCCGAGCCCCAGATGCGACAATTTTGCTTGTTGACGAAGCCATCGAGGTGGAAATGGGCCTCATCACTCAAGATGAGCTTCGATGGAATTCCGGATCATTTTCATGCATTTCAAGGACCCAATCAGCAAAGACTCGACGTTGTTGATGATCGGCCGGCTTGAGTTGTTGTGTTAACTGAACTTTATAAGCCTTAAGAACCAAATCTTTATGCAAAATACGGTGTAATGACGTTTGTGGAATGCTTAATTCCAAAGAACGACGAGGAATGGACAAACCTGGGTTTTCTTCAACACCTTCGGCTACAGCAGCAATATTCTCGGCTGTTCTTGAGCGACGTGCACGGGTTTTATTCTTCACATCACTAACTTGTCCCGACAGCTCGAATTTTTCTACCAATTTCTCCTTTGCGGTCCGACAAGGTGCTTCACGACGACCCAAAAATGTTCGAGTTTTACGTCTCTGCCACATTTTCACCATTTTTATAGTGAATTTTAATAATTTCAATGCGTTGTTGAATCGGGTATCGTTCCATTTTTATTAATTATTATTATTTCTACTTGTCAAATGTCAAAAAATGACAGCTCCAAAAGTTACATCTACCGAAATAGCGGGTTAATTAAAATAACACCTCTTATTGGAAAACTCTTTACTATACAAGTTCCATCAAGTGCCAACAAAAACTTCAATTATTTTGATATAAGAATAATAAGTTTGTATTGAGGGATTAGGGTTTTTTGTTATGTTAATTTAGTATAAAGTAAACATTCCCTTAAACGGACACTGACGGTACCAGGAAAACTGTCCGTTCAAGAGAGTGTCAAAGAGGAAAATAAAAAAAAACTCAAAATGCGAAACTTAATAAGATTTTATTTAAAGAAACAACAAAAGTTCAACTTAAACGCAATAATTAAAAAAACAAATTTCTGCATAAAATGTGAAAATTCAAAGTTTAATTACTTTTTGTAGAAAAAAAAATCAGTTATGTTACTTTGTTTCCTACACGAAAAAAGGGTTTTATTTTCAAAATGCATTTGAAGATTAGAAATTATTTCAACTGCTTCGCCGTCATTTCTATTACTCGCGAGTTGTTTTAGACCATCAATGTAAGATTGAGCTTCTTTGAAGGTTTTTACGCACGATATTTCTTCAACTTCTTCTATCTCATCATCTTCAATTTCCTCTTCACTGTTAGGGACTTCATTTGGAGCATCATTTTCTTCGACAGACTCTACAAGCAAATGGTTATCGACAAAACAAAAGTCTCCTGGCGTCACGTTCGAAGTGCCAATTTGATGTAAAGCTGCCGACATCCGTTGAAGTATTGCCAATGAAATTTCGTCCTCCGGATCAAAACCTTCATCTGTCACTGATGTTTTGCCAAATCCTGATTTGTTAAAACAATTTTTAATTGTTTGTGGTGTCACCAGATCCCAAGCCTTTTTTATAAAAAAAATTGCATCTAGAACATTAATGTTTTTAGCAAGCCCAGAACTGGACTCGGCAGCCTCCATATGTGCCAGAATGTGATTTAAAATTAAAGTTCTATAGTTGACTTTGAAATTTTTAATGACTCCTTGGTCTAAAGGTTGACATACACTTGTCGTATTGGGTGGTAAAAAAACCACTTTCACATGATTTAATTTAATATCACGAGGGTGGGAACCGGCATTGTCCAAAAATAATAAAACTTCTTTTTTCCTTATGCTAATTTTTCGGTCGAAAGCTTCCAGCCATTCCGTCATAATATCACCAGTCATCCAGGATTTTCGGTTGAATTTCCAAATTACAGGTAGCTGATTGTTCTGTAAATTTTTAAACGGACGTGGCTTCGCAGCTTTTCCTATTACTAATGGTTTTTCTTTTTCTCCAGCCAAATTTGCACAGAGCAGTATTGTTAATCTTTCTTTGGAAAGTTTTCCTCCTACACATTTTTCAGTTTTTAAAGCAAAAGTTTTTGTAGGAAGTGCCCTATAAAAAAGGCCAGTTTCATCGGCATTATAAATGCAATCGTCCTTATAATTTTTAACAATGTCAGGTAATTTTTGAATAAAATTACTTACATCGACCGCATTTACATCGGCGGATTCTCCAGAGATACTTTTATAGCACACATTGGGTCGTCTTTGAAATTTTTGAAGCCAACCGGCAGATGCTTTAAAACCATTAATTCCTAAGTTTTGCGCAAACTCCTTAGCTTTTGCCTTGATAATTGGGCCAGAAAGAGGTATGCTTTTGTTTCTGGCCTTTACAAACCACTCAAACACCAGTTTGTCCAAATTTTGTCCACTTGAATTTATAAAACTTCTTGTTAAATTAATGCTTACATCATTGGAATAGCCCCTTCTTCAAAATAATATCTTTCTTCTTCAATATATCCGCTGCTTTTAGTTATTATAAAAGCTTTTGCTATTTCACGAACACTCCGCTTTCTTTCAGCGTAACTATTTATAATATCCACCTTTTGCTTTAAAGTTAACACATTTTTTTCGGCACCATATTTTTTAAATTAAGTAACCAAATACGAATCTTAATTTTCCAAGGTATTAATATTAGCGCGAAACAAACGATATTTCAGTTTACGCGCAATGGTTTTAATCACTTCTGTATAAAATAGTTTCTGAAAAGGTGAGCAAAGCAAAACATTTTACGATTTTACGCATAAAACAAAATACGAGCTAGAACAGCATTCCGCCGTACATACTGAAAAACGAAGGACAAACAGAAAATATCGTATATAAATGAACAAGTTAAGGATATTTCTTCGTAAAATCTTTCGGGGAAAAGTAAGCAAATACATTTACGCAACTAGCCGACATCATAATTCATAATTTGTGTTAGATGTAGCTGTTCATATTAAAAATGTGTCCTGTGTTAAAAATTCCCAACCTTAGAATGTCGAACTGAAGAAAATGTCCAAGGATAAGAAAACTGCGTAATTTTTTTCATAAGTAGTGAGCTGTGGAACTGGTTTTGATAATATATTGAGGGAGACCAATAGAATTCTCCTTGAATTTTGAAGGGATTGTAAAAACTTCTTTCTTCACTCATCTTTGAGGTAAAGTGCTTGTCTCCCGCACATCACTTTCACAGTTAAAAAAAGAATGTTAGTTTTTCGACTTTTTTTTTTGTAACATTTTAACATATTTGTCCCGATAAGGGAGAGCATGCTACACAGCGGAAGTGAAATGTATTGTCCGTGTCCGGATAAGGGAGTGTCCGCTTAAGAGAAAAGGAAATACTTGAATTTTCATAATTTTTCTTCCGTCGGGTAACATTTGTCCTTATAAGAGAGGTGTCCGTATAACAGAGGTGTCCGCAATGGAAGAGTACACTGTATATGCTTTTGTATATTATGATTTACTTTTTCTTTCTTTTTTTTTCTTTTTTGATATGTAGTTTAACTGTTATATATTATTATTAGCTATCCTACACTTACTCATAAGATCGAAATCTTATTAGTGTAGTTGTTGTTGTTGAAATAAATTAATTTGAATTTGAAATTTGTATTGTCCGAGTTTGTTAATTGACAACTATAGTCCCACTGTCAGTCGTAGTACATTTCTTGGTTGCGATATCGGTAATCTTATCTCAGCATATTATAAATCAGTTGCTGTTCTTATCAAAATTTCTAGACACAAAGATAAAGATAGACCTCATTACCTTACAGAGAATTTAAATCTCATTTATTTCAACTATGATACCTCAAGACATACTTTATTTCCGTCATCAAAGAATCAGAAGCTACCGGCCATAAAGTACATAATACCACTAAAGTTGCGAGCAAAACTTCATTTATTATTGACCTCTATTTGAAGGAATTTGCGTATTCATGCGTCTGTCACTGATTTATAGTGTTACAATGAAACTACCTTGTGGTAGCAATGATAGCATACTTTCTTTTGATTGTTTGCTACTAGAACCCAAATCTATCCATACATTCCTACATACTTAAGTGTGATTTTTCAAAGAAAACTTCAATCAAAGTAATAATTGCAAGTAAAAATCCTCTTCGTTGTCATCTTTGGATACATAACGACCAGCACATTTAAGTGGCTATCATTCTTCTCAATTCATTCAATTTTGTTGCGAGTGGAATTTACTAGAAAAGTACACTTCAATCTTTCTGCTACAGAATAAATTTTCAAAATAAACTTAAGTATACACTTACGTAGTCAAGTGCGGACTGAATGGGTAACCTAACCTCTTAGCATCCTATCGCACCCGGTTATATCTACTAACCATCTCTCTACAAAATAATAGGCCCCCAAGGAAAAGTGAGCGGCTTTCGATTATATCTGATCTTGTTGCTTCCATTGAATCCTCTTTTCTTCAAAAAGATGATGAATTGGGGGGATCAATGGGATTTAGTTTAATCGATCAAAATCTTGTCATAGATATTTTCGAGAAATTATGCGAACCTCATTGGGAACACAATAGACCTCAAGCTGAGTATAGTAATTACTGTTTATCTCGCCGCACAGTTTATATGAAGTTCAAGGCTAACTATATTTGTGTTATGTATGTTAACCTTGTTTAGTTTGTATACATAATTGTGTGGTATGTGCCTTACGTGACTCTGTAACTATTTAGCTATAAAAATCTTTTAATTTGAGTTATTTTCATTATTGAAATTGTTAAGGTTATTCGTGTAAAACGAGCGAAGATTTTCATAATTACCTTTGTCTCATATGTGTTGTTCTGTCTGTCCAATCTTCTGGAAATTTCGGCTTTTTTGTTTTAACAACTGATATCTACCTATGTTTAAAAATAAAAGAAGAAAAAAAAAACAAAAGAGTTAATGCAAAGGTAGATATTATTATAATTTCATTGAACACCGTCGAATGATTATCTTTTTGACAGAAATCACTTTGAGCACCCGCTGTGACGGAAACGTCTGTTGAAATTATTCAACTCGTTTCATTTGAAATTTGTTATATTTCATTGAGTCAACGATATATGTAGATAGAGTTAGGTAGGTAAGTAGGTAGGCAGGTAGGCAGGTAGGTAGATAGGTAGGTATGTACATACATATGTCTGTAAGATTTGTCTTTTTTAAAAATTTGCAAGCAATGCTAATTATACAGGTTACTTCCTATCAGCAAATCAAAAGAAGTCAAAACTTTTATTATTTAGAAGAACAAAAAGTGTTGGTATATGATATATCTGTTTTTGACACGACCCTATCATATAGAGTATATGTATACGATTTAGAAGTTCAACGTTTGGATATATGAACCGTTTATTTTGAAAGTGGTTCAAGTCCATTTTTTTCTTTTTTCGAGATATTAAAAGGTTTGACAAAAATTTATCAAAAATTTAATTTTACTTGTAATACAATGGGCACTATTCATAGACAAACAATAAAGTCGAATTTATTAAAAGTAAATTTCATATTTAAAGTTGGCATTAAGATAATACGTATTCATAAATGAATTTGAAGTGTGTTTTAATTAAAATATACTTTAAAGCACACACATATGGTAATAGGGTTGGGTACGAAATCCAGAAAGACAAAATCTAGAGTGAGGAAATTCAAAAAGATAAAATCCAGAAGAGACGAAATCCAGAAGTGACAAAATCCAGAAGAGAAAAAATCTAGAATTGACAAAATCCAGAAGTGACAAAATCTAGAAGAGAAAAAATCCAGAAGTGACAAAATCCAGAAGTGACAAAATCCAGAAGAGACTAAATTCAGAAGAAATGCAGAAAAAAAAATTGAAAAGAGATTCGCGCGCGGGAAACATGACAAAATCCAGAAGTGACAAAATCCAAAAAACAAAAAAATCTAGAAATGAGAAAATCCAGAAGTGACAAAATCCAGAAGTGACAAAATTCAGAAACGACAAAACATATATATGTGAAAATCCAGAAATTGTAAAAATTGTGATAATTAAAAGTTTTTTTTTGTTTAAATTTTAAAAATGGCATGAACTTCGCTTCGCGAATCTCATATCTACACTCGTCGTTTTTGTTATATTAATCTGTGTTAATAATATAGTCATGTGATGACATATTCATCTGATGGAAACCTATCATATTTGTGAATGTAAAAGGCTAACCCAACAATACCTGCACCTGGGTCACGCTTTGTGAACGGCCGGTCAAAAAACATTATATGAAAATTTGAAGTGTTGATCGTGATTTGGATATGGGTCAAGGTCCAAAATGCATGATAATTCGAATTAAAATAAAAAAAGTGTAAATTTTGGAAATCACTATACCTACATAGACAAATTTTTGCGTTGTGGTATTATCCTGTTCTGAAATGTATGAACTAGTGCTTCAAGCTAAGAGGAAATCCAGAAAAAAATCCAGAAAAGATATTCGCGCGTCACTTATGGATTTTGTCTCTTTTGGATTTTGTCACTTTGGATTTTGTCTCTTCTGGATTTTGCCTTTCTGGATTTCGTCACTCTGGATTTTGTTTTTCTGGATTTCGTACCCAACCCATTCGTGCGCGCGAAAAAAAATCCAGAAGTGACAGAATTCAGAAGACACAAAATTCAGAAGAAATCCAGAAAAAACTCCAGAAAAGATATTCGAGCGCGCGAATATCTTTTCTAGATTTTTTTTCTGAATTTCCTCTTAGTTTGAATTCTTCATGAACACGGAACTTTTTCATTTACATTAAAAATAAATAAATTATATAAATTTTTTACATTTATTCACCCCATACTACCAGTTCAACACACATATTTACGCATTCATTAATGGATGAGACCTAGGCTCATACCATATAAGCACACTAATTCATACCATTTAAGCACTTATTCATACATTTCAGAACAGGATAATACCACAACGCAAAAATTTGTCTATGTATAATGATTACCAGAATTTAGAATTTTTTATTTTAATTCGAATTATCATGCATTTTGGACCTTAACCCATCTCAAAATCGCGATCAACACTTCAAATTTTCATATAATGTTCTTGACCGCCGTTCACAAACCGTGACCAATTTATAGGCATTGTTGGGTTAGCTTGTTTAAAGACTCGCAACTATATTATTAACACAGATTAATATAACAACAACGACGAGTGTAAATATGAGATTTGTGAAGCGAGGTTCCTGCTATTGTTAATTATAACAATTTTTACAATTTCGGGATTTCGGAATTTATGTATTTTGTCGTTTCTGAATTTTGTCACTTATGGATTTGGTCACTTCTGGATTTTCTCATTTCTGGATTTTCTCATTTTTGTTTTATTTTGGATTTTGTCACTTCTGGTTTTTATACTTCTGGATTTTCTCATTTCTAGAATTTTTTATTTTTTCTGAATTTTGTCACTTATGAATTTTATACTTCTTGATTTTGTCATGTTCCCGCACGCGCGAATATCTTTTCTGCATTTTTTCTGGATTTCTTATGAATTTCATCTCTTCTGGATTTTGTCACTTCTGGATTTTGTCATTTCTGAGTTTTGTCACTTCTAGATTTTGTCACTTCTGCATTTTCTAATTTCCGGATTTTTTTATTTTTTCTTGATTTTGTCACTTCTGGATTTTATACTTCTGTATTTTGTCATGTTTCCATGGTAACAAATAGCAGAAATAAAAATATCCCATTGCGAAAATAAAAATTTCTCAAGTAAAACATCAATGATTCTTCTTTCGAATTTTGTTTTAAATGCAGAAGAACACTTCAATTGCACCAATAACATTTTGGAAGGAGACCACGGAATAAAAATTATTTTTAGCTTCTGATATTTCCACATTACTTTGATAAAATTTTATGAATTCTGATAAAAGTAGTGCCACTGTTCAACTTACATATTCGATTATCCTACTAACTGTACTCTGAGATATTCTATGAAGATTTGATATTAAAAGAAACATTTATTTTAATAAAATGAATTTATATATATCTTAATTCCAATTTTCTACCTGAGTCCTCCTGATGAGTGGTTCTCAAAAAAAAAAAAAGAAAAATAGTAAGTCAGCAATTACAATCAAAGAAATATATATATTAATATAATATAATATAATATAATATATTTATACTCTCCAATTTCCCCAGTACCTTCCCGAAGATTCCATTCTAGAAACATCGATTCTCCGAACCTAACTTTGTTTACTGTTCATATCAATAGATGTCGCGCATCCTCTTCGAACCTAAAGCTATTTATGTCCGTGCTTAATTAGTCAATTTACATGAAGTATGCATTTCTAATAGGTGTCGCTTGTCCGTTTCTATTGCATGTAAAAATATTTTTGCATTACAATTAATCTAATTCAATTAAATTATCATTTTTTAAAAATATATAAACATTGTAAATTCCACTAAGCATTTGTTTTAAAGACCAGTTATTCTGATTTGTTCCGTTATAAATAGGTATATTTCAATTGCCGGTAAATCTAGTGTTAATAACTGAAGTCTGATCGATACGGTTAACCCTTTCACTCTTTTTGTTGCAATTTTGCAACACGAACTAAAGCTTCTATAATTATGTCGACATTATAGTATAACTCCTAAATGTATTCTATTTCTTTTCTAAATGAGTCATTAATGCTTTGGATTTCGCCATTGCCCTTCTTCAGTTGAAAAGATAAGGTCATAGAGTGAAGAACTGTTTAGGGTATATAAGAACATGGCAGAACAAGCAGGTAAGTCTATTTATTCTATCGTTTTTAAGTATGCAAAGTGTAAAATGAACTGAAATATACATATATACACTAATTCAAAACGAGTCAAAGATTATTATTTCCTGCAGTTTATATTGAAATAGTAAATATGTATCTACTGTCATATTTTAGAAATCTGATGTTGTAAATTTGCAACAATTGTATTCAAAGGTAGCTTTTATTGTAATTTTAAATTGTTGCACGTCTACAACAAATCTAATTTTTCTTAATTAATATGAAACATTTTGCGGCTATTTTAATGATTTATATCACTGATGGAAATTGTTTTTTGAAGAATATTTACTTCAGGCAAAAAAGGTTTTTGAGAAATGACTCCGATGTAAGAAAGGTTTTCGAAATGTTCGATTTATCGGATATAGAAGAGGATTATGATGACGATGATGATATTTGTGGCGATATCGATAATGTATTTCAACAGATAGAGAAAGAGTGCCAAATGTTCGCGTCTATGGATAAAATTTCTGAGTTGGTTTCTGGAGCTGAAGCGAATATGTTTGATAAATATTTAGAAAAAAACTTATCGGATATAGAAGATCTTAACAAAACAACGGAGTCAAGGAAAGTTAGGGCAGAATTTTCTTTGAGAAAAAAGGACTTCGAAATAGCAACTGAAGATTTCATTACCAATAGTTCTGAGGAATCATCATGTTCCGAAAAGACACCGCTACGCTACAGTACTCCCTACAATATTTACCGTATGAATTAATTGAAAAAAATTGCCAAGGAAACAAATGTGTATTATTTTTCACAAACCATGAATATTTTGAGCACTACATCTTTTGAAATATACCAGCTAATCGGCATGTATTTAGTAATGGGAATGTGTGATTTTGCACGAATTTGCATGTTCTGGAAGAAAGCAACCCGTATTCTAGCAATTGCAGATAAAATGTCTCCGAATGGGTTCCATCTGCTACGAAACAACCTGAATTTAGCCACTGAAAATGATTCAAAAGATAAGTTGTGGAAAGTACGACATTTGATAAATGCGATGAAAGAAAAATGTGGATGCATTACAAAACAAAAATTAAATTAGATTTTTGTGCAGATATTATTTTGCGTTTAATTGAAAATGTTCCACGTAATTTTGAACATAAGGTATTTTTCGATAATTATTTCAACGGCATCCCATTACTTTCCAAATTGAAAGAGCTTGGAATATGGTGTACTGAAACCCTACGATCTAACAGATTATGCGGAGCAGCGAACCCTAAAAATCTGAGAAGGATTCACGAAAGGAATGTCGCGGGTCATTTGACTATATGTAGCATCAAAGTAACACAGAATATATGTTCAGTGCGATGGTTTAATAATGGCATAGGATGTACTGCATTTACGCAAAACATGTGTACTAAGTCCAATATTCATTTGTGCTCTGCAAGGAACAAAAAAAATTCTTTTACGATTTCCAAAATAAGAAATAAAATCATGAGTGGCTGTAACTAAAAAGACGAAAGTATATAATAATATTATATTTCTGTTAAGTTCTAAGAAATTGTGTTTATTTTATGTTTGTATCACTGCTTTCAACAAGAATTTTGAGTTTTTTTTAATAAAGCCTGTTTTATATAAAGAAAAGTGCTTAGTTTTATTTTAGTACATTACAGTTCATTTGTTATAAATTTACAACTTTCTAAAACTCCGGTTTGAAGATTTCGGGTTATAAAATTTCATAGAAAATGGAAAGAAGACCATTGAATTATACTAAAAATAAAAGGAATCTTTTTTGGAAAGATATTTCTTAAATCGGACTGAAAGAGTTAAATTAATACTAATTGTAAGAATGTGTTTTACACAAACATTTTGCTGGCTGCAATTATACATAGCATTAATACATACAATATTAAAACTATTACCTGTGCATTTCTGTGGCTAGAGCCTTTTTTAATTCCTAAAATTTGGCAACAGTTGTTCTGTTTACATTCATTAATTATAATAAACGTAAGCATCGACCAAGTTCTAAATTGGAGTCTACTTAAAAATATATACAAAAATCACATAACAAAACTGGCATAAGTTGACTGCAGTTGGAAATGGTAAGCTTATTAGCTTGCACAATCACCTGTTAATTCTACCAAAACATAACTAGAGACAATGTAACCCCCCACCATCAGCCTCCACAACCTTATAAATTCTATATAGGATCATTTTGCTATTGTACAGAGAGCTTTTCTGTACTCAGACACAATAGAAGTGCTTACCTCCGGAAGATAGGATAGAAGTGTAAATCCTCTTTCAAGGCTTCCAAGTTATCCTCGCAATCAATCAATTTCCAACAACTTAAGACGTTGTAATGCCTTGTTGGTAGGGTTCTTATAGGTGTGTTTTACGGTAAACAAAACAAAAGACGAACCCAACTTTTTTTTTCTCCCAACAATCTGTTTTATTGAATAAAGCATAGAAAACGCTTACAAACACAAGACCGCAGGATGTTCCGTATAAAAAAAAAAAAGAAAAATATTGAATTACACCTGAAAGCGAAATAACAACCCCAACAAACTGCGGGTTCGAATCATTCTTTATGCTCATACTTTACACAATATAATTAAAAGTCAGTGTGCATTCTAGCGGATGCCAATGGAAAATTATGGTATAATTTTATCGTGTCGAACTTTTCACCTTTCACCTTTCACATACCTTTTAGAAAAGTGTGTATACACACTGCAATATTGATAAAGTCCATGCTTTTGATATATATCCTGCCACGTATTTATTCGTATATCCTTCCCGATGAGGTGCTGATGGCATACGGGAGTGTGATTGACATGCACGATATTTGGGAGGAAAGTAGTATATAGAATTATTCAGTTGGGAACTTGAGTCGTGTAACGAACGAACGTTCAACTGATAAGAAAACTGTTTGCCCAGGATCCATTGAGACAGTTTCGAAATAAATTAAAGATAATGGACACGCAATAATAGCGAGGATAGTAGAAAAGCGTCAAATAAAATTTTCACCAATGGGTCGCGTGTGTTATGAGATGGCCTCTATTACATTCCACCCAAAAATTAAGGGTGAGAATGAAGAAACGCCTATGGTGGTATAGTTATCTTCATTTTCTCTTGCTTAAAGTTGTTGGTGTTGTTGGGGTGGGTATGATGTACATATGTATATTCGACAGAGATATTTTTGTTGGTGTATGTACGTTGCGTGTCGTGCGATACGTTTATGTCAGATAGAAACTTGGTCGAATTTATATTAACCAATAAAATTGCTTTTTGTTTCTGAAGTTAATTAAGTAGGAATAAGTGTGTCCCCAAAAAGAAGTTTAAGTTTTACATAATTAATGAAGTGAGAATTTGTAGAAGTGACAGGCTCCATATTAAAAGACTCTGACATAAATTAACAAGTCGACAAGTTTCAAATTATCACACGATGGACACTAATCGCTTCTACTTATTTATAATTTTATAAAGGGATGGTATTTATCTATATTTGAATGTTCTCATTCTACCTATTTCATTCCTGAATATGTAAGGAGGAATGGAATTTTCTTAATAAGAAGGTGAAAATTATTGAGAATATTATGAAGGCAGGAATGGTGATGAAAGTGAAAATAAATTAGGGTGAAGGAGTATTTATTTAATCCAAATAAATTTAACCCATTCACAATTAAATTTAAAGTTTTAACAAATTTACTTAAATTTACACTTTGGTGTATATGGCGGTCAGGAGCCATGCCGTACTGAGGAGTACACGACTCCAGCTGATACGAAACACCTGCTTTTGCATAGAAATTTCATTTTTTTAAAAATTATTTTTCGTTTGCAAAAGAGTTTTATCCACTCAATTCTCGAGTTGCGATTTGGCAGCAGACTCGGTCAATTTAATATTGACTAAATTCGCTATGAATTTTTTCATAGCAAAACTCTGTATGAAATGTTAGTCCCGTATAGGGCTAATCTTGCTAGACATTCTCAAGTAAATACTTAGTGTTCAGCGAACCTGGAAGGAAAAGAAGAAAATAAATAACAAACTCGATAGTTAATACATAAGAAAAAATTACCTTCACTTCACGTCAATTAATCAATTTATCAAGGTATAAAACTGTGCCCACACGGGTCACCTTTACACCACATGAGAATTGATTCACGATTGACATTAACCATTTTTTTTATATTTTTCAGCATTAAATAAATTATAAGAATAGAAAGGAATTTGAAATATTTTAATATAAGTCTAGTTAAGAAATTTGAGCAGAATTAATACAATCTAAACCAGTTCTAGTGCATAATTAAAAAATATATAATAGTTTACAATTAGGTTAGTTTCTTTGAAGTTAATTTTATTAGTCTAATTTTAGTAGTAGGAAGAATTTTGATAAATAAATCTAAATGAATGAATAACCCGATGATTCTTTCATTTACCGCTACACTACCGCCATCTAAGTGTGATTGTGCTCTGCCATCGTTTATATTTTCGTTTTCTACTTTGATTGACACCAGACAGTAGGCATTGGTATTGTGAGAGCTTAGTGGAAGCTACAATGGCTATAGCCCACACGTGGCAGCTCCGTTGGATTATTTCAATCTTGTTGTTATAGCCCAGACATGGCAGTTTTTAGGTGGATTATTTCAATCTCATTGTCATAGTCCACACGCTGCAGGCTCAGTGTCTTTGATTTAATATTCCGCAAGAGACGTTTACACCAGTAGTGACTTATCGGAAGTCGCAATAGTGCATAAGCGTTAGAAGGACAACTCGTATTTTCATTTACAGGTGACAGATCTAAGTAGTCATCAACAAAGCTCTAATTTATGAACGTACACAATTTCGATTCTATAAGAGGAACAACGAAATTGGGTAAGGTTTGGAAAAATGAGCATTTCAGATATTATTGTTTTCAGGACGGCAGCTGCCAGTCAATCTTACATCGAGCACAAGACAACACATTTAAACACTTAGTATTTTAAGTGCATATATACTAACTAAGTAAGTAAATTTATTTATCAATATTAAAATATATGTATACATAGTCCAATAGTTTCCAATACCTCCGAAATACATAATTTCAAACTAAACCCGTACATTGTATAATAAAGAGAACTATATTCAATATTTATACGATATGATACAAATATTTAAATTACACTGCATATCTGACCTCCATATAAGCTTGGTTGAGCGTGAAAATCCGTAGCGGCGTACTCTGGAAGAGATTCTGAATAATAATTTCTGTTTTCTAATAGGTAGAAAAATTTTTAGTTTTAATTTATAATTACCAACTGTAAGCTCATTTTTAATTATTGCAGGCAATTTATTGAACATTTTACGACCTAAGATGCTGGCATGTCTTTGAGTATAAGTTTTATGATATTCTTGTTCATATAATGGGTTTGATAACTGATTTCGGGTAGCATAACGTATATGATGAAGTGAAAACTTCGTTAGGTTCTTGGAAATAAATTTTAAAGCCACGAAAGAATATAAATTGTTTTACATTCATCACCCTGAACCTCATAAACACCTGTGTAGTGGAGTAATATTTTGATTTTTTTAGGAAAAGCTTCAATATTATATTTTGTAGATTTTGCAACGGATTAATAATGTTAGTGTATATGCCATACTGAATAATAAATTGGACAATTGCAAAATAAATCATTATCATGGCATCTGGATCATATTCCTAATCTAAAGAATTTTATACACTACCATCCTCAATCGGTTGCAGATATGCGTAAAGTGATTGTCACCTTTCAGTTTGTTATCAAAAATTACTTCTAAGTATTTGATCTATGAGACTTGAGGTAGCTGGTGTATTTCGTTCATACTGCTAACGTAGAGTGCTATGCTGTTAGCAATGTCACCACAAAACTGTATACATTTAGTTTTAGCAATATTTTTAAAAAATAGTTTATGGCAATTCAACCATTTGTAGATTTTACAGAGACTTTCATTAGCTTGGTAACTATGTCACCCATTATTTCCACTCCCAATTTACACAGACCGTTAATGTATATCAAAAACAGGTTAACTTGGCTCTGTTCAATTTGGGGTATATGGCAGACAGGAACAAAGCCGCACTGATGAGTATATATTTCCTGCTGATACGAAACGCCTGTTTTTTTTGCATAGGAAGTTTTTTTTTAAGATTTTTCGTTTGCAAACGAGTTTTTTCCACTAAATTTACTTAAGTTTTTTACCCTGATGCCATAGGGATAAGATAACTCTAATGTGGTTGTGCTCTCTACTTACGTCTCGTAAAACGAATCGAACATACCCTTTAATTTTTGAAAATTATTTCTCAATTGGGTTGAGCATAGGAGAGTAAGGAGTTCAGTGTTAAGTGCATCGAGAATAGAACGTCCCGCACCTGCTACGTCTTATGGATTCGTGAGCTATCCATAATTAGAAATACATCACTGTTACAATTAGCAATTAGCATTACATTTTTGTCACTCACTGCAGCTACTGTAAACCGAGCTCGAATCTGAGTCTTGAGCGTACTTCCCTAGTAACCACCGTTTCGATGTCCTTTTTCCAAACAATACTACAAAAATATTGGACGAAATTGCAATATTTATCCAGAAAATTCCAACACATAACGATGTTTTTACTATATCAGAAGTATTACCAGAATTATTTGGCCATTCCAAGGAAAATCTAGCGAATTTCCATAGTAATATTCTATGAGATAAGAATTAGAAAAGCAGTGGATTATTTCGGACTATATTTGAAACAGTTCTTTGATTTTCCATTATTTTTTTTTTTTTCAAGAATTCCGTATATAAAAACATATTGTTATCGTTTTTATTTGTGTTCACACCTGGTCGAGTGGTCAGCAGGGCGATGACTTTGGAGGTTGGAGATCCACGTACAGAATAAGAAGACAAAATAAAGTTCTACCTGGGGCCTGGCCGAAAGAGCTCAAGCTTACTGGATGTTGCGACTAGCCAATTTTCTTCCCCTCTTCTTTTTGAGGGGAGCTCGTTGGGTTTTGATCCCATTTCTTTTATTGCAGTACTGTGTCTAGTTTAACTTTATTGTGCAGTTTCAGTTTCGTACCAAATCGACTTCGGTCTGTTGGGGAAAATCGACTTAGGTTTCGTTGCCTTTGGTCGAATCCAATTAATTGCAATTAAAAACTATATTTTTTTTAAAGTTATATTACATTTTATTAAATTCTAAAAAACTCAGCTTCAAAAATTCAGCAGAGCCAAATAACCACTTTCAAACTTAATATGGCCACTTACTTTGAACTTAGTCTAATCTCAATTTTCAATCTTTCGACTTACAATTTCTGCCGAGTGGCACTACTTTATTAGTTAACTAGTTGTAGTGACCTTGATCTGTAAGAATTTACGTTATTTAAAGTTTTTTTTTTGTTATTTATTCTAATAGCTTATCTCTAATTTTTTAATTGGAATTTTGTTAAAAATTTGTTTTAATTGCTTTTTAATTTTGATAGTTTTTTTTCCCTAGTTTTTAATTTTTTTTCAGGTTTTATTTAGTTTAGCATTTACTCTAAGTTACAATTTTATTTCAATAATGCCTAAATTCTTTTCACAAGTTTTATTTACTTCAGCGCTTATTATAAGTTGCAAGATTATTTCAATAATTTCTTAGAGTTAGTCCAACTACCTGCTAAAATGGCTTTACCGATTTTAAATCTTCCATACTTGTAAAAAAAAAAAGAACTAATATTTGCTTTTACATTCAGACTTTTATTTTTTATTTTATTTTTTTATTTACTAGTTTTGGTTTGGATATACATTGAATAAATTCAAAACAGTTCATATGCGAAACTATTGTAGTTATTTGTCTAGGCGCGAGTCTGGCAAATGCGTGTACTTCGTGCTGCTACGTGTGGGTTGGCGCTTTATAATATTGGTTCGAGTAGTTTCTTTCCAGAGTTCTAGACTTCGGATGAAATTGTAGTAATGGTGAGGGAATTGGTATTATGTTAGAGTGTGTCCTTGGTTTGGTTTGGGGTTCTTCCACATCCCGCTATATATTTTTGGCACGGAACAACTGATGGAAATGTCAAGTTGAATTGTCGAATTTGCGTTTGCGCTCGAAACAATTTGTTGTCGATTCGAGAAAGTATATCGCTTGAAAGGCATAGACAGTTGGATAACATTGTTTCCATTTAGAATATTACAGTTCTGTCCTTGTGTACCTCGATAGTATAGTTTTGGGATGGAAGCTCAAGCAAAGAAAGAAATCTAACACCCACCGCTGGACCTGTCGAACGAAAGGAATACACTCTAAAGCAAGTTGTTCCCCTAGAGGAATTACAAAGAAAGACTGATAATGGAAAATACAATTCTTGTGTTGTATTGTCGGCGAAAAGTGTACGAACAAGGTAGGTCGTCTTGTAACAATATGACAAAAGTTTGGACATCTCGCAGAACAAGTAGAAATTAAAATTTTCACGTCCAAATGCTACATGTTTTTGTTTTTTAGAAAAATAGCAGACAAATGTTGGACGCTAGTTTTGTCATTCTTGATTAGTAAAATACTCGTAATTATAATTTTTTGCACAAAATGAACTAGAAGAAATGGAAATCGAGAAGTTTTGATTAAATTAGTCCAAATTTTGCAAAGTATCCCAAAATATAGGGTAAGTTATGTATGCTAGACTGATTATTTTACGAGGTAACATTTCCTTGAAAAAACATCTCCATTTTTTGAATTTTTGGAAATATAAAGTAGTTTAGTATGTAAGTATTTTTTCTCTTTTCTACATTTGAAGATAATAAATTTTACATAGTAACTCCTAAAAAAAGTATCAGCGATCGATACGAAAGAGTACCTACTATAGGAAGTGCATCTTGAATTTTTTTTCAAACGAGATGATTTCCAATCTCACATGAAATAAGTTGCAAGGAAAAAAAAACTTTTTTTAAAGAATATACCAAGTTTACGCAATGCATTGAAGGTAACAATATTCTTTTTCTCAATAAATAGCTCTACCAGTGTAACATTTTTTATTTACTTTTAAAGATTTGGAGTGCAACAGGAAGTGGATGCCCAAGCTACATTTCGAATATTACACTTCGTAAAAGTCTTTTAACTGAATTGTTTTGATGTGTTTAATGAATTCTTTAAAAATATACTTTATTTTCGTTAACAATAACACATTTAAAATACTAATACAAATTTTAATAACTTTCTATCAACTCAAAGACCCCCGACTAAAACAATTTGTGTCTGAGTTGACGAAAGAAATTCAGGGTAGTAAACGTGGATGGATTTAAATGGGGTTTTTTGATTTAGAATGAGTGAATGGGGTAAAATTTTCTTACGAGCTGGGGGTTTTCAGGAGGGGTGGTAGCTACAATTTGTGCAATTTGGGCTATAGGTGATATGAGTCGAGAGTCGAGGTTTGAGAGTCGAGTTTCGTGAGTCCAGAGAGTGTATAGAATTTATGACTAAAAAGTAGTTAATAAAATATAATAAAAAACAACTTTTAAAATAAATAAATTTTGTAAATAAAATGGACTAAAAAGGAAAAAAGAATTTTTTCTTTTCTTACCCATATGTATAAGAAAACCTTCATTGCAAATAATAAATTCTATAGAACTCCGATTAAATCTTAAAAGTTTGGGAATGAGTTGCAGTTAGACAATTGTGATTATAGTTATGAATGCCCAAACTTTTAAAAGTTAATCGGAGTTCTATAGCATTTCCTATTTGCAATGAAGGTTTTCTTGTGTATATCACTGAGAATTTTTTTTTTTTTTACTTTTGAGTGAATTTTATTTATTTTAAAGTTTTTAAAGTTTTAAAAGTTTTTTTAATATATTTAATTATTTATTGTAGTATGGAGAAATTTAATGCAAATGTTAAAACGATAAATTTCTAGACATTGCTTATATTATTTCTGAAGAAATTTAGTAAAAAATTCTGCAGAATATATAAACAAACTTCCATAGAGTATCCGTGGAAGATATCAGCTAAATTTCCAAAGACATTATTCTTTTGATTTCTGAAGAAATTCTTTGGAATAATAACAGAATACTTTTCTTGGCAAGCGTAACTTTTGCCCGGCGACATTCCCATAAAATTCTTTTGATATTCTTGGGAATATTTCATGGAACTTATTCTTCGAACAGGAAAATTTCCTAAGAATATCTGATGAACGTCTTTGGGCTTGATTACTAGGGTTGGGATCTTCTAAGGTGCAAATTAAATCCATACTCATTAATAAAGACCATCTTGTCCCTATTCTGCAAAGATCACCCTGTGAAATCTTGAGCATATGTTTTCCTCAATACTATGGTCCGTTGCGAATTCATTATTTTCCTTGAGAGTAATGTTTAACTCAAAAATACAATTTCGAATGGTTGCCAAAAACACAGTATAATGTTTTTCTCGAGTTGTAAGGTGTTCTGATTATTTTTCCTGTTATAGGTACCTCTTTCCACGGACTCCTCTTTAGTAGCTAATGAACATTCTCTGTTAATTTTCGAGGTTTTCTACCACCACGGCGATCACCATGCCTTTATAAATACGCTCTTATTGTGCTTTTAGCTGAATTCAATCTTGTCCAATGTGCAGCTTTCGAAATTGCCATTTCCTTTTCATAATATGCAATGAAAAGATCTTTTGTATCGTGACTTGGTCGAGAGTGTTTCCGTCATGGGTTCCGATGTTGTGATTTGTTCCTCTTACCATGTTGGGCCAATACATTGATGATTGATGATCTGATATTACAACGAACTATCGAGAGTTCTAAATGTGTAAGCGGATTACTGCACAACATTCTTTCTAAATGAGTTTATTTCAAATTGTGTTTTTCTAGGTAAGCTCTAGATCTTGCTCTACAATGACGGACAGGGAAATTTAAATTTTGTCCTCTTATTGCTACATTGATTCTGTTTTAGTCTCACTGATTAATGGATGCTTTGACTATTTTCAAAAGAAAAAAAAAGATCATTTTGGTAAGGAAAAAGGCCTACCCAATGAGAAAGCACAGTTACGATCCGAAATGTCTAATACGTATCGAAAGTTTGGAAAAAAAAAAAAAAAAACAAAATCTGAGCATCATACACTGACAATGTTAAAAAACATATCCATAAACACCCTCAATAATAAATTTGAGAATTCAAAATAACAAAAAACATAAAATACAGAGGACATAATTTTTAGCAATTGCTTCTATGTGATAAATTTCCAAGTTTGAAATCCGTTGAAAAATTGTCCATACATAAAGTGAGTCCCTCCCCTACATATCTGTTATGAAACTGATGAAAAATTGTTTATGTGATAGAAAGGTTCTCAACAAATTGACTGGACTTAAGGCTAAGCCATCCACATGTCAGGGGGTCTAATCTTGGTCAAACATATGCCACAGAGTGGACCATTTCATCTTAACCCCACGGATGATATTCGGCACGTCAACCTTTAGAGACTTGAACCGAAGTTTACAACAAATCAGTGGGCTTATAAGAGGTACTACGTTGACAATGTGCATGGATATCTTTATAGAGATGCCATTGCATGGTCGATTGCTTCCCTTTATTTCGACAGTAAAATACTGGACCAGAATATATGTATGTATGTTTCATGTACATTATATCCTAACTTCCATAACATTTAACTGTATATATGTATGTTATGTGTAACAAGAGGAACGAGGGTGATTTTCAAAATGTCATCTCTTCAGTTACCGCAAGCAAAAGGGTTTAATGGATCGTAGACAATAAAAACGGACCCGCTCACACGTGCATCTATTGACATACGCAGATAATATTGACTCACCCTCCTACATAATGGAGTTCTGCTTTTGTTGTTTCTGATGTTTTTGTTGTTGTTATTAAATGGACAGCGTAATGAGATTTATCGATATCTAATTGCAAAAGCAGCTGTAAATGATGGCAGTAGTAAGGCAACTCTGCATGACTTGCATGAAGAAGAAAGGAAAGTACGGAAGGAAATTCTATTGTTCAACAGTATAAAAAAAAGGGTAAATTCGTATTAAAAAAAAAAAATACTATCACGGTAGGAATGAAATAGGAAGGCAACTTTTTTTTTTTTCATTTATTTACACCTGTGAACAATGTGCACTCTTTCATAAAAACACAAAGTCTCGTAATAGTTACCTTAGGTATGTCGTTTCTGTATATATTTCAGAAGGACAAACAAATATTTGAGACAGGACATATTTCGTCAGATTCACCCATTTGGCTCACGTAATAAAGATTGGTCCAAGTTATACAGCTAACCATTGAAAAATCAAAAACTAAATAAATCGTTACTGTGTAATAAAAATGAAGGGATCTTCTACAATATAATTTTTTTAAATCCAATAAAACTGGGTGATTATAGCGCCATCTATTGTATTTTTTGTTAGGTGAGTTTAACTTAGCTTTTATCGCCTTATTATTTTTCTGGAGTGCCGTAGCATGGTTGGAGTTAACTGTGACAGTTGACAAGGCGTGAAGCCAGTTGCTTGGACGATGTAAAAAAAAAACAAAAAGCAAAGATAAAAATGGAGTTTGCATAAGATATGTATATGGAGATTATTTCTTGAATATTAACAAGATTGAAAGTTACCGTCAAAGGAGTTGGAAGCAGGATGCCAACCCATTAGTTTGGATTAAAATATAATAACATCAGACAGTCAAAAATCAGGCAGATTTCTTGGTTAAACTCACACACTTTTGAGTTAAGCTGGCTTGGAACTGTCTAAAGAGTTTAATGAAATTTTCAGCTAACGCTCTTCGAATTGACTCCCGATTGGCAGGCAGTTCAGGAAATTGTTTCAACAAGAATTGTAAGATTTGTGGAAGCAGTTGAGCGGCTAAGTTTTTGAAACTAACTTAGCAACTCAGTAATATCACTTGCACACAAGGGCGGATCCAGACGTTTGCTCTAGGGGGGGGGGGCGATCGCCCCCATCACCCCTATAACCGCACTTACCATCAGCTGTGGACTGCTCTGTATAGCTTTCTCATTTCGTTTTGGCATGAAAATTTCATTAGCATTCAGATATCGCCAGAGTTCTTTTATCTATAAAATATAAGTTTTTGATCCCGTAAGCATAGTAAAATTTAATCCCACATAAAAAAGACATTATACATTGCATTTCGCTCAAACACCATAATTTCTTGGGCTGGACTCCAATTTCTTGCAACTTAAATGGTGGAAGAAATTTTCGAGGAATGCTAATTAGGTAGGGTTAATATATATATTATCCTATTTGCCTTAAATTAATTATTTGCAGGACAACTGAATCTGAGATTAATTACCCCGGCTATGATAATTTTCCCAACATACTACTTTTCATCAAAATACCCGGCTTTTGTGAGCTTTCGATCACAAAAAAGTGCAACAATGCTTGTACTTCTTGAGAATAATTTATGACTAAAAAGGAAAAAACAATAAATATATCAAATAACTATCTAGAGTTTTCCATTTAATCAAATTACATTTGTATAAAAATTTTTAAATTTTCATGGTACACAAAGAAAGCATATTCAAAGGAAAATAATTTAATTAAGTATTTTGATAAACAATAGGAGTTCCAAATTTAAATTTCGGGAAATTGTTATTCACTGTAGTGTAATTTGAGCTGTTCAGATCTTGTTTTCTCTGTATATCTTGAAAATTTTAAAATTTATATGCAAATGTAATATAATTTAAAAATTTAATTAAATGCAAAATGAAGGGGAACTCTGGAGAAATGAGGGGAGAAATTATTTTCTATTTTTTGAACGCCGGCTTGGAAACGGTCTTTTTTTAAAATTTTTTTTTTGTATTTTCTATTTCATTGGATTAGAATATAAATTTTGATTTATTATTATTAGAGCTCTAGGGGGGGGGCGATCGCCCCCCGCTGTATCCGCCACTGCGTGCACATCGAAAACCGAAAACCGACGAGCTCTACACCGAAAATTTGCTTTTATTTACACATCAAAAGTCGAAAACCTTTTTCCAGATAAATAGTGATATTTAATGATGAAGGTGAAGGCTCATACTAAAAAGCGAGTATTAATATTATCCCTTTACTGGTGGTCCCTAAATTTAAAAATGTTTCTGTAAATAGTCCAAAAGTGTGGTTAAGTAGGACTGAAAAAATGTTCGTCTCAAAATGTTCGACAGTGTGGAAAGCGAAAAGAAATTGACAGATGCAACCGAAATACCGTTTTTCGGCGGATAAAAGTTATATTGTTCATAAAATTACGGCAAAAATATGCTTCTTAGTAAAATTCTTTATTTATCCTATTATTTCCCTCGATTTTATCATTCATTGGAGCAAAAACCTTGTTTTAAAGGGGAATAAATTGAGTTTTTCGATAAACATTTTTCGATTATTATTTTTGATTGCAAGTCTCTTAAGTGAAAATATTTTTTATTTAAGGTTTTCATTGTCACCTCGGCTAATTATTTTGTTTTTATTAAAAAGAAAATCTTAGAGCATAATCGGATCAAGTGTCTAGCGAACTCTGAATTAATGTTCTATAATTATAAAAAGCTTTTTTCTTTAGTTCTTCAAGGAATGGCTGATGCGAATTGCAAGTTTATAACAATTGAAATTGGAGGATTTGGTAAGCAAAGTGACGGTGGGACATTTCGTCAATTCCAAATATTTCAGTTCTTAAGAATCCATGACTTACTATAAAACTTCCTCCTTCAGTCTAATCCAGAACAAATATTGCAATGCCTCATGTATTTCTGGGGGATGAGACATTTCCCCTTTTGCATTCCCTACTCAGATGCACGTAAAGTTATATTACTGATGAGACCTCTCTGATCGCTAGGTCGAAAAATGTTTAATTTTCCTCCAAAAATTTGAATTTTAAAACATAAAAGCGGGAGATTTTGAATTGTGTAACTATTGTTTCGAACGAGCGATATGTTGATTATGGAAAATTCAACACAAATTATTAAAAATTATGAAGTCCTATGAAATCATGGATAATAATTATTGAGTCTTTCAATGTTGTGAATATTTGAAACAGAATTCAGTTCCAAGAAGTAGTATTTTAGCCTTCTTCCATGCTTAGTTAAAAAAAAGACCTTAAAAGATTCGCATTACTTAGAAAAAAAAGCTATTGGAAATTATGAACGATGAAGATGAACAGTTTTTATTTTTTAATGAACAACATTTATTGGGTTAAGAGCGAAATTTGACGTAAACTTTAGATTTTACATTTAAGAAAATTTTCAATTTTTATCTCGATATTTTAAGTTTCAAGTAGTCGGTCTTTTTTTGACTGCTAATGTCTCGAGTGTGAGCCATTATTTATTTTATTTATTTATTTATTTAGTGCAGGCTAATACATAATTCAAATTCTATATGTAATGTATAAGCTAATTATCTAGGCTAACCGCTCACAAAAGCCGAAGCTTGTGTGTGAGGGTTGTGACTAATTTATTACTAATTTTCTACTTTGTACTACTAATTTATTACTAATTTTCTACTTACTAATATTATAAAATAAAATAAAATAAAATTTTAAAAATATTACATAAATAATACATCTAAGGTATACTATAGTATGCAATGCAACCAATTCATTCAGTTCTAAAATTATATATTACGTATAACGCCTGAGAGGAAGTAAGCATAATTCAAAATCTCTAAATTAAAAAAACTAATGGACAATGTTATTAAAGACATCTTGGTTGTTAAATACACAGTTTTTCAACACAGTTTTATAATCGGAAACATTTAGAGTCTCTTTTACTTCTGCAGGTAAGGCATTATAAAATTTTGGACCTAAAATACTACTATGTCTATCTGTAATACATTTACTAGTTCTAGGGATTTCTAAAGGTTGCAACATCTGCCTGCGCGTATGATAATTCGTTTGGAAGATAGTGAACTTTGATAAATTTGTGTATACGAATTTTAATAGGGTAAATATATATAATTGTCTTACAGTCATTACCTTAAATTCATTGTATGCTTGTGTGGTGGAGTAGTATTTAGATTTCTTTAAGCAAATCTTAATTATTTTGCTTTGAAAATTTGTTTATGGTTTTATCAAGACAGTATATGTAGCTCCCCAACTAAGGATTCCATACTGAATGACTGACTGTATTAAAGCAAAATAAACCATTCTCAAAAGATAAAATTTTAAGATATTTCGCAATAGGAGTATCTAATATATTGTTTTCCTCAGCCGCTTACATAAGCTCAGGATATGTTTTTCCCACTTAAGCTTCTGATCTATAAGAACACCTAAATATTTCACTTCACTCACGTACTGGAGGACATTACCCTGCAACTCTATCTTAAGATTAACGTTTGAATGTGCATTTTCATGCCCAAATTTTACGAAACATGTTTTATTTAGGTTCGAAGCTAACTTGTGACATACCTACCAATCATACACTGAATTAATGCCTCTTTTCGCTAGTGATAAAGTAAAGGACCAATTTTCTCCACTAAATAAAAAGACCGTGTCATCTGCAAACGCCACAATATGCTCCCTTCTTGACTGTTCGAATAATTTAAGACACTCATTTATGTATATTAGATAGAGGATTGGACCCAAAACCGTACCATGTGGAACCCCACACTTAATACGAAGAGGATCACTTGTTACCTGGCCAATTCTGACTGCCTGTATTCTGTTGGTAAGATAGGAATAAAAAAACGAAAGAGCAGTACCTGTAAGTCCCTATAAATGTTAGTTTCTATAATAGGAGTTCCTGATTAACCGTATCAAAAGCATTTTTCAGATCCAAGAATATCGCGGTAACTTTCTCCTTTTTGTCAAATGCCGAGTTTATAAAATTGGTAACATCGTAAATTGCATCACTTGTGCTATATTTATTTTTGAAACCATACTGATTTCTTGCAATGATGTTGTATTGGTCCAGATAATCAACCAACTTAGTCTTAATGCATTTCTCAAAAATCTTCGCGATATTAGAAATTAGCGATATTGGTCTATAGTTATCTGGATCACGTTTGTCATTTGCCTTGTGTATTGGAACAACGATGGTATGTTTAAATTTACATGGAAATATGCCCTGAGTTAGACATAGGCTCAATGAGTACGCTAATGGAGGAGCTATATAATGTGCTACAATTTTTAAAATTCTCGGTGTAAGCTTATCGATACCTGGCGCTTTATCGATCTGTAACTGAGCTATATGATAGAGTAGTTCTTCAAAAGATATCGAACTAAACGTAAAGGTCATCATAGGATTAGTTTGAGAAACAGCAGATCTATTTTGGATTCCTCTACTAGCAGCGGTAACAGAATTTGAAATCTGCTCTCCCACACCAATGAAATGATCATTAAGTCTAGCAGAAATTAAATATGGATCAGTTAAATCAGTACCATCACTCCCTTTGATTTCTGCTATCATTTTACTAGGCTTATTTTTCAGTGTTATTTCGTTAATTTTGTTCCATACTTTCTTCGGATCATTTATAACTTTTGATATTTCATTTCGATAGAATTGTTCTTTAGAGACTTTAATAATGGAGTTAAGCTTATTCCTGTATCGTTTATATTGGAGACTGATATAAACATTGAAGGGCTGTTGTCTACAAATCTTAGCTAACTTTTTCCTATTTCGTATAGAAATCATTATACCCTTTATTACTCATGGTTTCATTGGCCTAAGATTAGAACTATAGTTACTTTCCCTCACTTCAGTAACCTCTGTTAAGATTTTATTCAGTTTTACATAAAAACTTTCTACACATTGTTCTGCTTCCACGCATTCGTAGACCTGATGCCAGTCTTCATTATGAATAATCGCAACTAACCGTTTCGTATTGATAAAAGAACTAGAAGAAATCTGTGGATACTTGTTGAATTATGCAGATACATGGCTATCGTGACATATTTGTGCTAATATACTGAAATGATCAGTTATATCGGTGTCATATAAAGCTGGGCAAAATAGAAAAGTTTTACTTGATTTAAAAAACATATGATCAATACATGACCCCCTTCTACCTACAGCTCGAGTTGTACCTGTCAAGAATTTATCAAAGCCGTATTTTGTTATTACATCTAAGTAATGATTAGAGGTAGATGAAGACCTATTTTCTAAGATATTTATGTTTATGTCACCAATTATAAGCTGCGTTTCACTGTCAAATTTTGCTAAGTAGTCATTAAGGGAGTTAATGAAATTTATGGGTTGAAAGCTTGGGGATCGATAGGTATATAGCTGTCATGATAATTCTTTCGTTATTTTCCAAGCATAATTCCAAGCAGAGCGCATTTGCTTCAATTAGTTCACAGTTAGAAATTTTGGTTGCGATACTATTTTTCACATAAATAACCACTCCATCGCACCTACTGTATAAATCAGGCTTATTAAACATGGTATAACCATTTAAATTAAAGAAATCCGTATCGTTAAACCAGGTTTCGGTTAGAACTTGTCTTCGTCATAACACTCCATAAGATTTGGTGAATTTATCTGTAACAATTTTTGATATTGTCAGTAATTAACATAAAGCTATACAAAACTACGTAACCCAGAATGACTTTGTCTGCACTTACAGATTGGAATTTAATGGATGTGTCAATACGCACCTTAAATATTGAAGTGTATTCAAACATACGTCTGACTCGAAACTTTCGGCATATTAAAATTGTCATATTTAGGCTGTATTAATAGTCCAGGACATGATCGCATTAAATTCGGGCTCAATCAATTTTGTATCCGTATGTATTTCAAAACGATACAGTGAAATAAAAATACTTGGAGGCAAAATACCACTTAGTTAATATCCCTACGATATGGAGTTTTAGGTTCCCGTAAGGGCAATTAACCTGGATGTACACGGAAAGAAATATTTTTCCACTATTGAGAAAGCAATTTTCTTAATTTGGGTTTTCTGACTTAAAGGAAACAATTTCTTATTTCCAAAAACTAATACTCAATTTAAACTTCAAGTTAACAATTGGAGAAACTCGATATTTACTTATGTTAGAAATTGTTTCTTATTTTAAACATAAGCAAACGTAAATAAGTATTTCTTTAGCTAGGCAATATGTTTATTAAATTAAAACTATTATGAATAAAATGAGAATAGTGAATCGTACTTTGCAGTTTTATAAAGTTATAGCTAATAATGAACAGTCTTTTCTTCAAATATTCCTTTCGTATGCTTTGTTTTATCTGAGATTTATTGAAGGACTTCTGATTAAAATTTTTTCTAATAAAACCCAGTACCAAAACGATAAAATAACGATAAAATTAATTCAATTCAAACTGATAACCTTTTTCTAGCTTCATGCCATATTTACTTGCCTTAGTAAATTTTTCTTGAATCGAGTACATTTTTCTTGGAATAAGAACATTTTTCTTGAAACAAGTAAATCTTGCTCAATTATATTTATTTCTAACGTCCCATATTCTGAGTCATGTGTGATAAAATTAGCATTTCTGGCTTATAAGAAAACCAACGAAAATTATGTTTCATTTTCATAGGAGTTAATTAACATTCCTACAGATAAATTGCCTTCAACTGATTATTTTATAAGACAAATCTGCAATTGATAAAATATCCCGTATTTGATTACGTCAATAATTGAATAAAATTAAACTAAGACTTCTTATTATAAGAAAAATGTACTTAAAAGTCAATTCTTGACTCTTAGGGCCGTATTCACCAAGCAAAATTAAAAAAAATTCAATTAAAGCTATTCAACAACCACATTTACCGAGTCGATTTAATGAAAATTTAATTTTAATTTAATTTTAAGTGAGGCCTTACCCTCTGTTAAATAAATTTAATTTCGATATCAGCTGATTGAAGTGTCATGCAGTCAAATGTCATATTTTTAATAGCGCATTTAAAAATTTGAAGAAGCAATTGCTTAATATGGGCAACTTTTAATTAAAATGAATTGTACATATATTATAAAATATTTTTAATAATACATTAAAACTTTGTATTTAAATAATACATAAAAACTTCTTTGAACTTTTTAAATAATTATTTAAATTACATGAACTCTCACGAGAACTGTCACTTGCCAAATTCGGAAATCTTGCAGCTGATAGTCCGAAATGTCCGAAATTATTTATTTTATTAAGGTTGGTGAATAGCTACAAAAATTTAATTGCGGTCTCTCAATAAAAATTAAATTAAAATTAAATTTGTATTAAATGGCTTGGTGAATACGGCCCTTATTAAATCAATTTTATAATGCTGAAAATAATCAAATAAGCGTACTAGATCCAAGAAATTAATTTCTATTATTGATGTTGATTGGATCAATATAATCCATAAAAATTTATAAAGATTTACTGAAAATAAGAAAGCATGGCTCTTTCACAGAATACTACAATTCATCAAATTTATCCAATTTTACTTAAGATCAGTTTAGAACACATTTACTAAAACTGAGTATAAAAAGTGCAATACGTAGATACAATTTGCTTGACTGAAAACCAATAGTCTATTTTCTTAGTTTATGGCGATTTTTTCTTGATTAAAGCTAACTTTTCGTTCCGTGTATTTGATATGAAGGTACTACAAATCATTAAAATAAATTAGGAAGATTTAAATTTTTGCACGCATGCCGCTCATCTCAATAATCTGAAAATCTACAGAAAAATCTATGCATTATTGAAAAATTTCAATTAAAAAATAGATGGAACCCATTTTCTGTACGATTATTTGTTTCGATTGAACAAGCTTCAAAAACTGAAATGCCACAATTCGTCGCAGATAGAATTACTAAATACAACCCCAACGCGTTCGCTGGATTAATCTGAAGCAGTTGAGGGAGGAAACAGGTTCTTTGTTAATTACATCTGACATACGATCCAGTGCATGTGTGAGTCGTGAATTTGGTTTATTGTTTCAATTGGGGGAAAAAGTACCTCACTTAGCGCGTCCACCCTTATCCAACTTCAAGTGCTAATTCGCTGCTTCATTTTTCGGTTGTTTTAATCAAGAATCATCATCCCTCTTACTATATATAGTGCATGTATGAATGTATGCTTGCAGGAGCCTGTTACCGATAAGGGCAAAGCTGCAATAAATCGAAATGAGAAAATAAATCGAAAACGCTTGTAGAAATCACCCCCATTATAGACAGGTTGCAAGTGCACGACTGCGTTCTATCTGCCCCCGTCAGAAGGAATGACAAAAAAAAAAAACAGAAATTATTTCAACCGCCCTCTCTGTCTGCCCTAGACTTGAAGCATAATATCAAAAATGACTCATCAATCAAATATGCATTCCGCATATTATATTTCATGAATGTAAACTACTGTGGCAATATACCAGCATGTAACTGACATCATGTTGTAAAAGGATATCGCGAGCTCATCGCATATTGTTCAATACTATCTCAAAGAAAAAAGCTTTTAATTCAAAGATGCTACTCGCAAAAACTGAAATTCTCGCAACTCTATAGGATGCTATAGTCGAAGGGAACCCTAAGGTTTTCGCCTTTTGATATTCGAGACAAGTAGGAGATATATATACTTACTACATACATTGATGAAGGAAGGGTGGCAACATAGAGGGAAGATCTGCAACAAATGATACTGTCACAGCAGTTCACTTGATATTTGATTTTGACTTACTGCCACCAAGGAATCATCAAACCCACTCTCTCCATATCCCCCATCTGAATTACATGTCAGCTTTAGTGTAATTCTTGAAAAGTAGAAGATGTTTGAAATATGGGGTTAGGTTTGAGCCCCATACTACCCCCTCAATAACGTCTTTGGAAGATTTAATTTAGATACCATATCCGACTCATTATTCTCTCGGGATAGGAAGGATGTGGATGCGCTTTTCATAGTGATTCAGGTTTCGATACGAATCTAATATGGTTTCATGGTTTCCTTATAATTTGACTACACTTACGAATGAGAAATGGTGTGAAATTTAAAATTATTTATAGTATGTGAGTATTTCGGTGAGAATTGGTGAGTTTTAACAATAAAGATCATCGAGATTCCTCCAGTGGGGCTATTCTTTGACACCCAATTATCGTTTTTTGGGTTCCGTACTCAAAGGGTAGCAACGGAAATCCTATTACTAAAACTTCGCTGTTCGTTCGTCCGTCACCAGGTTGTATCGCATGAACCGTACTAGGTAGATAGTTGAAATTTTCACAGATTGTGTATTTCTATTGGTGATATTACAACAAATAATAAAAATAAAATTAAATTAAAAATGCTAGAAAAACACTTAGCCAAACGTTACGTTCCGTATACCCCATGGAATCTAACTTATATAACCACCATTCACCCTCTAAAAACCTGTGAAAACCTTTGAAATATTTTCAATTTTACAATAATTTTTTCTCAGTGTAGAACATGATCGTTCATTGCTCACATATTTAGTATTCCAAAATTAAAGTAATAATGGTACATCTGCATAATCAACGGAACGTATAACAGAAAATCGAATTTTTCATGTTGAAAATTTTTGAAATTCCCTCAAGTTCCCAACACTGCTCATGACACGACCCCAAATATAAACCATTTTTCGATATGAGAGAAGAATATTCTTTCAAATGGTATTTGATAAAACACATAGTGAAGGCATTGCAAATCAGGAAAAAGAAAAATTTATATGAAAGCGATCTCCGGGGCTAAAGATGATGAATACTGATCCGGTAAAGAATCCACTCCGAATCGTCCTGTTCTATTGAATGCTTCGTATATGTCGTGTAATATACGGTTTCTCGGAGGATGTCTGCGAAATCCTGAATTGAACATGTTAATAACACTATTTTCCTGATTTGGAGATTGTCCTTTATACACGATAGAGCTGATGACATCTGTTTCAATATTCGCTTGCATGAAATTTTCCTCTTCTTCAACGCCATTATCGTCACTTTCTTCAATTTATCCGGAATAACTAATAGAATTCCTTCGAACCAAATCAACATCATTATCGCCAATATAGTCGTCATGTTTTCCATATTCGGTTCTTGTGCTTCCAAGATTTCTTCGATGCTCATCTGCTTCAATTTCTTCATTTGAATTATAGCCATGTTCGTATCCTCTGGTTTTCTTCGCTTCATAGACGTCTTTTTCTTCATGGAAATCGATTCTGTCGTTACTATATGTGGAATATGAGGTGTAACTGCAGGAACTTGCTACTGGTTGTCTTCTTTCGCTGAAGTTAAACCTTTCCGATTTAAAGGAATCTGTTGATTATCGTCTCCATTTTCTTCTTGGTTCATCAATTGAGTCTCTTCCAATACTTCGTCGTCTGACACTAAAATATCTTCGCTGCCTTTCCTGAATCTTATCAAACTCATCGTTTTTTTTTTCACTTTGGGTAAAGGCATTTTTAAACGCGCCAACAACACTTTCACTATCTGAGTATACGAGTATATAAGAACACTGTGAACTAACAGAATCGCGTCTGCACTGCATTTAAAATTTATTTCCAAAGTACTCGCTTTAATAGTAAATAGTTATCTCTAAAACACGTTTCTAATCAACTTAGCAAAATTTTATTATACGACGACAACCAATAAATGCACAGGGTAAAAACAATAATACATTGACGACGACAGCAGCAAAAAAGCTTAACCATGTATGCATGATCATGGGCTTCGTCCGATCGCTACGGTAAGCTTTTTTTGCTAGCAACCATCTAAGCTTTGCAATGAATGTCAAACCAGCCCTACTGTTACCTTCAATCTTAAGTTGTAGTACGTCAAAGTCCAAAAATTGGAAAAAACATCATATTTTTTTCAAATTTTAACGATTTTCCCGCCAAAATACATGATAAATATACAGTTTATTTACAAGATTTAGAGACCCCGGAAAGTTATCTTTAATTTGACTATGCACACGTACCTACATAAATGCAACCGTTTTTGAGATATTACCGTTTCTATGATTCACAAATTCATGAATTTTTTGTTAATTTGCATGGAATTGCATAAAATTAGGCGCGATTTCTATTGTTATTAGCAAAATTAATGAAATTATGCATCATGAAAACGGGAATATCTCAAAAACGGTAACATTTAGGTAGGTACATATGCAGGATCAAATGAAAGGTAACATTCGGATGTCTCGAAATCGTGCAAGAAAGTGCTATCCTTATCTTGCCTTCTAGCGGGAAATTGAAAAAAAATTGCAAAATTTTCTAATTTTTTTTTTATTTTGACGTCCTATAACTGCCGACGGGAAATGAATAGAGAGGTGGTTGGACATTTGTTGGAAACCGTAGAGGGTTTACTATCACCTGAGATGCAAGTCACTTTCATAGGGTGTATAACAAGAAAGTTACACGAAAGTTACATGGTATTAGGATAGAAAAAAAACAAAAATCACAAACCCCCCCCCCCCCCTACCGCCCTCACCGTGCATTTTCCGACTCTCCTCCCATACAATTTTTTTCTCGAAATTGAATGAGGAATCCGGTGTATAAAAGAAATGCGGTAGGTACGTATGGGACACCCTGTATAGAGAATTTATGCAGATCTTTAATTCTTCATCTGACTTTTCTGCTATTCTTTTATTTTCATTTATTTCTGGAACGATTCCTCATTTCTTACAGTAAAATTAGAAACATAAATTTCTTCTCTAAAATCAGAAATTTGGCAGTACTACAATATAAAGGCGCGTTCTTAGTTTTATTTCTAGGACGTCAAAATAAATCCAAATTTTCACTAGTTATGAAAATTGTAATACCTCCCTCCCCCATCAAGTCAAATTTCGTCAAATGGGCGAATAGCGATAGCTGCTTCTGTACATACGTGTAATCTGTTAGCATGTAACTAACACATATTTTTTATTATTTTAACTTATTCATCTATCAAAAATAATGCATTTTGCCCTTCCATAACTCAAGCTCCCGTAGTTGGACCATCAGTTGTGGACCGCTCTGTATAGCTTTCTCTTTCCGTTTCAAAATGAACATTTCATTAACTTCCAGATATCGCACTTGACGAGCAATTTTCAAAGCCCTCCATCCAAGGATATTTGTATGATCATTGATGAAGAAATTATTGAATATTGTTGCCTAAAAAAGGACTGTGCCAAGACGGTTAAATCTGGAAATGACAATTTGAAACCTCTTTAACAAGAAAGAACAATAATTTTCGGCGTACGTTCATCGTTCGTGTCCACTTATGCATTATTATGCCGTAGTTCATGTCACGTGCACATTTCTATTTAGTAACAATAGCTTTAGAATGGGCTGCAAAACGGCCAGTTAGTCAATTCATTGTTATGCCTGGAACACATTAGCGTTATTTTGATATTTCCACTTCGCATTGCAAACGAAAAAAAAAACTACTCTCGACCCAGCACACTTTTACCCTACAAGATTACGCTTTCTTTCCTTCTCCATTGTTGCAAGTGTTGCATGCACATCTACCATTAAGGTTGGATGGGGCCGACACATTTTCTAAAAAATACTGGAGTTTTCCATTTCATCCTTTTTTTTCTATTTCTTTCATTCTCAATTGCAATATGACCGCTATTATGATGGAAAATACTTTATAACCGACTTCTGATTAAATTCTCAATACTTCTTTGGCCAGGCTGATAAGGGGCTATTTGAGACTCGTAAAAAGTATACGGGAGACCTGGTTGGTTATGTAGACTCATGATAAGCTAGAAAACATGAAAAAGCACTCCAAGTCGCGGAAAGTCCAAAGCCCTATCACTTCTCTCACAGTTTGCATTAACTTGAGTGAGTTTTTTAGAGGGTGGGTGGTGGTTATATAGGTTAGATTCCATGGGGTATACGGGAACGTAACGTTTGGCTAAGTGTTTTTCTAGCATTTTTAGGCATGCAATGTTTTTTTTTTTAAATTATTTTCTATCATAGGAGAAGAGGGGTGTTTTAAAGTACTTCAAATATGTTAATGGTAAGAAAAAAGAGAGTTGAAGCGAAATCATTAGAGTAACTAAAATTATTTATTGAATTTTCTGAATCCACACTAATTAATTAATAATTATGAAAACAGTTTACAAATAATTTAATTAGAATTTAATTTACACACACGCTGATTTATCTAATAATTTTTCAAAGCTTTAAATTCACCGCATTATGTACCTACCTGTGTAGGCAGACAGCATGTAGTGCACTTAATTTGGTTTAATGGCAGCATATTAAAAAATTTAATTTAATTAAATTTATTGCTGATTATGAGTGTTTGTTAAATAATTAATAAAGCAATTTAATTGCATGAGAAGTTGCGCAGATAATTATTATGAAAACATACATATTATACAAACGATTGATGTTCGATGGTGTTTTGCATAAAAATGTGTGTTCAAATTTATAATTTTAGATTTTAGCAGCTTTCAAATATCCCAACCGTAAAATATACGAGCTTTAATAAAACGAAAAGTGAGAGAATAATGAATGATGATTGAATAATAGTAAATGTATGTTAATGTGATTGGGATTGAATTGAATTGGATTCAGTAGGCTGCTGCATCATAAATACTGTAAATTATAAAAGACAGCTGAACTGCTTGATTGAAAATTTTTATTAAAAGATATGACCATGTTCCTGTTTAGAAATAATTGGAATCGGACTTCGGAAGGAGCAGATCATATTAAGATTAAGATTAAGTGGGGCAAGTGGAATTTACACTGCTTCCATTCATTGGGTTATTGTGAACGGTTTTCTTTATATTTCATCCAGCAATCCCACTGTTTCTAGGAAGAGCATTATTTTTTGGATGAAGTTTGTTCAAAATCAGCACGCTTTAGGCCTGAATTACAATTACGACTGATCTGTTGACTGCGACTTGATTTTAAATCGAAATCAATGCTGATGTGAAATTTGTAATTAAATTAAAGCTTCAACTGCTTGAACAAACCAGATGTCCCGACTTCTGTGATTGAACTGAACTTTGCCGTAGCTAACTCCAATTTTGCACTTTGAGCAAAGTATTGTTTCAGTCGCAGTCGTTGGCGAAGTTGCCATTTGCATTTACCATTTTTACCATTTGGGCAAAGTCGTAGTCGACTGATCAGTCGTAATTGTAATTCAGGCTTTAAGAAGTATGAGCCAAAAGCCTGAAATCTATAATATGCAATGACCTTTCATTCGCATAGGACGTGTACCGATGTTTCATCCTCTTCGGAATATAGCCAACAGACATAAGTCAGTGGGTGATATACCTTTTTATTATTTTTTCAAATGAGAGTAGACGTCATGTGAAAGAATAATGCTGCCATATGAAAAAATAATAGTAATGCTGTCATTTGAAAAAATAATGCCTACTTATGATAATAATAATGAATGAGAATAAAACGAGGAAAAAACGCCGAAAAAAATCAAGTTTCTTGTATGGGGGCCCCCTTTAGTTTTTAATTTAGTTTTATTTTTATTATTTGTTGTAATATCGCCAATAGAAATATACAGTCTGTGAAAATTTCAACTATCTACCTAGTACGACGGTTCATGCGATACAACCTGGTGACGGACGAACGAACAGCGAAGTCTTAGTAATAGGATTTCCGTGGCTACCCTTTGGGTACGGAAACCTAAAAATGATAATTGGGTGTCAAAGAATAGCCACACTGGAGGAATCTCGATGATTTTTATTGTTAAAACTCACCAATTCTCACCAAAATACTTACATACTATAAATAATTTTAAATTTCACACTTTTTACTTTCAAGAAAAATCTAGTTATAATAACAGCGACAAGTTTTAAACCTAAATCAACAGGATGCCCTTTAATTCAATATGCTCTATTATCAAAACATTAAAATTTGGTGCATTGTTTCAATATGAAAGTATATTGTTTTAAAAGTGCTCATAGTTATAAAATAAAGTGGTCCCGTTTAGTTTAAAGTGAATATAATTTTACTTATTTATTGGTAATTTTAAATCAAAATGACTTAAAATTTTATAAATTAAAGTGGAACCATAACATTCTAAAGTTAAAATCTCTTTGAAACAAAGACATTTAACTTAAATGTGATCTTTGGTGAATGATAGGGTACAGTTTTGAAATAAAATGAAATGGTTTCATATTTCAAGATAAATGAATATTTATATTCATTTTACCGTATTGTACATTAGATATTTAAAAAACTATACTTCACAATGAACCTAGAAATAAAATAAGATACATATCCTTTTTTTTGTAACATTTTTAAATATATTTTTATAAGTACTAAAGATATTAAAGACTTTTATTTCTAAGGTAAATTTGTCCATTATTAATAGGGTACACATTTAAAGGAAGGCTGCTGAAAGGTTGAATTTTTTCCAAAATTAAATGATCATCTTGTTTTCCCACTTCAAAGGATTGGTAATGAGTATCAAAACGTGCTTTAATCAATTTGATATTTTGGAATCAGCGGACAGCGGGTCTTCGTCGATATTAAATTGGAAAAAAAAATTAGAGGTTATAAAATGATTACAATTGAAACGCACTGTTTGTTTTTTCCACAAAAAGAGTTTTTCCCGAAATTCTGCACTTAATGCCATATTGGGAATCACCTCAGCAATATCCTCCTTTGACAGATACTTTAAACTGCGATACATTATACTACAATCTGAAATTTATTCATATTTTAACAGAATATATTTTATAAATGTTATTACCTTTTAACTGAGGTAGTAAGCAAATTAGACCGAATTCCTCCAATAGAGCTTGCAAATTCGTGTCATCATCATGTTTTGCCTAACAAATCTCACCTGTGTTGATTAAGTTAGAGGCATGTTTCGGTGTCGGTCCACTTAATACAAGAACACCATTATCATCGATTTAAAATGATAAATTCGGTAAAGCTAATTCATTTATCTTCACTACACTATTTTGCAAGTTATCACTTTCTTGATTATTTTTTTCTTCAATATTTAAGCTTATTTCAGCCGCAGTAATATTTTAAAACATAAGTTAAACTTACGATGTTTATCTACCGATATTTAACTCAGATAATTTTCAACACAATTGCAGTGGAAATAACCCGCTGTTCGATTTAAAGATAACAATGAAAAAACCGAACTTCCTTTTGATTTAAAGTGATATCACTTACAAGGGGAGGGTCCCTACTTGTCATCACCAATTTCGTCCAAATTCACAGTATATGTAGGGTTTGACTAGAAATGAAAGTAACGCAAGTGGAAGTTCCAGATGTCTAAGCGATACCGAAATTTGCAAATTTTCGCGGGTGTTTTCGCGCGGTTAAATTCCAACAGAATTTGAACGAAAGCGCCAAATTTATTCGGATAAAATATTAACTACTGAGAAGGTATGTAGATTATCGACTCTGTAAGTATCATTTTCGTGAGTTTTCACAGAGCGCCGATAGATGGCGAAAAATGGGCATGCACAATTATTTTAGGATTAGTTTTTTTTTTTAAATAATTAAATGACATCCGTTCTTTCTAAGATTTTGTAGAGATAATTTTTTGATAAAAGCGTATTCATAAAAAAATAAAAAAACTTGATTAATCGATAAGTTGTAGAACAACATTTTGAAATGAATTTTTCAGGCAGAAATTTTGGTCGTCGATAATTATTTAGCAACTTACTCGAAAAGGGAGGAAAAATGTACTCAAAAAATCAGAAAAAATCACAATATACTTAGCAAATGAAATTTTGCAAAGCCGATAATATATTTAGCCACCTCCCTCAGAACATCAGAATTCAAGAAATGAGAAATTTTATGAATGACATTTTGACATTGAATTTATCATCCCATTTTGATGAAATTTTGTACAAGTATTCTACAAAAGATGATGGATAATTTTTTAATTTTGTTTTATATTAATATTAGGTAGTGGGTTACAACTCTATAACCCGCTGCCTAAAAAAATCGTAAAAAAATCACAATGAACTTAGTAAGAAGAATTTTGAAAATCAGTTGAAATTCGACTGAGATAAGGAGTGGTGGCTTGCAGTTAATTGATGTGAGTTGAAAGTAATTTAGCGAAACTCGTAATCTTAATTTTGGAAAATGCTACTAAACTAATTGGGATAATGACTTCTGGTTTTTTGTAGATGAAAGATAACATATTATAGATAATTGTAATGAAAAAAAAAATGTTGTGGATATACCCACAAGATGGTAATTATCAAAGTTTTTCCGAAAAGTGTTAATTTTAACCCCGGGTTCCCCTTACATTATGTATTATTTCAGTTTGGCTCGGCTATCTGGAGCTCCCATTTGCGTTACTTTCATTTCTAGTCAAACCCTACATATACTGTGAATTTGGACGAAATCGGCGATGACGAGTAGGGACCGTCCCCATATTAGTTTATTCGCATGTACTGTATAAAGATTACACGGTATACAGAAGAGAAGATATACTATGGCCGTGACGTATTTTACGCTGAATACTTTATGGAAACAAAAACAATATTACAATAATAGGTTGCAAAGTTTGCCCAAAATGCCGTCAGAAAACAACAACATCGCTGCACTTCTCTGAATGGTGAAATATGTTTTTTTTTTTTTTTTTTTTTGATACTGATAAGGGCAGTCTTGCCACGTTAAGTAATTTTTCCCAATTACGTCGAAATTTAATTATTCGCAATAAAACAAATATATTGTTAAAAATGAGCGAAGTTACTCGGTATTATGTAGTTTTAGAATAAAAAGTGAATATATCCAGTTTAAAGTAAAATGATAATTCTTTTTATTATACATAAAACCAGGTCCGTAAAATAATTCGACATAATTTTAAATCAAATAGATTTTCCCATTTTGTCAGGAGTATTGAAATATCACTTTGTTTTAAGATTATAATCGTTTGTTTCTTGAGAGATATGCTTTCAGATTTCGCCCGTTTAATGAATTTATATATAAAGGGTCCGCCATCTAACGTTTTTTTTTTCAACTAGTGCTTATTTCGTGAATGGTAGATTTGACAGATAATTAGTTTTATTCTTCCGCTGAACGAATATGGTTGTGTATACGCTTGAACAACGCCGGGAAATATTGCGACATTACTTTGAAAATCATGGTAATGTTGCAGAATGTGTGCGAAAATTGCGTACGGATTTTGGAAGAAGAGAAGCACCGTCAGCTCCGTATGTTCGTTATCTTGTGAAAAAAGTGAAAGAAACTGGCATCCTCATCGATAAACCAAAGCGTGAAAAGCCAAAAACAGTGCGTACACCCGAGAATATTGATTGTGTGGCAGAAAGTGTGCGTGAAGCGCCATCAACATCAATTCACCGTCGTTCTCAACAATTGAACATTTCGGAGACATCATTGAAACGAATTTTGAATAAAGATCTTGGTATGACGCCATACAAAGTCCAATTGGTTCAGGAGTTGAAGCCAACTGACCATCCAATGCGTTTTCGCTTCGCTGAGTCGACTTACAGAAGATGCCGATTTTGCCAAAAAAATCATCTTTTCGGATGAAGCTCATTTTGATCTTGGCGGGTATGTAAACAAGCAAAATTGTCGCATTTGGGGCACAGAAAACCCGCACGCATACATTGAAAAGCCGATACACCCAAAACGAGTCACTGTTTGGTGCGGATTTTGGTCCAGAGGCATAATTGGGCCATTTTTCTTCGAAAATGAGCAAGGAGTGGCCGTTACAGTCAATGGCAATCGTTATCGGGCCATGTTGAACGAATTTTTGTTCAGGAAAATTGAAGAGGAGGATATTGGCAACATTTGGTTTCAACAGGACGGCGCTACGTGCCACACAGCCGAAGCTACACTCGATGTTTTGCGCCCTGTTTAAAAAAAAAAGAAGTTATTTGGCGGACCCTTTATATATTTCAAATAGATTCGATTTTTTCTTCAAATTTACTTGTTTCAAGCTGCCTCTTGAGCATTTTTGAAAATTTTTCAGCTACCTAAAAGTAATGTGATATCATTTCCATTTTTAAGTGGACATATTTTTCTCAGTGTATTGGTATTATATAGATTTTAAGTAGTTTTCTCCGAAACTGCGAAGATTTATCAGTTTTGGTAAATACTTCACGAAATTTTCTTTTCTGAGTATAGGAATTAATTTTTCTAATTTATTTATTATTATTATTCTCTGAGAGCTAGCAACGTCACGAAAAAAAGAACTTTAGTTCGGCTGATACTTTGCTATCACCCTTCTTTCACTATCTCAATAGGCATGCGGTCCATCTGGCTGGTGAGACGCGTTGCGTTTACTTATTTTCAAAATCATTTTAGTTCGAGTTTTGTTTTTTTCATCTATTTTCATAAGCATCGGACAATATAAATTCACTATTCCCAGACAATTACCTCGTTACTAGCACCGTGCGAGATGTTTTTTTTTTTTTTTCATTAAAAAATAATATTTTATTACGGCTGTAATTTTTGCTAGTTTAATTATCGAACCAGATGAAATTAATTTTCCAGGCGATAGTTCGGTTGATTATCAATAGCCAGGTCGATTCGAGTGTGATAGGGAATGTGCCATCCCACACGAGTACTCTTGATGCAGTATGCAAGCCGGTTACCTAGGGAAGAGGTAAAAGAAGTAAAGAAATATCTCTCCCGAGCAAACTTGCTTGCATGGGAGTAAATGTAGCGGCTATACATAATTATGCAATGAAATGTGAAACGGAAAATTTGGAAAAGCTTTAAAAGTAAATTGTATCTCAACTGAAAGAAACTGGCGTTGATGTTTTACACCATCAAACAAGGATGGTGAACGTATAAGCATCGAGATGAATCGGCTAGCGAGGTTTCAATATGACTAAATCAAATTCGTCCTCATAATTTCACTGCTCAACTGAAAAATGTTAAGTAAAAGGAAGCATTAGTTAAATTTTTTATCAACCACTGGACTGATGATATGGCGTATTATATTGGTGATAAAATAATTTAAAATTCAACAAATGCTTCTTTTATCGGGTAGAAAATAATAGAGTCATTAAAGCAACGGAATAGTCATTATCATGTGAAGAACATGAAGAAGCAGATTCGAGGATTATCTACCATATTTGCCAAATTGATATCGATGCTTCCTTAAAACTTTGGATCAAGCATGGATAATCATGAATGCTACATCAACGTCACTGAATTGTACAAAACACTGGGTTCTTCCATCTACATCTAGACCTAGAGGATTCTAGGCCATAACAAGCTTTCTTTCACATAGGGAAATTGAGGCCTTTCAAATTACTAGAAGACGCGGAAGATTATCAGCTTGCATTTCAAAATATTGCCACCGGTGATGAAAAAATACTGAAGAGTGCATTTGTTACGTTGGAAAGATTTGTTTCGGCAGTTCGGCAAATTAACAATGTCAGATTTCATTTATTTTCTAATACGTATCAGTGAAAAATTTCAATAAAAGTTAAATGCAGAAGAAAATTAAATATACAGAAATTTCAATCCATCAAGCTTATCATCGTGCAGAGCTGAATTACGGCAGCATTTATTGAGGGTCCAATATCTGACTACATTTTGGAGAAATGCTCACTCTAAATCTCTTACATCTACAGAAGTCAATGTATTCAAAGTAAAACTTTTTATATTTCAAATAATTGCTTTTATTAATTTTTCCACGGAAATCTCTCGAAGTTCTAATTCAATAGCGGATGTGTATAATAGAGGATTTTTTCTTCCAGTATTTATCAAGAATATCCTCAAATCTGAGCCAGATATCTCAATTTTGCCCAGTAGATTTTCTGTAGCTCCTGAAATTCTCTACAAAAAAAGAGTAGGACAAAATTGTGTTATCTCGCTGGGTTCATGAAATATTCTCAAAACATCATCTTGAGAAAAAAAAACCACTTTACCATGCTCAAATTGGTCCGGTACCTAATGAGCAACCGAGTTATCGTTTGGCAAATTAATTTCATGTGCTTCGATAATTAAACTAACTCGTATAAAAATTACAACCGTAATAAAATATTTTGTTTTTAATGAAAAAAAAAAGTCTGGCACGGTGCTAGCAACGAGGTAATTGTCTGGGAATAGTGAATTTATATTGTCCGATGCTTTTGAAAACAGATGACAAAAACAAAAATCGAACTAAAATGATTTTGAAAACTGCTTTTTTTTACCTGTAAAATGGAATGCGCACAAGTAAACGCAACGCGTCTCACCAGCCAGATGGACTGCATGAGTATTGATATGCTGTAAGGAAAGGCATATCAAAAAACTATTAAGTGTGGCTTAGTTTTTGTCCAATACTAATTTATGCGCAACACATCGCTATGTTCTATATTGCTTAAAACTACGTACAGGTGTATCAAAATATATATTGTCTCAAATTCATTAAGTCTTATATTTCTCCCCTCTATTTATAATATAAAATTGTTAACAATGTGCTCATATGTTTCTATAAATGTAACCTGTCACTAAGTAATATATAGTAAGTAATATAATATAAATAAATAATCGATGGCCCAAATTTACGCTATAGTTTATAATATAGATTCTTTGACTTGATTTGATTTATTTTTGTTTTTACCCGATTTTTATCTTATTTAAAATTTTATATTTTTAACCCCCTCCAGAGCAAATATCTGAATCCGCCACTGGATACCGGATAGTGTTCGAAAATATAAACGGTGACTGCTGCAAAAAATTCTAAATATTTAGGGCTTGCAATTTAAAAAAAAAATATTATTTTTTGTAGATTATTCTATATAATTTTATTGTATGACCCTTTAATTCATTAAAAATAAATACAAAGAAATAATATTTATTAGTTGCTATATTACCATAGATCTAATTTTCGAAAAGATATGAATTTTTGCCTTAAATTTTAAATTTTTGTATTTGTGATTGTTTCGAACCGAATTTTACTTGTTTCCTGTTCTTTTTGATTCTTTTACAATAGTTAAAATACTAAACTTGACTTATATTTAATCGCCATCCTCAAAATCGTCCTAGATTTTGAAACAGCTACAATAATTCGTCAGTGGTCACCATGACCCGACGTTGGTAGTTAAGTTAAGTTAGATCTAGTTTTCGAAAAGATATAAATTTTTGCCTTAAATTTTAAATTTGTGTATTTGTGATTGTTTCGAACCGAATTTTACTTGTTTCCTGTTCTTTCTGATTCTTTTACAATAGTTAAAATACTAAACTTGACTTATATTTAATCGCAGTCCTCATAATCGTCCTAGATTTTGAAACAGCTACAATAATTCCTCAGTGGTCACCATGACCCGACGTTGGTAGTTAAGGGGTGATGATTGGAGGTTGGTAAGTTAAGAGCTAATTAATATCTACTGATTTCTTTTGTAATACACAGGTGGCATAATTTTGTCCTACTCTACTTAAATAAATAAATAAATCGAAGAAATTATTGTAAGCTTATCAATCTCGCTTTTAGCTTACAAACAATATTCATAAATATTTACTTGTCACGATCTCTTCAATTTTTTATTCACGTCAGGCAATTCAATTACATATTTTCTTATAATGCCAATCTACCTGTTGAGAATACTAAAAATGATACTAATGTTTTTTTTTGCTATAATTACAAATCATTTATAAATTTTCGTATATTTCTCATGCGCAAATATACTTTATCATCACGTCCAAATGATGGTAAACAATAAAGTCGAAAACATGGTCTTCTTTCAGGTTCATTGACACGGATTTAAATATTAAAAGTTATGGCCATAATAATAAGCAAACAAAAAAAAAACAAACAAAACATAATTTCGACAAATACGACTTTAGTAAAATGAATAAGGAAGGGGGCGAAGTTACTTATTCTCTCACAAATCATTCAAAATCGCGTTATGAATACCAAATAGACCGCGTTGAATTTATGAACTAACTACTACTGCATGGTTGGCGGCGTTATGCTATTAACCCTTCACAAATTCACTCGTAATTATTTATGAAATTCCTCTGGAAATGTGTTTCATAAATGTCATACAAACTACCACCATTTACCATCTATTTTTGATCCTTCCAGCAATGTAGCCTAGGATATTTATATATGTATGTATGTACTATATTGCTTCCATGACAACCTCATTCCACATTGTTGTGTCATTCTAATCCTCATTCTAATGCATTCTATTTGGGAGGACGACGACAACTATTGAAAATGATTCTATGCAGCATAGCTACTAGCTCTTCAAATTACAATAGGCGATCACTAAAAATACTTTGCTAAATTACCACATTCTGGGATACATCATAAAACTGAATCCTTCTCAAACTCCCAACTCCATTTCATATATACATGCATATATACATAGTGCCAGACGGTATTTCTGGGTGTCTATGGATGTATTTGTGTGAATGATAGAAACCGGATATGATATGGAATTCATTCGTATCCGTATCAGAACATGTAGATATTTTGAATATCTCGAAAATTCTTCCGAAATAGTTTGATGCTCGTGCGGTGCGTGCATAGATTCATGAATTTCACAAAGTTAGAATACACTAATACTACTCGTATATAGGTATAGGTAGTCGTATATAGCGCGGTTGACTTTCCATAGAAATTCTGAAAATTTGCAACTTGTGATTGCCTTTGGATTAAATACCATCAAAGTCATAAAATTATGGATGAGAATAGGCTAACAAATAGGATTGGTAATTTTTGTGGCTTATTTTGTTGAGATTTTTCTTGTCGTCAAACATAATACACATACGTACATGCATTCTTACAAACATAGTTATATAAATGAATGAAAAATTCATGTCACATGCAATGTCACATTTGTTGTGTCAAAGTCTTAACGGGGGCTGAGAAACATATTTTCGTATGCGAAGAGAATATGTCGTAAAAGCCGCAGATTTTTATGAATTACATTGGAGGCATGTATAGAAATTCTAAATGAGAATTTCGTTTTTTTCTTTTTTCTTGTTTTTTTTTTCCTTCCAACCCACAGAGCTGAGCTGGCTTTCTTAATATCAGCAGAATATTGGCGAAAATTTTATGGAAGAATTCATAAATTTTATCTAATAAAATAACGACTCAAGTAGCTCTGTCGTTAGTATGTGTGGAAATATACTTATTTTCAGATTTATACAGTTATGATATACCATATATACACACACACAGGCATAGGTATTGAACATAAAAAATGTTGTCTTCGCTTTCCTTAAAATATGAGATAAATAAAAAATTTATATTCAACAAGATTTACGCCACAAGTGGTGTCGTCCTTCGAATTTAATTGGTAAATGTGAGATGCGTGATTTTGATTTTTATTATCAATATTATTACAAAAAAGGAAAAAGTTACAATTGGTCTAATTGTAAGACCAAAATATTGTTGTAGCCTAGATGAAAATTAAAGTTAAATAAAGTGAAAATCGAAAGTTCTGTATGACAAGACCAAGAAAGGGTTGCAAGATTTAGTCTATTTTTGAACTTGTATTTACAATTTCTCCAATAACAAAATTTGAGCTCTCCAAGTCCATGGGTATTTGGCGGTATAGGCCAATTCTTGGTAGCCGGCGTATCAGTGGAGAGGATTGCCCTGTCACTACGGTCCTACTGGATGCATCTCGCTTGAGAGTTGAAGCACTAAAAAATTGAGAGCAGTCGTTGGTTGAAGTCTCGAGAAATTGAGAACAGTCGTCGACGTCATGACACATCTAGTAATGGGTGAACTAAACGTCCGAGGAACAAATCGATTGGAAGGTCAGAAATTGTTCCTGAAAGTTATAGACTGAACCAGTCTTACAGCAAGTAGAGATTGTGAGAAGTGATGCACAATGCTGCCAAGGAAGGATACAACAAAGAGAAGGCAGTATACATGCTTTGTGCTGAGAGAACATAGCTATGCTGATCTATGATGATTTTGCATGCTCAGATAGAAGTCTGCACATACCTATATATAATCTAGTAGTCTTGTCTTGTAACTAGTACTTTGGTATGCTATAAGATTACGGTCTGTAGTTTCAAGCCTCTCTTAACTTGAAGGGCGAATCATAACCTTTACGTGGTCCACTTCTGTCACGGTGCGCTTATATATTTAACCCGAATGGAGCTAACAGTCTCGTATATGGATTCTGCATGGAGAATCCACATACATTACAATGCTATACCAAGTGGGTAGCTACATTGCTAACATGGTACCACGGGGTAGAGGAGCCCTGGAATGCATGCTCTCCCACTGTACATGGTCAGGCCCCTTAATGGGAGCAACGTGATGGTTTTGGTAGCCCATATGCGGGCAGAGAGAAAATGTTCTGGTCTTACATGAGTTAGGCGGACATTCTTCTTCGGAACAAAGAAGTATGTCCGTATTTTTTTCCTGTTTGATATTGCCTTTTCTAAAGATTTGGTCGAGACAAAATCTTCTCTTTTCATTTCATACAAAATGAAGCTATTTTTTTTGGCTTTATAATTAGTCTTGAACTGTTTCCACTAATGCAAAATCTCTGCCGTTTGGAAGAAATGAATAGCCGGATAATAAAAATTTGTGGTCAATAACACTTATGCTATCATCAGCTGATTGAACAATCCTTAAGCACATCTGTGCGAGTTTAATATTTTGATTTTGTCCGATACACAAGCCACTGTATGCTATAATGTGGTCTTGGGTTGTATAACATTCTGAATATGCTTCAGAGAGCAAGATATGCCACTTCTTCCACACCTCTAGATGCTACAGTTTCCTCCCATGCATAGATATGAAAATTCTGTTGTCATGAAAATTATGAAAACTTTCATTAAGTACATACATATTTCGCTATGTAACAGAAACTAATAATTTGGGATATGGAAGGGCCTTTTGAAGATCATCTCAGTGTAAAATTTTTGAAAAATCGATTTATTTTATTCCATCTTGAAGTGCATATAGTTGTGCGTGTTCTGTCCAATTTTCAAATTAAAATTCGCATTATTAAGGTCGCTACAACACCTTTCTTAGAAAAACAGATTGGAGCGTAAGACGACGCGCGTCATTTCTTTTGTTTCGTCCCTAATGGCACATCCAGGGGCGGATTTGATCACTTGGCCGCCCTAGGCCTATGGAAGATTGCCGCCCCCCTACTCCCTGTAAAACACGAAAAATTGAATGATCTATATCCAGTGAAGGGACCCCAGGCTAGAATTAGCGGAGTAGGCTGCCTCATAAATCGGAGTAGATTTGAAAAAAATGGAGTAGAATTAAAAATAACACTTTCCAACGAATTATTTTATTTAAAAAAACGAAAAAGTATAAAAATGTAATGAAATACCCACAACTACAAGAAAAAATCGCTGCCCCCTAAATCTGCCGCCCTAGGCCCGGGCCTACTCGGCCTATAGGGAAATCCGCCCCTGGGCACATCCCTAACTAGGGATGTTACCTGCTGTTCTATAATCGAAATAGAGTGGTTAAATTCGTCAGATTCGTGTTGTTATTTAGAATGGATTTTGTATGGAGCTAGGATGGCCGATTGATTGTAAGTAGACAATTTATGTAAAAAAACCCTCGTTCAAACTTTAAACGCATTTTTCTCGAAATGCCCTTTTTACAAACGGTGTCATCTCTCAGAGGGACTATCGACTTGAAATTTTTACAGAATTTTCTTTATTTCATTCTTTATGTCCTTATGGAAGTTTTTTTGGTTTTGTTTTGAAATTTTCATATTTTTTCACACGAAAAATTGAAAAACAGGGCTAAATTTCGTACTTTTTCCTCCTCAAGCCGTCGCCATTTATCAAATTTCAAAACAAAAAAAAAACTTCTATAGGGACATAGCGGCTTCCATACAGATTAATAATCAATTTGATTTTTTTCTTTTAGATGCAAACTGCCATGGACACCGATTGTCCCCATTTTTTTAACCCACTTTCTAAAATAATTATTAACAACAAGTAAAAATAAATAAAAACTAATGAAAAAAATATTTTTGTATTACTAAAGAGTGGTGAAAACTTAAATTATAATTATTCTTAAAAATTTTCCTATACATTTTCTCGCTGAGAAATGTTCGCTGGCTTCGACATACAAGTTGTACATTTTCGTTAAGCTCAAATCAGAATTCAGGTATTTTTTGTTTTGATTATTCGAACGCGTGTAATGGCTTTCATAGCGTGGAAAACTTTTTATATGATCCTTAAGGCATCCACTAGTTTCTCATCACTTATTCTGCGAGATCCTTTAATCTTCCATGTGAGTCTTTTCCTATTAACTTTGCTTTGAGAGCCCTATGTAGTCTGCCTACAGATATATATGAAATGTTTCTATAAAGAACTTTTTACGTATCGCAATGCTTTCCTTTCCTGTATTATTTAAAAAATATTTATAATTACAATCTCTTGCTGATCCCTTTAAATTTCTAGGTCGTCGTCTTTTTAATGATGTTCGCTGAGTAGATGCACACAAGAATGTATTTTGGCTGTTAAAATCCCCCATTTTCCAAAACAAATTAAAAAGGGATATTCGATCACTCTCTGCAATACTATTCTTGCACACTTTCAAATTTCAAATTTCTTAGCAAGAATAATATTTTCAGTTTTTGTATAATATTTTTCGCCTGTATTTCTTTTACTTTTCCTAGTCTTCTGATCATTATTTTTATAAATTGATCGAAAATTAGTAACATCGTCTTCATGAGTCGAGAATCACTTAATTCCAAAATTCTATATCTCTTCTTAGCTTGTAGCAATCTTGAATCAATATTGATTAAACTGCTTTCCTGATCCGATTCATAAATTCTTCTTCTTTTTCTAATATTCATGGGTCTTATTTCTGCGAAAAATGTTGTTACTCTTACTTACCAACATCACTATCAGACCAAATTGATATATTATCGTCTTTTTCATAGGCATGTGAACTCATTGTAACAACTGTATTTAATATTATTTATCTTAAATTTAAATTTTCTATTATATTTAAATAATACTCACAATGCAATCTATTAGCATAAGAAACACAAACTAAACAGTTGGACTTGCGAAGGAAAATTAAACAAAATCAATGAAATAACTTCTCACTATTTCATCAGAGGAATAATACCGTTATATTGTCAACAATGTTATTTTTGTTGACACTACTAAAGCGAAGTATACAGTGAAGTCATAATAATCAATAACAATTGCAAAAAGAAAATTGTTTTAATTATTGTTTTAGAAATGGACTTATTCCACTTTCTAATAAAAGATTTTTGTGATAACATTTTATAGCCCAAATTCTTTTGATTACTTTATAAAAAATCGTATACCATTGAATGTGTGATTATAAATATGGAGAGAAGGTGTCTATATCTTACTAAAATTGCCATTAACTCATTTTTTTTTAAAGTGGACTTATACTTATAATTCATCTCATGTTTGTTCATGTCATGCCTAAAATGAGCAATTAGTGTGACCGTCATAATTAAACTTCTAAGTTAAGCGATCAGAGATAATCATACTGATGAGATCTCTCTGATCGCTGGGTCGAAACGTTCAAATATTTTTTCCACTTAAATGAATTTTGTAAATTTATTGAAATTATTTTTAATAAATTTCAGTCTGTTAGATAAGAAATCTTCTTCGTAAAATAAACATTGCCATTTAGTAAGAATGAATTCTTAATATTTTTGTTTATTTTCAACTGTACACAGGACGGGCGTTTAGTGAACACTTTGAATCCTTTGACGTCTCGCTATTTACAGTAAGTATATATATTTTCCAAATAGTTTCTTAATATTCTATCTATAAATATCCAGTTAACAATACTAAAATACTCACAAAATACCAGGAAATTAAATTTTTCTCCTAAATTTAACTTGTACGGTGTTATCGAAAAAAAACACACACAAATCAACAATTTTTCTTATTACCAAAATTGGTACTCAGCTTATCATCGCACAATTTCCATTTCAATTTTACTTTAAATTTAACAATTATGCGAAATATTTGGGGGTGAACACGATAATATTCCTGACAAATCCATCATTCCGTAATCGTACCAAGTCACATTAGTGTCAACAGAAAAAAAAAAAAAATCATCATCTTCGAAAAAGGGAAATGGCAACGAATCAGAAAGGTATATGTATCATACAAACATTCACATTCATATATGTACATAATATGGACATATGTACAAACATACAGACATATCCTGCGAATGCTTGCGTGGCAAGGAAGTAACATTTGCCATGACTTGCATTTTCTTAGCCAGCAACATCAGTAGCAATTCTCCTCATTCATTTTCAACACAACCGATAAGTTCACTTCCTTTTACCAAAAAAAAAAAAAAAAAAAAAAAACTTTCTGATGTCTTGCTTGCTGTTGGTTTCTTTTAAACGTGTTGATGCCATCCTCTGGAAGCCTCTCCTGTTAAAGAACCACACAGAGCCCATACTCCCGATAACAGAATCTCTCCTTGCTACACTATGTATGTAAGTATAGTAATGTGATGTGGCCCTCCTCCATCCATCCATTCATTTTTCATCTCGATGTGCTCTTAAAAATGCGATAAGGCAACTTTCTTCGAATAATGTACAGAGAAAAGCAAGCAGCAGCGTTTGTCGGCATGTGATTGCTTATTGTTGGGCGTGCAAACAACCCATAGGAGAAGTGGAGGCATAATAGCAATCGTATATATATAACAGGGAAAGGACCCTAAAGCTTCAATTTGAAGGATATGGAGTCGAAGATGATGTTGAAAAAGTCCTACACCCACACACACACACACACACATACACATACACACAACTCTTCTAATGTACAAAAGTTTATACCAAGGATATTTAGCGTGTGCAGGCAGAGCAGTAAGAATTTCAGTTTGCACCCCATCACCTTCCCCTAGAGATGATTTCAACTACCCTGTGTCAGAGAGTAGTATCCTAGCCTGCCGCCCACACCTTGGCGCGGTGAATTCTCCTGTACCAGGAGAATGATTGTATACTCAGCGTCAGCGGTTTGATTTATGGCCTTCCTCAAAGATATTATTGAATTATATGGCAAATTATACAGTTTTTCAATTGGAAAATTTTTGCTCGTTCTCGAGCGCACATCTTTATCCCGGAAACTGGGCCGCCATACCCGACCGTACATAATACCCCATGGTCCGACTTTCCATCATGTTACGTACGCCACCTTTTAGCACGTTAGTCCTGTCTATTTCACTCGCATTTTGTGCAAAACTGTAAAGTCATGAAGTGTTAGCGTTTTTATCTGCAATGTATGCAGGAAGCTTGCTGATAAGTTAATTAGGAATGTTGAGAACGTACACAATTCGTCAGAAGAAGAGTCTTGAGTCATTTATCTTCGAACAGATAAGGAAAATAAAAAAAACGAGGAAATTTGCTGATTTCAAAGGAGGTGAACTTCACTTCACTATGGATGTCTATCTAGCTTCATGGTTATTGCCGCCCCGGTTTGGTAAGGTAGGTAGGTTTTACGTACATAAGGATACTACCCACATTTATCTATATATGTACTTAGGTAAGAAGTGTAGGTGGATAATATAGTTGACAAGTTGAGAAATTTTCAGAGTTTGGGAAATTAATGCGAAACATGAAGTCCATAATTTTATGATCTTCTAATGGGCTTATTCTAGGCGCTAAAGTTAGCACAACCAACAGCCTACAAACACACAGATGATAAATTACTTTTATAAAATGATAAAGTTACTACAAAATAAAAATTATAATCTTAAGTGTTGTTGACGGGGTAATTTGCATGCAATGTTTGAGTAATTTTTTAGTCAGTCAATGCTCATTTCACTAAAGGCAACAATTTGTAAAGAGAAGGAGAAAAAGACAAAAAGACAGAGGGAGAGAGAATGTTTGCTAATTCCTAAGGAAAATTCATTAATTATGTGTAGAACCTTAATTTTTTTGAGGGCGCTGTTGTTATTCAGATTCATTTATTTCAATAAAATTGTTACAAAATCTTTTTCCTTAAGGTTGTTTGTAACCTTTTCTGTTTTTTGTTATAACATGACGCTTATAAATATAATCTATGCAAGTAAATGGGTATAACAAAAAGTGTGCCAATAGACATAGCTAGTTGATTAGATACAATTAATTGGAAATTTATACAGCCATATATTTGAATGCGATGACTTTTCAATATTTTAATGAGCATCTGTCCATATCTTCTAGCACAACCCCTGCGGGCTGATTTGATGAACACTTCTGTGAATTTTTTAATTTGCACTATAGTTAGTTTTGTTCAAGAAAGAATTTTTTGGGATATCTCCGGTATATAGCAAAAGCTAAAAAATGTTCTAATTTGTTATTTCATCACACAACCCATTAATTTTTGGTGACAAGTTTCATGTCTTGGTTTGACTCATCAACAGGTCCCAAATAGCGAAATTGGGTGATTTGAAAAAGAAATGAAAAAATGAAAAAAAGAAGAAAGAAATGAAAAGTTTGAGAAAAATAGAAAAAACATTTTTTTTTATTTATTAAAAAAAATTAAAAAAAAAATTTATTAAAGAAACATATTCATTCGAAGCGAATCGAACCTGTATACGCCACGCAGTGGGCTGAAAAATAAAGAAGAAAAGGAAGAAGAAGAAGAAGAAGCGTTTCGTCTCAGCAGAAAACACTCATCGGTGCAGCTTGGTTTTCTGCCTGCTGCAGACGCTTGAATATAGATCAAACTGATCTCTTCTCATATAAACTCAGAATAAATTCTGGGTGTGAATTATATGGGGAAAAACACTCCTACACAAGCCTAGGAGATAAAATAAATAAAAAGATTACTTTTTTGGACTTTTTACCGGGTTAAACTTTTTTTTCTATTTTTCTCAAACTTTTCATTTCTTTCTTCGTTTTTCATTTTTTCAATTTTTTTTCAAATCACCCAATTTCGCTATTTGGGACCTGTTGATGAGTCAAAACTGATGCAGTTGGAGATAGAGAAAATTCACTAGATTTATTTCTAACATCACACACAGACAAATATTCCATCTTAGTCGGTTCATTTCTTAATAATTCAGACCACTGTTTAATCATAGCTCAATTTACCACTTTAAACTTTTGCCGTCCTACTTCTCCGCCTACAAGTAGGCTTCTATGCTGACTGGGAATGTCTCAATCAGCATGTTAGAGAAATTTGGGATTGTCCGGTCTATTTTGCTTTGAGAGATGTCGATGAGTGCACATTAGAATTTAGCAATATAAGTTAAGTCTAAAGTCTTGGCATACGTCTATATATATTTTGTATTCCTACAGTAGATATCCACTTGAGCAAAATCGCTTTTGATTCAACCAAGCTATAAGAGCGAAAGACTATACTTTTCGAGCCTATCAATTGCATCCATATCCAGATCTGAAATAAATTTACAAGACTGCACGAAACACCAGCAAATCAACTCTCCTTAGAGAAATTGTTTTTATCCAGAGTATTACGCAAAAAATCTTGACAATCTGTAAAGGCAGTAAAGGTTTCTGGCCTCTCGTCAAAAATATCAGAAATAACTTCACCAGTTACTCCATAATTCCACTATTTACTTAACTATGGTGAAGTGGTTGTTGACTTCCTGGATAAAGCTAATAGTTTGGCTGCTAGATTTGCTTCAAATTGTCATCTTCCGTCCTCCTCACAGACACTTGTTTTGCAAATCTCATGTATATGTGTACAAGAGCGAATACACATCCATACGAAAGATGCGTTCAAGGTCCTTAAGAAGATCAACGTCTTCAAAGTAGCAGATTCTGATGGTTTTTCGTTCCTGTTAATTAAAAGCACGGCCTCATCCTTAGTTAAGAAAATTTCCGACTCTTGGGAAACTAGGTCACGTTCGGCATATTCTGAAGAAGAGAGACCAATTGCAATCACGTCAATATGGCTTCCGGACTGAACGCTTATCTGGAGACTTGTTGACTTTTCTTTCGGAACGTTTGAAAAGTATTCTTTCACATTTTTTAGTTAGACTAAAATCGCTTCCCTAGATATCTCAAAAGCCTTTGATAGAGTCGGATTTAGCTTTGTTTTGGCCAATTTTATTTTATCCCGTGAAAATAAATAAATTTTTCTTCACTTCTACGAACCCTATCATATTGGAAACTTATTTCCAATAAATAGACAAACTGCTACGGATAATTCTTTTTTTGCAAGTTGGTTCTTCCACCTTGTAGTGAACAGTAGTCTTGTATTTCTCCAAAAATGTTTGTAAGGACAAAATTATGTGCATTTCTGGAAAAGACTACTGGTAAGTGCGCATTTATGAATTATACAATTACATGTTTCTTCCCTATTACTTCTTTCGTTGTAAAAGTTTGTTAATATAAACTGCCAAGTGTTGCGTTTTCGCAACACACAATTTCTCTACTATATATAAAAAAGACAAATCAATTGAAATTCCAAATTTTACACATAAAGCTTTATCATAATTGCAGATCAAGTAAATTCATTTGTTTTCATATATTTTACTGATGCTTTTCGCTGTTTTCTTTTTAGATCTGGTTACTTGAGGTTGCAACTTTGTTGAAAACTGGCATCGTTGGAAAACTCAGACAATGGCTTCGTAGGAAATAGTTGTTACCACGGTTGGATCAAGTTTAGTTTCTAAGTTTTGATTTATATTTTGTTCCGAGACGGAACAGGGCCATCGTGGATTTTTCAGTCAAATTAATATTAATTTATATAAAAGCTGCCCCTTATGGTGCCGGAGATATGGTGAAACTGTGAGCAATTTCTACCAGGGTACTTTATCCCGAGTTTATATTAATACATTAAGAACCGACAAAAATAACCTTTAAAATACTATCCGAGGAACAAGGAAAAAACGAAGAACTTAATAATGAGATCTTAAAAATAATAACGTTTCATTTGCGTTTTAAAACACCTACCTATTTACTCATAGAGAAATTTGGTGGAAAATGAGCACATCAATTAATCGGCCATATATCTTTAAACCTTTGACGTACTGTATTCAATTCTATTCACACTCTTCCATATCCTAGCGCGAGAAGTAGCAAAAAAACGTATCATTGCAAAATATTTTTGGTCCAAAATGAACCAAGAAATAACTAGTTGCATAAAGAGTTGCTTAGAATGCCAACAAGATTACCAAATCTGAATACGCAATTTTAAAACTATAACAAGCAAGTTTGGTCATGTACATATGGAAATTGTAAGCCCATTACCCCAATCCAGTGGTTATACGGTCATTTAAACGATAGAAGACCTCTTCCCATTTTGGCTGGAACAGATGCCGGTTAAAAATATCACGATAGTCTACGCTTAACATAAGGTATTGAGATATGGTGAATCTTAAAATAATAACAATATTTTCAGTGCAATATTTTCAAATAACAGTCTCTATGTCTAGGATCTCATACAACGCATCACCATCAATTTAATATACAGGGTGTCCCGTATGTGGTCTGGAAAGCTACGGATAGGTCATGCTTAGACAAACTAAAAATTGTATGGGTGGGGAATCGTAATGGTTTCCAAGATAACGGGCCTTTAAAATATTTGGGTATGTTTTTATAGATCACCCTGTACGTTACATACCATGATGATAATTTAAACTTTGGTAGGTAGATAATTGGTGGACCTTTCCAATGGTACATCAATTTTTTCCCGCACCCTTTCCGTTTTGAAGTCATGGCTCCACAAAGTTAAAATTTCGGAATTTTTACTCGTTTGTTTTTTTTTTTTACTTAACTACTATTTTGATCAAAGAATACGTCATCAATATCAATTTTTCATGTTAAATTTAAAAAGCCCACAAGCTTAGCTTTAAAATGGCCTATCACACTCCGTACCCAAAATGTAACCCTTTCTGCGTTTTTTGCACTTTTTCTTAAGAATCGCCAGCGAAAATGGCTGAAAAAGGTCATTTCCAAAAGATAATTGCCTACTTTCTGGCACTTATTGAACTTTTTCAGCCATTTTCGACAGAGATGCTTAAGAAAATGTACAAAAAAACGCAAAAAGGGTTACATTTTGGGTACTGAGTGTGATAGGTCATTTTAAAGCTAAGCTTGAAAAGGTCCAACAATTATCTATCCACCAAAGTTTAAATTATCATCATAGGGTGTAACGTTCAGAAGTTACAGGCTGATCTATACAAACATACCCAAATATTTTAAAGTCCCGTTATATCGGAAACCGTTACGATTCCCCCACCCCCTCTACCCGTACAATTTTTCGCTTGTCTAAGCATGACCTATACGTAGCCTTCGGGTGCCAGACCACATACTGTACACCCTGTATAATAGTGGCCCACCGAGCAACTAAAATTCCCAGAAAGTAAGGATTTGGATATAAAATGGATCTCTACAAAATCTGTTGAGCAATTGCTAGTCAAAGATTCTTGTTGGCCTCAGATAAATGATGCAATACCCATATTCTTTGCCTATATACTTTTCCAATTTCGTGTAGATGGCGTTGTATAGTTGGCCATGCGGAGGTGAATCCAAAGTTTCTCGATAATTCTTTTATATTTATACTCGGATTAAAATTCAGTAGAGCAATTAAGCACAGACAAGAATTATCCAGATATCGACGGTAGTACTAAGAAAGTGATGTATGGAAGAGCTCATAGCAAACCTCAATAACTCACTGATCTCGGCTAAATATATCATGGGCACGAACCAAAAATGCTTTTCAATATAGGCGAAAATTTCTTTCTTTCTTAGAATTGAAATCGACCACATTTCTTCAGAATTCGTGTGGTTTATTGGTGGGTACAGACGTTGTCTACCATCTTGCTGGAATTTGGAATTAACAGGTTGTTGTGACGATGTTGGTGGGTGGGTGGGGGGGGGGGGGAGGAGGAGGAATTAATAAAAGTTTTTAATACTGGCATTCTATACAATACAACAAAATTTCTGCTCTTACTCATAGTTTGAAATTTGAATCCCGCCCGTCCTGACACATTTTTCACCAGGCAGGCGAAACCGCTGCGAGTTCTTGCAATTATTCATTCTTTAACTGAACTTAAACATACGCACGTTCTTTGAAATTTCACTGTGCACTCGCATCTTTACGGCGATTTGTATTAACTTCCTACTAATCTTCCTACTGGTATGCCGTAAATTTTCCCCACTTGCAATTTTAATACGATTTCAATGACATGTTTTACTCAATAAGTATTTTATCATATTTAAAACTTTCTGATGTGCACAACAATATCTTACGAGTTAATTTTTTTCTAAAATTTGCAATTTTCTTAAATACGGAAACCAAAATATGCAAAATCTAATTTGATTGTGCTGATTAGTGATAGCCACTTAGGTGTTATTTCCCTATGTATGCAATTTGTGCCCATACCAATATATTTCGTTAATGTTTGTAATTTTGTAATTTTATCCAACTATTTAAAGAAGTAAATCTTTCATTAATGTTTATCCAGCTCATCCTCCAAGATGATAGACAGAATATGCTTGGACAGTCTATAGCCACCAATAAACCGTACGAATTCTGAAAAATATGGTCGATTTCAATTCTAAGAAATAAATCAATTTTTTCCTCCATTGAAAATATTTTTTAAAGGCCTGAGACAAAAATCCGAGCTGATGTACCTAAATCTACGCTCATAAAAATTTTTAGCTAACAAGCCTAGACACAACCCACAACTTATTCGAATCGTCTTCAGCAGCCACCAATAATACACCCGAATTCTGAAGAAATATGGTCGATTTAAATTCTAAGAAAGAAATTAATTTTCGTCTATATTGAAAATTTTTTTGGTTCGTGCCCATGATATATTTAGCCGAGATCAGTGAGTTATTGAGGTTTGCTATGATCTCTTCCATACATCACTTTCTTAGTACTACCATCGATATCTGGGTATTTCTTTTCTGTGCTTTAAGGTGTCATTGTCAAACTCAACTGGTCATCCACATCGGGATCTGTCAAAGAGGTGGTAATCGCAAGCATTAAAATGAAAAAGTTTGCAATGACGACTATGATCCTCGGAAAGTACGATACGAACATAGCAATAAAAAACATTATACTTCTTAGAATATATTTCGAAAACAGGCTGCTATACTGAAAACTTTAAAAGAATATGTGCTTCCTTTTCAACGATCGGTGTAGAACTAAAAGCAAAAAGCTCCTTTCCAATTAATTGATTATTTATGGGTATCCCGTTAGTGTCCGAATTAAGACCCATCAGCATTATTCATATCTTGAGAAAAGTTAAGCTTAAGTATTACTCAAAATAACGTTGCGTCGATTATGAGAAATGCTTTCCTACATTATTCCATATTTCTAAGGTCTTTGTGAGTGTCAATTATGGTTTAGTTCTCTCCAAGATAAAGTTTCCATTGGATTCTTCTTTTCTGTAGCCAGACAGAGTTTCTAATTCCAGAGATTTCAACAGTTTGAAATTCGTACTTAAATCTCTTCCTCTTTGATATTTTTCAACTTGCTAATGGTGTCCCTCAAGGCTCTATACATGGTCCGGTGTTGTTTCATAAATGATCTGGCAATGATGTTTAAATTAATTTTATCAGATCTATTGATTTGATTGAGGACTGTATTGAATTGGTTGACAGGAGTGTAACATCAGCTTTATATATGTAAATAATTTAACTGCTACAACTACTTTACTAATTTGTAAATTAATTTTCCAAATGTTCCTTAATTTTTGTACATGTACGAAAAAATCCATAAAAGACTACTGAAACGTGCAAATATCGCCGTTAGTGGAATAATTCTAGTAACAAAACAAAATGAATTTCCCTGAATCTATGTAATAAAAAATGAATTAATTCAAACACATATTAGCAGTGTATACATGTTTTCATGTATACATAACTTTTCCTAATTCTGTTACTTATCCGGAGGCAGCGTTTATCAAACGCAGTAAATTCTATGAAAATCCTTAGATTTATTGGACCAAGGATAAAGTGCACTTTAAGTAATCCTTATAAATGGCCACTAACGAAATTCATTTTTTCTTAATTTTTCTTTGCAATTTTTGTTTTTTTGTTAAGGGTGACAATTTGGGGAGGTCTGCAGAATGCAATAAGTTAATAATCATGAAAAATAGCAGAGCGGCAACGAACGTGTAAGGGTGAATATCACATAGAAATGCTCTCTCCAAGCGTATATAAATTCCTACCCCCTTAGCTTTGGTATTAGCCCAGAACTGAAGAAGGTCTATTGCAATTGTATTGGTAACGACGGCATGAACCGACCGTAGTCAAAAACAAAGATAAAGGCCAATCACAAATTCTCTTATTATTGCCCCGGGGGGTGACACATTTTTATATTAAACGCACTTTTCACTTCAGTTTCAGTAACGCATGATTCCCTAGTGAGTAGCTGTTTCAAGTGAGAAAATAAAATGTCTAAGGTTTAAGGGTTTTTCCTGCTGCAACTACATCTTCTATGAGTCATTTCGTTATGTCCATGAAAACAATTCTTAAAATGAAAGCAGAAAGTTAGGTGGTGCGAAGAAAGGATATATTCCAAGTACCGGGCAATCAGTAAGGGGTCGAATCTCTTTTAGGGTGTAGAAGTGCAAAGTAATGTCGCTAATTTGTGCTATGTCTTCTTGCTATTAGTGGTCTTTTGTGGATAAATAATTGTGTCTCCAGAGCGTGACTAATTATATAAAAGAAAATGAAAATTTGAGACAGTAATAAACCACTGATTATAGACTTTAATGGTGAAGACAAAACTGATGAATTGATGCTATGCAGTCGTGCAAGAAAATACACTTTAGGTGAATAGGTGAGAAATTACTGGAAGTATTAATGGAGGTAATTATATGTAAACGTAATGCTAAGAATTCTATAGTTGCGGTATAATTTTAATTAGATGATTAAAAAGAGCTAATTAAAGTTAGATGTCATAAAAATTGAAGAGAAATTTGGCGAAATAATTTTTTGGATTTTACATAAATTCGTCTGCGCAAAGTAATTGGTATTGGCTTACTTCGTCACATATTCATCATAATAAAACAAGGCGAGTCGGTTAGAATATCTAGAAATTGTAGCATGCTGCATTATAAATTAGTTATCCCGAAAAACTTACATACATATAGAAATTAGACGGAATTGTAAAATTGTATACAAGTAAATCTGGTTTAATAGTCACTGCCTGTATGATATTATTACTAGGACATAAATATTCTAAGGTATGTAAGAAAATAATGTAAATAAACAAATAAATAAAATAATATAGAAATAGCCCTATGTTCAGTTTATTGGAGCCTATTTTTTTAAATGCCGGCGGACGAGAGATCACAATTACGAAGGACAGAGCAGCCAATTGTGCTGTTCTGTTAGAAGCCCTATCACCAAGACCTTCCTGTTATCTTAATGAAGCGTACCAGGTCTTGGTGAGGAAGGTTTATCAACTCCTCTATAAATCAGAGGGCAGAACTTAGAGTATCTTGCCTTCTCCGGGCGAAGGCCGGACAAGGACACAAGAAGTGTTCGGTTGTCTTAGGCTCTCCTTCCAGGGAGGACAGATACTCTGGGCTGTCAACAACTCCCATTCTTGTTAGATGATCGTAAAGCGAGCTGGTGATGATTCCAACCACAGTTCTACATTGTTTCCTTCCGAGCCCCATGACAAAATCAGACATATTCTTGTTGAGCCCAACAAGAAAAGTTTTGTGCATCTGCAAGTACTCAGATTCGCTCATCTCTGCTGATGCTTTCTATGAACATCCGCATTGATGAGAGACCCGTTACTCGAGGTGACAACGTATACGGCGGGTTCCGGTCCGAGGAACGAAGAATCAGAGTTAACTCTAACTAAAAGGTCAGCCCTTTCATTTCAGATGATTCCCATGTGAGACGGAATCCACTGAAGGGACATCTTGTTGTGGATACATAACATTTCTACAGACGACCTGCAATCCCTCAGTTACTTAGATGTTATCCAAGGGGCACTCGGAGCCATCAAAGCTGCCTGAAAGGATAGCAATGTCCTTTTCTTTTATCTCGATATCAAGAGCTATCTTCGCTGCCGTTGCGATGGCGAAGTCTTCAGCCTGGAAGACAGTGATGTGTCTTCTAATCTTTCATCCCAATGTTAGGTTCAGGAAGATAAATGCCCGTCCCAGTTCCTTCATTAATGAGAGAGCACGTCGTTAAAAAAAACTTAGAGCGTACCGGGGAAGGCTAGATAAGACCCTCAATCCACGATTCCCTTGCAGGAAAGCTCATAGAAAAGTGACTCCCAAAACGAAGCTTTGGTACCATCGCATTAAATGGCATGCTGGCTAGAGGGTTTTTCAGATCCAGCCCACATGCCAAAGAGCAATAAGTAGAGCCAGTGCAGCCAACCTCCCAACATCCACATGAGCGCAACCTGCACACAGCCCTTGTGGCATCTGCCTGAAAAATCTTATATCCTTGCATTTTGTTCACTAAAAATGTATAGTTTTAGCACGAAAGAAAGGGTAGGGAAATGTGCCAGGAGGCAAAAATTCCATTAGATAATAATATTTTGCCACCATTTTGTTTTACTATAACGGTAACATACATAGCTACCGCCCATTGGTCACGAAAATTTCGTGAGGGGACTTCGTGGGAGGAGAGGGAGAAAACGTTTGTTTTTTCACAAAACTTGGTGGATGGGTTTCCCTTCTTTGCACGTTTCAATCCCGCAAGTCCGTTTTGTATTGTGAGCTCGCATCCGGCGGGGCTAATACTGGTAAAAATTTCACCTCCCGCGAGTGGAAGGAGTTAGACTAAATTTCCAAATCCTTGTAACTTCCAAGATCGATTAATTTTTCACGAACCGCGTCATTTAACAGAACAGAAATTTTCGAACTTTCCATAAAACTTATAAGAATTACTGTAAAAAAATTGCTTTAAATATCCGTTGACGGGAAATGTTTTTTTTTTTTTCAATTTGCATAAAATTTGGATTGTGATTAAATTAAAAAAATGAAATTAAAGAAAATTGGTCCTCGAAATTGTAGTGAAAAATAAAAAAGGTTAATAACGTGTTTTAAAATAAGTGAATCGTTCCATTTGGGAGGTAGGAGGACATTTTTCATTTGAATAGTTCATGAATCTCCTTATACATAACTTTGTGGTGACGCCTTTATGAAGATTCGATCGTTTTTAGACTCTTTACCAACCATCGGGTAATAGGATAACATTCAACGCAAAATTCATAGCTAGGAATACTTTGTCGAATATAGAAATCGTAGCTAGGTAGGCATTGTTTTTTATATAATGTTTGAAAAAAAAAAAAACAGATTGAATGACAGTTTTTTGTGAATACTGTCTAAAGAAAAGTTCAAGAGAAAAATAAATACCACAACAATAATATAAGTATTTATTAAACTAGAAGGGGCATCATTTAATTAACTCCTTTTATGCCTAGTAGATAGCTCTCTTGTTCTAACTCTAGCATTAGAAGGACCTGTTTAGATCGCACAACAAATAAGACATATTAGAAGTCCCAGACGCTTTCACAGCACATTACAGTCCAGGCTTCAGCCAGACTGTCATAAGGACAGTATTGACTCATTATTAGACTCCCATCGTATAATATCACACTCCCCAAACTGTTGGCATATATGAACGTTTCGCCGTAAGCCCAATGCGGATTTGACTACCTATTACAGCTCTAGACCTCAGCATCTACCGTGGCACAGACTGATTGCTGCTCAAACCACATTAACTTTGTATTTCAGTAAAAACGAAATACGCCACGATCTAAGAGGTCGAGACTGTCAAGAGAATTACAAGATCCACGCTGTCATAGGGACAGTCGGTTCGAGAACTTTAAGAAAAGAAAGCAAATTTTCTTCAACGACATCAGATTTGAACTGTCATAGGGACAGTTAGCATCCTGCTTTCAATTGCTCTGGAAGATCCAAAGAACTGCTTCTCACCAGGACTTTGTTTTCGGTTAATTGGACCATTCCACTTCAGACCGAAATAAAACTCAAACCTGTATCCAACAGGGATACCTTGTCCTTAGTCGGATACCATATAAAGATACCTTATCCAGCGAACTTATTAAATAATCGATTTGTAAACAATTCTAGCAGCCACTGCAGCTTCTCCAACACACGATACTACATCAAGCCATCGGCTTGTACATAATATTGGCAACCGCCAAAACTTCATTGCATTCATGACTCTCTATGTCAATGTAATAGAAAACTTATAATACATATATTACTGAAACCATATTAGGTACATACTTAAAAGGAATATGCTTTAGGAAATATCATTCAGTTTATCATGATTGCATACTTGTTGGAGTTGGACGTGCAGTTTTTAATGAAATATTGCGGCAAAGTATCTTACAATCTGAAAATTTGGCAATATTAAAAAAAAATGGAACGGCGAATTTTGAAGTGGAAGTATTGAGGCTGCCATTAATATTTCGACTATGAGAAAAGAATACAGCAAGGAAGTTTTCTTTTATTCACTGTAAATTGATATCACGAACAATAGTTGCAAAATATTTGTAGATTGTGACCAAGTGGGAATGGAAGTAGTGTTCATTATCTGATGAGATTTTGTTTGGAAATAATACTAAAGGTTGACACAATTTTTTAAAATTTTCATTTTGAGCGTTATACCAAAAAGTAGAGAAGCCTCATTATAAGTTCACGATGTAAATAAAACCAAAATATTAATTTACTTTATTTCTATTTTCTGTATCTTGAATTATATTAACCCTTAGGCGGGCGCCTAACGGTCTTTTGTAAAGCATTTTTATAATTTTATAGATTTCATTGTAATTGGCCTTGTTAAATGCCAGTGTTCATATTGTTATGCTCGACAGACTAAGTAGTATAGGCGAAACCTTCTACAAAGATTGTGGACTTTAAAGTTTTGTGTCTTTAAAGTAAGGTGTAGTACTCCGTGCTGGAGCGAACCTAGTCATGTAAGTAAAATTGGTGACCACCACATTTTATAATTTGGATGAATTTTTGCCATGTCACATAATTTATATCGTTTTAATTTAATGTAAGACAAGTTAAAATGTTACTTTTGTAGTTTTATGGATACAAATTCGGCAAGAGAATATTGTATGCGTGAAGAGTTGCAAGAGGTTACTATTAATTCGTCAGATATCGAGGACGATGTCTGTGGCTGAAGAATTTGAAAATTTAGAGCATGTAAAAAGAGAAAAGGCTGTCCGTTTACGAGTTCTAGATTGGTAAAGATGAAGAAAGAATTTGGAAAAGTACTCCAGTATCTATTTGTAATAAGACAAAAACAAAAAAATATAATGAAAGTGTTACCAAAAGTACAGCAAAATATTCGTCAACTAAATTGAAAACATTTTTTATTTTGTTATAACCAAAGATATGATTGACAATATCGTTACCCCCTACAAATTAATATATTTAAAAAAAACAAAAAAATCATATACCAGAGAGAAAGAGACTGCAAAATTACAATAGAACAAAAAGCGAAGTCGATTCAGTTGATCAAAAATGTGTTTCTTATAACCACACAAAGAGTAACTAGAAGATGGCCTTTTGCATTGTTTTCGCATGCTTGATATTGCAGAAATAAATTCAGAAGTTATATTCAAGAATACTAAGTCAAAGCCTTTAGAAGAATCGCCCAGAAGACGAAAAATCCCAACTAAATTGGGATTGATTTGATTGAAAACAATCTAAGATAGCGAGCTAGAGTACAGAGCCCTCCAAAAGATATAACAGAGTTTCTTTCCAAAAATACACCACCAGCTGAGGCTGTCATATATATATTTGATTTGATTTGTTATTTATATGTCAGAATTCCATTCGCTAAGTGCATAGCAGCAATAAAGTGTACGGCGCAATAATTGCTTACATCCCCCAAAGGAGGAAAACTTTTTTTATTTTTTATTGCTCAAGCATTTGTTTTATTTAATTTGTGTCCTCACTTATGGAATTGATTTTTAATTTATTAAATTAATGTGGTAGTTTTTATACAGGGTGTCCCGAATTAGGATGGCCATATGAAAGGAGGCGTTAGATTTCGGGAAGAAATGAAAAAAAAATGTATGGCAGGGGGGGGGTCTAACTTCACCCTCCTGGGAGCTACGGGGGTTTGAAGTTTTTTCCCAGTGTTGAGTAAGTGCTTCAACATGTTTCCCAATATCTCCTAGGTTTTTTTTTAAATATTGGAATGCGTCTTTTTCTAATCGATCGCTAATCAATTGCCCATTAAGGAGGTCTTGTAGTTATTTCAGAAAAATGTTTTACTTTGTTCTGTTGAAAACCTTAAATTTATAAAATGGGATTCAGGAAAGACCTGCACATTTTACGTTATGATTTGAGAATTGTGAAATATTTTTGTGTGCTGTGAAGACTAACTTATAGAGCACCGATTAGGTTTTCTTCCAAGCCGAAAAAAATAAAAACATAATAGGGTAAAATGTTGAAGATAATTTCATTTGAATCCGAAAAAAATTAATTTTTGACTCAAAATGTTCACTTTGCAGGGCTATAACTTCGAAGACATTAACAACAGGAAAAAGAATTTCACACCTCCTTAATGGGCCATTGATTAGCAATCGATTAGAAAAAGACGCATTCCGATATTTAAAAAAAACCTAGGAGATATTGGCAAACATGTTGAAGCACTTACTCAACACTAGGAAAAAACTTCAAAACCCCGTAGCTCTCAGGAGGGTAAAGTTAGACCCCCCCCCCCTCTCCCATACATTTTTTTCATTTCTTACCGAGATCTATCGCCTCCTTTCATATGGCCATCCTAATTCGGGACACCCTGTATATATATATGCGACTGCTTTTGAGATTTGTCAGGATGCGCCTGTCGAATCCTATATCTAGCTATTTATGTGGTAGTAATATTAGAAATTTCAATATCTACAAATCGCAACTTTATATATCTTTCTTCTTTTTTTTTTAAGATAATTAGATCCCGGCAGCTTTTCATTGTGACTTTAGTCTGTAAGCTATCGTTGCAAATTCATAAATAAATAAATAAATAACTGAAATAAATGAATGAATGAATTAATTTTTTTTTATGATGATGCCAAAGCTCAGGGGATGCCCTATGATACCGCAGTACAGCCTTGGTAGGAAAGAAAGAAGGAGTAGGAAATTGGAGATTATTGAGTTGAGTCAAGGAGGTGACGGTGTACATATATTGCGCTTGAATTTTTGATGCCCATAGCTAAGGGGAAAACAGATGATAGAAAACAGTTCCACATTCGTACTGTCCTGCTTATGAAGGATTCGCGGAATTTCACGGTTCGGCCGAATTTGACTTAAACGGTGTGAGGGTGAGCTCGGGTTACAGCTCGTGTGGTGCGCATAGAAAGAATTCTACAAGGGATCAGGATAGAGATTTCGTCAGAGCAATAGCCATAGATGTAGCGATAAAAGAGAGACGAGAGACAGATATAGGACATTACGTCGGTGCTCTAGGGAATCAATAGTTGCTATCAATATGTCATTGCTAATACGCCCGAAGGTATTCTTTTTGAGTTTGTCTAATGTGGAAAATGAATTACGTCCAGCTCCTACCCAAATATGGGAATTATATTCTAATCTAGGCCTGACATGAGACTTGTAGATTTACGCCAAATCTGAAGGAATAAAATATTTCTTGCAACTTTGCAAGAAGCCCAGGTATTTCATCGCGTTTTTAGCAATACCAAAAATGTGATCAGACCAACAATTGTTGGATATTTCAATGCGTAAGCTGTTAAGAGACGGTAAGTTTGATATATCTTCTCCATCGACGGATATGGGTTGAGCGGATGTTGCAGTATATTTGAGTGATAACAGACAACATTACATTTTTGAAGCATCAAACAAAACCCAATTCGTTCTTCCTCAAGCAAGTATTGTTGCAATGTCATGGTTTAGTGAACTGAACATATGGCTTCGTTTGTCAACGGGTATCACCTATAGAAACGAATGAGTACACGATGCTGTCGTCTGCAAAACTATGAATAGGATTGAAAGTAAGAGCTAGCAGATCATTAATAAAAATGAGGAAGAGAGTAGGAGAGAGCACAGAACCTTGCGGTACACCGGAATGGATTATAAAATGGTCCGAGGTAACATCGTCCCATATAACTTGAATTTAACGGCGGGAGAGAAAACCCAATCGACTTCAAGAAAGGAGGGTCTAGTCCTAATGCCTGAAGTTGAGCTAAATGAGCATTGAGCAAGATGCCAGATTCTATCGAAGTCCTTCGAGATAGCTAATGCGATGATCTGAGATTCACTAAAATTATGCAGATATTGATTCCAATGCTCGGTAAATAATGTTAGTAAATCTCCAGTAGAGTGGCTAGCATGAAAGCCGTATTGGCGATCGCTAATAAAATGATTAGTTTCTAGATATTTCATTAATTGGGTGTTGATGAGTATTTCGAAAACCTTCGAAAGAATCGAAGTAAGGGCAATTGGTCTATAATTTGAGGGATCGCTTGCCTCTCCTTTTTTTGGTATTGTCTGAACATGTGAAAGTTTCCATGCGAAAGGAAAGACTACTGTCGAATGGTGAAGTAGTTTATGTAGAGGTTAAGCTAAGAAGAGGCACAGCACTTGAGTACCAGGAGCGAAATTCCAATAGGCCCAGCAGCCTTAGACACATTGAGACTTGCGAGCACTTTGAAAACCTCTCTTGTGCAGAAATGCAACGGTCTTTGACTGTAGTTGCATGTAAGTGAAGAAGGAGGAGCTTGCGAAGAAGATGGTAAGAACGGATTCGCAGTAAAGTTAGCTGCAAACAAATTGGTTTTGTCCAATGATTCCGTGTGCACATTCCCGTTGTTGAATTAGGGGTGGTACTGAAGAACTAGTGAAGTTGTTCTTGATTGTTTTAACAAGACACCAGAAACTCTTACTATCCTTTCGGCTAGTAAAGATTTTCTGTCTAATGCTTTGGTCGAATTGGAATTTCGGTTGCTGAATAACAGATCTACAGGTCTTACATGTCTCTCAGTAGATCTGTATCAATTCAACTGAATGGCACAATTTATATTTAGTATTGGTTATGTTAATAGAAATGATCGTTGAATTTCACCGATCTCGTAAAAATATTTTCAAGTTAAGTCTATAAACGATTTCAGAAAATTAATGCTGAGGTCCAAGCATAGATGGTATTTTTCCGTCCATTTCTGAAAGTTAAGATTCTATGTAAGTGCAACAGTTATTTAGTCACATTTAGTCAGGGATGGCGAGTATCTTAAGATTGGAATCATTCGCTTCGACTATATTGGAAGTGATTCAGGTAGATGTCTTTGCAGAATTATTCTGATACGTTACTGAGAAAAACTATGAATACTACCATAAATGGCAATTCTTCTTTATTATAGGTACCATAGGTATGTATAGGTACATCTCACAAATATTTCTAAGAAGGAATGAAATAGCTTTGAAATTAAAATTACATAAAATACGTATGATGAAAATAATCCCAGCAAAAATTGTTGCTATCAAACATTCACACTTAACAACAGAATAATAAAACAGACGACCAAAACGATGAATACACACCCACACACATAAAATACCCTGACACATGTATGTATACATAATACTCACTACTACCGACTCCATAACAGATAGCCAGAAATATATTTAAATGAAGGGAAGGCAACTAAATTGTTCGAATGAAAATTGTAGAAAACTTTTGCGACATCCAATTATACAAACAAAATACAGAAACAAATCCTTATGACTATAGTCGAGTTAATTCTCTGACCCGATTCGGGGTTATGTCCTGTTCGCATATTCGAGGACTTCTCGTGGTTATTGTACTTTAAACTAGTTTCTTTAGTTTCGGAAACTTTGTTTCAACGGAATTCTGTACTAGAATCAGTCAGAGACAGTTGCACTCGAACTACTTTGACCACTGAACTATGTTTCAACATGTGGTGATAGTTCTGCTTGCGAAATTTAAGGATAGCCAATTTCTTGTTCTATCATTCATACTGTGATAAAACTCTAATATTGAACCTCAAATATTGTATATATTTCACTTGAATACGATATTTAGTTCTGCATAATTTTATAAAATTTCATGTTGTATTAGTTAAGGAGTTTAAGGGAAAACATATTTTAGGAATTATTTTGAAATGTATAAAATCATTGCTTTGGTGAATTAAGTTCTGAACAAGTAAAAGGACAGATTTTGTGGTAGGGAGTGGGAGTTAAACTTGATATTGACCGTACGATGAGAGTTAGGAATAAAACAGAAAATTCCAGTAGATTTTCAGCTAAATGAAAGTGTTGTGAAAGATTATGAATCAATTCTGAATCAACATTTAAGGGCCCTAGAGCTGAGAAAAATATATTTTAATATATAAGAAATATGCACACATCAATTTTTCGGTATTATTATTTAATATGGATTAAATTTTAATTTAAAGAAATGCAAGGCAATCTCGTTATAGGCCTCTAGATTCCTTTTTATTGAACAACTGTGGTGTACCGCAAGGATCTATCTAAGAACCTCTACTTTTCTCTACCTTCTGATCTACTATTTATTATATGAAATTGTATTTACCAATTCTATAGGGTGTTTAAGATTAAAGTGCCTTCTGGTTTACTACACAATTCATTTGGGTTCATGTGAAAATTGATCCACATATTCCCTTTCACCCTCTAACTATAGTCCTTCTGTTTAAGAGGTGCATGTTAATAGCGATTTATTTTACGATATTTTATGAATTACTTTATGAAGATGATTTGATAGCATGAGCTCTAAATAATAGTAATAAATAAATAAATAAATATATACTTCGGAAATGCGTACAACAAATTGTATAATCTTTTAGAGTACAATTAAGTAGATGGAGCTAGAGGGTATTCTAATATTGACAAATTTATTTAAAACTAAAAATAGAGAAGACAAAAAATAAAGATGAGAATAAGTTTTATGATGTTGACAAAATATTTAACTAATAGTATTGTTCTGTAGCCTAAATTGTGGAGAAACATGATAAGATATTAAGAAAAAAAAAAAAAAAACAAATGATGGATCTAATTCGTGTGTGCCTTAATGAGAGCATTCCATAAACAGGTTATTAGAACAGGATAAGAACACTCCATTACGGATCTATTGAAGCGAGACATCATTAGATTCCGACCTCTTTGAGACGTGCTAAATTGAAATAATTCTCTAAGATACCGCGGCTTATTAGTCTGTAATAGGACAAATAGAAAATTAAGGCCCTTTGCTTTAGGTAGCTAGAAAGAGAGCAGCCCAACAGGTTAGTCCTGAAAAACAAAACATGGTCAAATCGCCAAATAATCCAAATATAAATCGTATATTATCGTTAAATGCAACCCCTAGCTTGCGAGCACAAAGGCTATCTACCTTAGGATAGATGATGCTGCCGAATGTGAAATGTGGTAAAATAAGCGACTTTATAAGCTTAGATCGTATGCCTCACGATAAGATGTGGGCAGAAAGCCATAGTCGCCGCAATTCTGCATAAATCTTGCTGAGAGTGAAACTGACATAGTCGCAGTACTTCATATGGTGATTTACTACAATTCCTTGACTGGTTACATTGTTTGAAATAGGTAAAGAGTACCCATTTAAGATCACGGGGGGGGGGGGATATCCGATAATACTTTGTTATTGTCATAGAAAGTGATGCATTGAGAATTTTTTAGGAGATTCAGTAGCAGTCTGTTGTTTAATGTCTATCTAGGTCCTCGTTTAAGTGAGCTATGCAGTCTGTAATAAGTCCAATAAGCAGACTTATGTACAGTTGTACGTCATGTGTGTATAGGCGGATGATCGCATTTTGTATAACATTCGAAAAGTCGTTGATATATAAACTGAAGAGTAAATAGCCTAAGATAGATCCTTGTGGTACCCCACATAGTAAGGGTACACTATTTGATTAAAAATTACAGGGTATACGGTCATCGACACCAAATTGTATGCAGAACTTCATGATCTTTTCAACGACTGCTCAACCAGCCCTGTACTCCCCTAAAGAGTTATTGTGGCCCAAACTAAAAATTTCGGATTTTCTTATCTTTTTCTTCTTACTTTGACCTCTGTTTTCTTTTTTTTGCAAAAAGGTCTTTTTTATAAAAACTGTAAACTGCAGACTCTCTCTTTAATTTGACCTATTACATTCTATGTGCTATATGTAGCCGTTATAGAGTTATAAGCCCTACACAGCCCCCCCCCCCCACACCCCTATAAATCAATTCTTGTTTGGGTATGAACCACCATGGAGGAAACACGCTGTATTATGCGTGGGTTTTTAATACATTTGTCCCTTCAGCATTATTTTTATGAGTTACAAACTTAGTACCAATTCTTTTTAGTTTTCGTCTAGGATATAACAACCGAAGATATGATCTTTTTCTTCTATACATAATTTAGTTACAAGTGATAATTATATATCTAAATTTGGTTTTAAAAAATAATTCATTCAAAAATATCTATTCCCTCAAATTTTGAATATCTACTTACCACTAGATGGTGCTCTCGCTAAATGACACAAACAAGGTTTGGATATATTTTCTTTGCATGAGCCACAAATATTTCATGGGGCAGGGCAAACAGAGAGAGATAAGTAAAACTTCTTATACCATATTTTACTCTCTTATTGATACACAACAACAACAACAAACAGAGAATTCCAGTAATAAAGAACATCCAGTCGGCACCATAAATATCAACTTTAAACTTTGAAGTTATGCTGTACTCCTACCTACCTACTCCTACCTACCTACCTACTCATGTTAAGCAAATATTAAATTTTTCCTATACCTACGCGCCATACTTTTACATCTTAAAAACATAAAACTTGGGCAAAATCAAAAATTTGCCCCAAATATTTTCGAATTTACATATAAAAGGCATTCATGAACACGATAAGAGTTTGTTTCCAGAGTGATGTTCGTGTGTAACCCCAGGCGCTTACCACAAATCGCTAAAAGCTTTTGTTCACAAAGTTTTTTTGCGAAAAATCAGATTTTTATGATTTCAACGGAATGCGGGATAGATACATATGGAAGTGTGGATGTAAGCATTTTTTTTTGTTGTTGAACTTTTAAAGTTGGTTTTTCCTATTTCATGCATTAAATGAAATTCGTTTAGGAAAACAAAAAAGTAAAAGTTTGTTTCTTTATTACTGCTTAATAGATAAATTTAATTTAAAATGTTTTTAAAGTTGACAGAGAGAGAGAGAGAGATGGATAGAGGGAGCGAGATAGATAGAGTGAGAGAGAGTGAAAGAGAATCTGTAAGATAGAGAGAGAGAGAGAGAGAGAGAGAGAGATAGAGAGAGAGTGAAAGAGAATCTGTGACATAGAGAGAGAGAGAGTGAAAGAAAATCTGTGAGATAGAGAGAGCGAATGAGAGATGAGGGAGAGGAATGGAGGGGGACAGGGGCTGAGCGAGGATTTGCAGGGCTGAACTGATGGTACGTATGAGAATATCATGTGCAAAATATTGACTGTCTCTGGTAATAATTAAATGAGTATCGATTTTTTTTTATCTCTAGGATATTTAGCTGTGACTAAATGTTATTAAAGACTGGACTCCAGAGTTCTTCCTTTCAGGAATTTATTAATTCCTGACATTTTGGAAGTCTTCAATTTGGCGGCTGAGACACATTCAGACTTTCCTTCTAGTTAGTCTGTTTCGATTTGATTCCAAAGAAAGGGGATTTGTAGAGGATGGGGAACTGGAGGTCAGTAATCCTATGCAAAGTGGTCCGCTCAGAGATTGCTTCGGTAACAGTCGGAACATTTCTCTGGTTTACATGGTCGAAGTATCTACGACACCATCGTAGTAGCCAAATATTTGTTTGCCTACCATGAACAGAGAAATTCACAAACGGCTATGATTTCACTAGGCCTACAAAAGGCTTTTGATAGTGTCTCGCATGAGTGTCCCTTTACTACTCTCGACACATTTGGGTTTCCACTGAAGATAGGTTCCTTAAAAAACCGTGTCAATCGAAATTGTAGATTTTTATACGTAAATCGGTGTAAATCGAAAACAAACTAAAATTGGCATAATTCAGTAATTTATTTCAACATAAAATAAAACTGATATCTTAAAAAACCATAAGAATAACGGTCTGTTCATAAAATGACAAAAATAAGGTATATCCATATATATGTAATTCATTTTACATATGGAAACAAGAAATATAAATTAAAAATTTTAACCAAAAATTTAATTACTGCTATCATTTTCGTAGATAATTAATCTTTTCTTCCTAATTGTTATGATGTTACTGTCATCACTCGATAATATTTGATGCGATTCAAGTTCGATGTTAGATGAATTAAAAATAATTGCAGATCGCAAAACCTTGGCAATGAAATTCGTAATTAAGAATTGTGTTTGGGTTTTGATTAAATTTTTATAGACCTGCTCATATTGAGTTATGCACTTATTAATATCGTACTGAAATAGTAGAGTTCGTTCAATATTCGAGTCATTTTGTAGAAAATGATTACCTAATTTTCCTAATTTTGCCCTAATTCAAGTCCTTCCTTAAGCTATAAACGCAACTGATTCAGAATCCTCTTCATTAGGATCACTGTCACGATCATTTATTTCATTAATCATATCAACTAAACCATCCTCATCTAGTTCTTTGTCGGCCATTAGTTCTGCAATATCTGGATCAACAAAATCCTCAAATCTTTCTCCACCAATGGTAATCTAGAATTCTAACCTTCAACTACATCTGGCCAAGATTTTTTCCAGCAGGCATTAAGAGTTGATTGTTTAATCTCGGTATATGACACTCCACCATGCTTAACACAATCTAAAAATGTAAATTTTTTCCAAACATTCATAACTGAGAGAGATTCATGATTTTTCATTTATTCTAAAATATACCTGAAGGTTCGCTAGATGTACAATGCTTTAAAAGACGAAATTATCCCTTGATCTAACGGCTGCAATAAATTAGTCATATTATTGAGTAAAAATACAACTTGAACAATTTAATGTTGTAAATCATGAAGATGGCCTACGGGCCTTAAAAGTTAACTCCTTTTTACTAAAATACCTTTTGACGTATGGGACAAAAAAGTTATGAAACCATTTATTGAAAAGTGTGACAGTAGGCCACGTTTACTTATTGGCTATCCAATAAAGGGGAATTTTGTTGATGTTTATTCCTTTTAATGCGCATGACGGTTTTGATTTGTTAATCACCAATGTTTCATTATATGATCGCTTTAAATGTTGCGGCATAAGGAAACTGTTGCATGCTTTTCGCTGCTTTATGACCACTAGCTACTTTATGAGAATTAGCCAAACTGGTTCTTTCTGGCATTTTTTCCAAAACAACCAGAATTCTTTAGCATTGAAGACTTGGTTAGGAGTGTAAATGTTAATGTTAAGAGTTGGGGCGACTAGGCCTCCAGGACCTTGCAGACATCGCGACCATAGTTGATGTATTGTACTTTACCCAAGAGTCGATAGGCAAAATCGAGCCTTTTAACAAGCTCGATTATTGCTTTTGGGGTAAGATTGCAGACATTATCCGCAGAGATAAATGCTCCTCCAGTGATTTGTAGTCTTAGACCTACAAGTGCTGGGCACTCACGAATAACATGCATCGAGGTTTCATCTTCCTCTTCGCACAGTCGACAAAGCTCACTGCCGAATTTGCCTATCTTTTTCAAGAAGGGACTGTAGGGGCCATGTCAAGTGACTGCGTTAGCAAATAGCCTGAGCGACTGTCCAATAAGTTGGCACGTCTAGAGATGAGAGGGGTTGAAGAATTTCTTCGCCAGCCTCATACCGGGCGCGCTACGCCAAAGGACATCCAGTTGCTTGCTTTTCCACTTAAGCAGCTCCCCCTAAAGTGGCTTTTTGTAGGACAAATGTCTCGTAGGGACAATCAGCTTCGGTTTTACCCAGTTCGTCCACTGCTTCATGTCCAGAGACCCAAACTAAGGTTACTTGGTTGTGTCCCTAGACAGTAGTTGTTGGAGTTCTTACAGCCCTTATTTAGGCTTTCCTGAGCTTCAATCTCTATAGCATAGACTTCCGCCTTAAAAATGGAAGGTGGGGGCACCAAGCAGAATGGATAGTTTCACTACTGGACCAACTACCCCTGCGCCTGTTTTTCCAACCTTCCGGGATCCGTCAGTATACCAGACTTGGGCCTGTTGCGGAATCAAATCACCGATATATTTCAGCACGATCAATCAGAGGTAATAGATTGATCGTACTGAAATATATCGGTGATTGTCAGCGAATAAAATCTGACTCCACCTCTGTGTGTGAAGAAAAGTTTATTTTCTACTTTTTCATGCGGCTTGGCCTCAGTTTTGTTTGAAAACTAGTTTTTACTTATTTTATTTTGTGCCTTTTTCACGTTAACTAAATTGTTATTTTGCGTGCCGCATGGAGATATTTTAAAACAATTTTATGACGGCTGAAAAGAAAAAATTTATTCGAGTATCAAATCGTTGAAGTACTGCAACGGTTTTCTGAAATTCAAATTATGTTTTAAACAGCGCTTTTTTGCTGTATTCCAACTTGATCCCATATAACATGAATTTTCCCGATTTTCCATATTTGCCACAGACTTTACCTATTACTATGAATTTTTTTTTAAAAATTTACATGAACTTTCCTCGATTTTTCATGCAAGTTTACATGATTGTTGAAGAGAATGTATAAATGCCAGTAGGATGAAAAAAAATGATTCCGCATAGCTTATAAAACTTTTTTGTCGGAAAATTTTCCGGAAAAGTCGGAAAATTCCGGAAATTTTCAGAAAATTTTCCAGAAAATTTGGAAAATTCTGCATTTGTCCTGAAACAGATTTATCACTAATCATATCGAGGGAAATTTTTCCGATGTTTTTCCCGCTTTACCGGGTTTTCCATGGAGTTTTCCACAAAAGCAACTTTATGCAACTCATTTTGCTCTACAACTTTGTCTTAGGTTGCAAAACGCTCAAACGCCTACTTGGTTGGAAAAACTCCGGAAAAGCGTTTTATATAAATTTTCCTCGATTATATGTGCAAGTTTTCACCATTGTCGGAGAGAAAGTAATGATGCCAATTGATAGGGAACTTGATCCTGTATAATTTCAAAAACTTTTTTACCGGAAAATTTTCCGGAAAAGTTGGAAAGTTCCGGAAATTTTTTTCGGGAAAATCGGAAAACTGTGCATTTTTCCTGAAACGGATTTATCACTAATCAAATTTGTACCAAATTTTCAAATGATTTTTCCCGATTTTTTGGGTTTTCCATGGAAATTTCTGGTTCAAATTTTGATAGTTCAATTGTCACGCGACAAGCTCGCTGTGATGACGAAAAGTGGGTCTACGAGAGTGTCGAAAATAGTAAAAAAGAAATATATATATAAATAAATATACAGACAGACAAATTCGTTTAAGAGTTAAAGGGACGGGCCGGACCAATACCCTCGAGAATACTTCCCAAGCCATGAAACAGAAATCTATATGTGTGCGTTCGGAGTCCGTTTTCTAAAATGTTCTATATTGATACTTATAGAAAAGTGCTAAACATTGGCTTTATGTATGCCACAGAGCCCAAACTACTATCCATACAGGAAAATAGTCTTCTAGTAATTTACAGCTTGATTCCTTATCTTCCCAAAGGCTACACTTCCTATGTACGTTACTTAACAAAATAATCAAATAATTTTGATTACAAAGTACACCTTACCATTTAACGCTCAATACCTCTCAGCTAAGTGATAATTGCATGTGTGGATGTGCAGCCGGAGTCCGAATCTGTAGGCAGCTACATTCGAAATCATCAGCCAACGGCATGGCATGCCATGAAAGTTTATTACGGTTCGGAAGATAAGAAAGGAAGCTTAAAAATATCAACAACACCATTTTTCTGTATGAATAGTAGTTTAAGGAGGAGGAGCTATTCAAATCAAACTTTTGTCAGTTTTACATAAGAACACTGCAAATATTTTAGAATGTAAGGACACCGTTGGGCCTTGCATGTGGTAGGGAGGGAGTCTGTTTCATGGCTTGTGAAGTATTCTCGAGGGTTTTGGCTGGACTCAATGAAATGGTCCGGGAGAACAATGCTAGTAGCTCGCCAATCTAATGTCTGAAGTATTCGTGCGCGCTGCCTGAATTGGGAGGCACTATAAATGCCTCTTGCGATAATTCGAAACTTGACGAAAGCCGAATAAACTTCGATCAGTTTTGGACAGCCTTGCGATCAATGAGCCGGAAGTGGCAGACGCGGCATTTTTGGGTTTTTAAGAGCACCCTTCGTTTTCAAGCAGGAGACCTGGGTTGCAGATGATCATTTATAATCCACGACATCGAGCATTAAAGGTCAATTTGGTTATCCTGTGAAGGTTTACCATCGTGGGACGGATTAAAAGCTAAAAAAAAAAAAGAAAATCAGGTGATGTTTTATCATATTTTGCAGTGATAGTTAAATTCGTGCTTGTATTTTTTATTCAATTTTTGAATGTGATTGATGGTACTGTTTCCCCCAAATGTGTTCGCGCGTTTCTAAATTTCTTTCACAAGATTTTTGTTTTTTTTTTTTTATTATGCTAATAGTCTTTTGTTCAAATAAAGTTACGAATTACTTAAATAATTCATGAGTTTCATGGTTTTCCTCCTTATTAAAACAAAAAAAAAAAAAAATTATGCAAGAAACAGTCTAGAGAAGAGTAGCACCCCCCCCCCCTCCCGCTAGGCTACCTAATAGGCCAGTTGAGCCTCCAGTTACGTCGTAAAGGGCAACGTAGCAACTAATTAGCACTTACAATTTTATTAATAACTTAATTGTTTTACCAAATAAATTTACAGGAATTACTAATGTACAATTAACTAATCGTGATTTGTCGTTTTAACTAATAATTGTTTTTTTCAGTGTATTTAAGTTTTACTTTTTTCCTTCAATCTCTCTCAACCTTCCTCCCTTTCTATCTATCTATCTCTTTTAAGTTAGTGAATTAGAACCTGATACCATTTACTTTATTCCCTGGTTGTTTGAATCTGATTTTCATACTGTGCTTATTTTTTCCTCCTCTAATCTATAATTTGAGTTCTGTTATAAGATGAGTGAATTAAAAGTTCACTTTTACATTAGCTAGCAAACTACGAAGTTTTAGTTTCTGATAACTGATAAACAAAACAAATACTCACATAATTAATGTGCTGTGAATTCTCTTATGTTTCTTTTGCAAACTTGAGGATTCCCTAGAGTAGGTATCTCGAAATATGATACGAACTAAAAACACATTTTGGCTCGAACTTTCCGCAAGATACAATCGGAATACTCTCCAAAGTTCTTATATGGTATACTTTCATTAGTGGAAGATAAATTACGTTAATCTCGATGTGTAAATATTTGGCCATACATTATTCGAGCTACCACTCAACACCCTTATAGCACAGGAGCAAAGTTAATTTATATTGATTAGGGGTAATATATTTTCAATCTGCACTCGGCGATTTGTAGATTCTTTGCACACTTTGGATTCACATAGTGTATACATATAGTAATATAATAGTAGTAGTAGTTGGGATATTGTACGTGATACTGCAAGAAATTCCCGATGGTGCATTGTATTCGCCTAGTCGACCATGTGATATACCTTTCCAAAATCAGCAGTTGGGTCTTGGGACTATGTATAGAGTTAAGGATTCCAGTATTCTCTCCATTCTCCTATTTTTTTTTTTTTTGTTGGTATAAATTGTAGTCCATCAATTATTGCGACCCGAGGGTTAACATCGAAGAGCACCTTTGTAGACAATTTCTACAAGTGTGCACACTGGTGTTGTTTCGGTGCTTTATTTAGGCAGGCTATTGGGTTCCTGTGGGCTTAATGAAAACTTTCCAAACTATTGAGCACTTTGCCGGTAAATATATAGATACTTAGCATCAATATGAAACCTTTCTTTAGGGTCGATTAAGAATGCCAGACTCTTGTATATATTATGCTTTTGGAAGTATGTAGGTAAACAGTAATTTCTTCATGGTTTTATACAATATTAAACAATTTTCTAGGGGTGTAATATTGATGACTGTATACTCTTCACTCCCTTTACTGAAAGAGAACACACAAATAGATCTTATAAATTGCTTTCAATCTATACCATAGATAAATTAACCTTAGCCAGAAGGTGTTGACTGACAGGATAACGTATGGCAAATATTTATCCTTTAAATAAAATAGAGGACGATTTCATCCCAAAATAAATTTCCCTCATATGTTTGTTGTATACAGTTTACATTATTATAGTAAGTGTATAAATAAAAGGGCATATTTGGAGCAGAATTACGGATTAAACTTTGATATATATTTTTTTAGTAAAACTAGAAGGAATGAGTGGTTCTAAAAATGATGGTGAAATAGTATAACAATTTTGGTTCCTATTTTTGAATTACCTAAGATGTCATCACAACTTTGCCAAGTAAGAAAGTAGGGTAGGAAATTATGAGATAAAACTGGTGAGCAAAGCAAATTTCTGTGCATGGCGGCACGCAACGTTAGTACCTACTCACTATGTAAAAGTGGGAAAATAACGCACGCAACTTTTTTCCAATAACGAACTCAATTTTACCTAACTGAGCGCATATGATCACTTCATTTAAAAGCAGATTTGTTTTGATCAACATTGGATATATCCTACAGTGGTGATATATGCCTGCAGTTAGACGAAACTGTATTAATTGGAATGTTGGAAGGGTCTGATTGGATGGAGAGCTATCATTTCCATTCTATATCCATAGAGGTATTAAAGGTTTAATTTGGCTCATTATTCTAGGTGCAGAGTTCGAGTACCACCGGCATAGTGAAGATCACCCATGCAATGGTTTAGTGGATATTACCTATACCGATCATAATATCCTATTGCGTGTTGGGAAGAGTTACCTTTCCATCTCCAAAATGATCTCGCCCAACAATTCGAAGTTTGAGACAATTTACCTTGTTCAAAATCAAGTTTTAATGTACTTAAAGGGACTGAACATCTTATTTATTCTGATAAGTTCTAATAAGGTATCAGACGATATTCATGAGGCAAAGAAGAACTGTAATACTCTATTTGTACTTTTGAACTATTATAATATTCTTAGTGAGCCCACAGCATTGTGGTAGTTCTTTAGCTAATCAGAGCCATTTGCTTTCATTTGCGACTGATATTTGTAATGTTGCCTCTACGCCGGTCTTTCGTATATCTTGGGTTGAGGGTCTATGAAAAAATTTTTCAAATGTTTCCGGATAGTTTGCCCGGTATTGAAAATGTTGACACTGACAATTTATAATATCCTTATTTAGGATCGTACATAAGTTACAGCAATATATCCTGGCCTTAGTGTCTCTATCTCGAAAAAAAAGAAACCACCAAGAATCAACTCTACACAAAAATCGGAAGAAATGAACTTACCTAATGGCTGTATGCACATGTATTCGACATTTTCGTTGTAATAATTGCAAACTGCAAGTCCCATTTATCGAAGCTACAAATTCGGCAACAGAATTTTCCCTCTGCCCTACATAATGGTAGAGTTCTACTCCGCAAATCATCATATTTAGGAATGGAATTTTCACACTACACAAAGTACCGCTCGATTCAATGCAATTCACTTGCAATGTTATATTTGTACTATAGATCTGCTCTTAGCTTCATTGTTGAGTGTTCTGGGATTGATTACCTGGGATGGTATTGGAATCTCAGCACAACACATCTTCTTAATTGCGAATTATCTAGCATCTCTTTGTATATAACAAAACATCAGCAATCAACATCTGCTGATGTCAGTTGAATGTCAAACACAAATATTTCAAACAGTACTGACAATGTAAGAAAACAAAATATATATAAACTGCAGTTTGACTTGATTCGATCTCTTTTGTGATTTGGTAGTGCAGTGATTAACTTGCCGATTTATTCCTTGGTGTTATTTCGTAGAGTTTTTTCCTAGTGTTACATTTTATTAATAAATTAAATACTGGGTAACCACTGGATTAAGGAGTTTGTTTTAGATAGCAATTAAACTAAAAAGGATTTTTATTGTGGGTAGCGACTGCAATAAAAATATTACTAACAAAACACTTTATTTTTGGTCTCGACAGAAATAAAGAATCTTGCTTCGGATCTCGACTGAAGTTAAGATACTTACTAACATTCACTTTAAGCCAGGTCTCGACTGCCTTAAAGAATATTATCTCGGGTCTCGACTGAGATAATATTTTACTAACAAATCACTTTATTGCGGGTCTTGACTGTAATAAAGATTCTTATTGCGGGTATCGACTGTAATAAGAAATTTACTAACATAAAAAACTTTATTGCGGGTCTCGGCTGTAATGAAGAGTCTTACTGTGGGTATCGACTGTAGTAAGACAATTACTAATGCAAAACACTTTATTGCGGGTCTCGACTGTAATAAAGAGTCTTATTGCGGGTCTCGACTGTAATCACACAATTACTAACAAAACCAATTCACTATACTTGATTGAAAAATCATCATTAATAAATACAAAGCAATCCTCAAGTAGGCTAATACATCTCTTCAGATATGGCTACACACCGTCTGCGAACTACCGTGAAGAAGGTTGTTGATAAAATATATTAAATAGCAATAGCTACCCCAAGACTGACCACTGAGGCATCCCGTAGACCAAAGAGGAATTGATTTAGATATTTTATCTTTCAACTAGAGCTCTTACAGAGTTGTTGTATTGGCAACAATACTATAGAAAAAGCGTTAGCGACGGATAGGGCAACCCGGGTCATAATGACGAAAGATTTAGATTTTTCTTAAGTCCTTGAATCGATTACTTGAAACTTTAACTATATCAACACCAAGTAGGGTCAATCAGGGACAAAATGCTATATAGATAATTAAAGTCTAGCATTCTTATGAAGTGCGCTGTTGACCTAAGTGGAGTGACCAGTTCGTCACTATGCCTCACATACCCCGTATGCCCTATAATGACGAAGGGAAAGAGAAACAATTAACAATTTGTTCACGTAAAGTAAGAAAAGACATACTAGGTTGTTGTAGAATTAATAAATTTGCTGCTGGACCAGCAGTAAAGTGCCGGATTAAGTTCTTTTGAATCAAAAGGGCATTCAGGGTTGACATTAGAATAAATGGAAGCTCGCTTCAGGTTTTCGCACAAGGTTTTGGAAGGTAACCTGGAATCGAATTGAGAAGAAAAATTCTCACGCTTAGCTCCCCTAATTGCAGAATTGACCTCGTTACTAGCTTTTTTATCGTGTAATGAGTATTCACCCATTTCCACTGTTTATGTTAGAACTCCCTTTCTAAAATCAGAGAGCAGATTCCATCAGAAAACCATGGATTGCTATATGGACGGATACCTTTTACTTTAAGTGGAGCATGTTTATTATAAAAATAAGAGACCAGCTCATTAAATTTCCGCTATTAGAAGAAGGAAAATATCATTCCCCGCTAGTCACATACACTCGTTAATCAGGTTAAGATTGTCAAGTTGTTTGAAATAACGATAACAGAAAGTCTTATTAAGATTCCCACCATTTGGGGTGAGATTCATGATTGATTATACTTGAAGGGTTCAGCTGGTTGTGAAATCTGACATAACTCTTATTAGTAACCATGACAAGTCCAAAGCTTTTTGGATACACTCTGCAACTCTCTCCTCATGTCAAATACCTTGGAGTCTTCCTCGACTCGAAGCTGACATGGGGATTGCACGTAGTGGAAAAAGTGAATGCAGCTACGAGGGTCTTCGCCCAATGCAGGAGGACCTTTGGCTGCACATGGGGCATGGGACCGAGGATCGTGCACTAGATGTACACCTCGATCGTTAGATCCATGCTTACATATGACTCCTGTATATGGTGGCAGAGGACGCTTGTGGGGACTTCGATCCGGAAGCTGGCAGGCCTGCAAAGGCTCGCCGGCTTGGGTATTACGGGCGCCATGCGATCTACGGCTACTGCCACCCCTGGATCTAGTCATTGAGGCAGATACTAAAAGGGCTGTGTGCAGGTTGCGCTCATGGGGATGTTGGGGGACGGCTGGACTGGCTCTCTGCCGTACTGGCTGGACTTGGAAAACCCTCTGGCCAGTATGCCACGTGATGCGATGGTACCTGAGATTCGGTTTGGGCGTCGCTTCTCTGTGAGCTTTCCTGGAAGGTAATCGTGGACTGAGCGAAGTGCCTTATCGCGCCTTCCCCGATCCGCTCTTAGAATCTTCACCGACGGCTCTCTCACTAATGAGGGAGCTGGGGCGGGTATCTGCTGAGCCTGATATTGGTATGGAGTACTCTGTTCAGTGGGTTTCTGGTCACATGGGGATTATGTGGAATGAAAGGGCTGACCTTTAAGTAGGGCTGGTTCTGTTTCTCCGTTCCGCGGACCGGAACCCGGCCTCTGTTTCTCCGTTCCTCGGACTGGAACCCGCCGTATGCGTTGCCACCTCGAGTATCTGGTCTCTCATCAATGCGGATGTTTATAGAAAGCATCAGCAGAGATGGGCGAATCTGAGTACTTGCAAATGCACAAAACTTTTCTTGATGGGCCCAATGGGAATATCTTCGATTTTCTAATGGGGCTCGAAAGGAAACAATGTAGAACTGAGGTTGGCATCATTACCGGCCACAGCTCACTTCTCGTTAACAAAGATTGGAGTTGTTGATAGCCCTGAGTGCCTGTCCTGCCTGAAGGGAGAGCCCGATACAACCGAACACTTCTTGCCTGCGTGTCCGGCCTTCGCCAGGTGCAAGCTTGATACTCTAGGGTCTTCTATCTGTGGATGAGCTGAAAATCCTGCCCCGCCAGGACCTGATGCGCTTCATTATGAGGACAGGAAGGTTTTGGTGAATGGCCTTCTAGCAGGACAGCACAATGTGCCGCTTTGGCCTCCGTGCTTTGGGATAAGGTCACCTGTCTCCCTGCCTTTTAAATATTAAACCATGACAAGATCAAGAAGTGACGGGTTGGAACAACTAAAAAAACGTAGGAAATAGATTTATCATATCCAAGCGCAGCGCCACCATATAAGTCAAGATCCTATCAGTCATCAATTATCAATCAGGATGTTTACTTTGAAATCACCACCAATAATAACATCATTGTAACCGTGAACTAAGTGTGACATTGCATTGGAAAACTGTTCAGCAGACAGCTCACTATAGACATCAGGAGGGCGATATTCGCAGCACATAATAAACATTTCCCAGAACCAACCACAACCTACAGGCATAAAAATTCTATTTATCCAGTCAGTGTAGAATCTACGATTTTAGCCCTCAAATTTTCCCTCAAATAGAGGGAAATTCTTAAATTTCCTCACAAATTACAAAACCAAGGATAATCAGTCCCCAATAAAATATTATGTTTTTCTGTCAATCTTTCCATATATCTCAGATGTAATTATTTCCATTATAATTAGAATACTTAAAATTTTTAAACAGTTATTCTTAAGATTTTAGAAGTAATTAATTCTCTTCTTGTCGTACGTAATAAACCAAAAATTAAAAATATTTTTTACCCACACTTCTGTATAATTTCCGAATTTCTCATTTGGCCTAGATTTTCTGGTATTAGATTCAGCTTCAACACTTGACACACAAAAATGCCGGGATTTAAAATGAATCCTTTTTTTTTTTTTTTTGTTCTATTTTCAACCTCGATTTTAAGTCTGTTTTCATGTTTTGGGAATAATTTCTGCGGTTTATATTTTAGTAATGAAGATGTATCCAACAATGGCTCTGGAATACATTTCATCGACCGCGCATAAGGTCACAACACACACACAAAACACTTCCTCTCCACCATATTTCCTTCCGCAACACAGAGTACCAACTTTACATCTCATTAAATCCATCAACAAATTAAACAATCCAACCAACCGCCCCTCCATCTCTCCTTCCCTACCCCTGGGCCAGAAGGGTACCTTTGGATGCATTCAATGTTGTTGTTACCATGTGAAGGGAGCTATATGACGTAAAAGCATCATCAAGACGAAATGAAAAATGACACATAACGAAGGATATCCGAAAATAGTGTAGCAGCTTACGGTATTGTGTGTTAAACACGTGTCCTTTATCCAAAAGTAGACGCGGTTCAAATTTACATCATTATCTTAGATTAAAAACTCTTCCTAAAATTACTCGTACTCGAGCACTTCTTGAGCACCGACTCTATCTTTCTCTCTTTCCCACTATCTAGTATATGTTAATTACAAGAAATCCTTTCTGGTAGAGTGAACATTGTGCTGCGCCATTTATTACGCCTGGGCACATTTTTTTTTAAAGGACGATCTTTTCAAATGCAAAACACTTGGAGCAGCATTAGTTGTGACATGTATTTTTAATTAGTCTCTAATTTACGGCTACCTGTGCGGTTGGGTACCTATACATAGCTCGTCATTTTCATGCAAATCGCTGCCGTTTGTAAATGTTCACAGGGCCATGAATTTTTCGGTACACTACACACTGAATTTGGTGTGTCACAAGGGCGTTCTTTGAAATCTAATTTGGGTAACTAGAGCACTTATTTTCACTCTAAATTCGTTTTTTTTTTTTTTTTGTATTTTTGACCTTTCTATGGACTCTACTTTTTCTTTTATCTTCTCTCTAATTACCTACGACTCGTCTGTCTGGGTGAAACAAGATTTTTGATAGCATTTCTATTACTGTGGTGATTGATGATGTCCGAATGAAATCTGGTAAACGAATTTTTCTGGATCTGTCAGTAAGTTAAAGATAATGGGAAGTGGCTAATAATTAGAGATCGGTCATTTCACAGATTTCTATTTGCACTTTGTGGTAGGGCGTGTTTTAAGGTAGCCACAGCGAATGTTGAATGAGTTAAACGAGAATAAGAGAAGAAGCATTTTCATCTTAATGTTAAATCGATTAAGATGAACGTAAAAAGTTTTGGGCGGAACTATTTGCAATATTTTTTGTTTGTTTTTTGTTTTTTGCTAATGAGATAAAAATATGAATTCTCATATTTGAGACGAAAAATTTATTAAAAACAACTTATTTAATTACAGGAATTATATTTTGGGTAAATTAATAAGGGTTGAAAGCTATTCGGTACTGCTTTTTTAAATATGTAACTATATAAAAAGAGCTTGTAAGAACTTTGTGGTACCCAATATTTATACCACTCTTTTTATTATTTCTACTTACCTATGATTCTGTTGGACCACCTTTGAGTTTAAGAGGACTAATCGGCTTAATATCACATTAAGGATGTAATGCAAATAATCATGGCGCTATACATTAGTTAAGGTAGCTCGAACGTCAACTACAGACATGAGGCACTACTAAAAATAGCTGCTGATTCTGTTGAATAAAAAAAAAAAAACACGAGCATATCTTTGTTACTAGACAAAAGAGACAAGAGGTCATGGACTTACACTTGACACTTGATTAGATTATGTCTTATATCTTCTGGTGCATATCGCGGGTGAGAATTGATTGATTCGAAATGGTCCCATACAAAGAACTCATGCAGACAGACTATAGGGGAGATTCCAAATTGAATAAATCTCCAGACTTCCGCTGCATGCTGTGTTTGTAAAAACTTTGAAGTCTGGACGTAGTTGATGCATTACAAGCTTTCTATGCCATTTTTATATTATATATGGCAGGGAAGAAGGGTGAAAGGTTCTAGCTGTTATCAATTAATTAATTACAATTGAAGCAACAAATGAAATAATAGTAACTTTATTATGGGTGCAAAATGTCTTAATATGTAGACACCAATTATTTAGGTACATGCAAGGAGATTAATTATATTCTGGACGTCTATCGGAGTTTCCTGTCTCAAAAGCCATATAGAAAATGATGAGCATGCAACTGTTGAAAAGTTAATTTACAAAAAAAAAAATAAAAAAAAAATAAAAAAAAATAAACAGAGAAGAATGCATGTGCACTTGAATTTAAAAGTACTGAAAATGCACTTCGAGGGCTTCTCTAAACGAAATCCTTCCAGCTCCAGTTAAAAAGGATAGGCAGTCAGGAAAAATTCAGGAATAAATACTAGAATACATATATGACCATTGTCACTTTTTTAAATGATTTATTTGCGTATATAAGAGCAGGACAGGTACCGCTACCAAAACTGAAAAACTCGCACTTTCAGGAGAGAAGCATCAGTTTATCATTGCTTTTATGTTGTAGTCTTTGGGGCCTAATATTTGGTGGCACTGATGTATATACATGCTATTTTAGTAAGCGAGACCTGGTTGTGTGATGAAATGAATATTTTCTAATGTCAATCTCGTAACGACACGAAAGAGCGTGTTGGCGGAAGGTGGAAGGCCAATTGAGTTTATTGGCGTCGAGGTAGATAATGGAGTTGAGAAACTTATTTTATCAGCTGTTTATTCTCCTCCAAATTGTTTTTCGTACGAAAATGCCGCGGAATTTGAAAATGCGCTTGCTACGGTGGCCAATATTTATAGTAACGTTCTCGTCGGAGGTGACTTTAATGTTTCCAATACACTTGCTCATGATTTTAGAGATTTCACTCAATCTGTATATTTGCATATATTTAATAATCTCCCTACATATTACAATATAGCAAATTCATCTCTATTGGATTTGTTCATGACCAGTGAAGAAAATTGTATTCTCTTTCACAATCAGCTCAATGCTCCAAGTTTTCTCGACTGTGATCTAATTTTTCTGACGTATGATTTTGCACCTTGTCCCAGTCAAATATGAGACTATTTTCCTTATCGTGACTTCAACAACATTAATTTTTCTGAGCTTTCTGATGAGTGCAATAGGCTCCCTTGGGATAGCATATTATCTTGCAGTGTAGTAGATGATCAAGTCGAAATCTTCGAGAGCTTATTCCATTATTTGTATGAAAAGTATCTACCTGTTCGATTTAGAAGAGTTGGCCGTCTAATTGCATAAAGGGAGTTCTTCTATAGGGTGTTTAGACGCCTTAAGACAATTTCTTCACGAGCGTTATTCAAAGAAGCACGGAATAAAGCAAACTCGTCAATTAAGTCAGCCAAATATAGGTATCTCAAACAAAAATTGAACCCAACGCTTTCTAACAAGATTCTTTGGAAGAATCTCAAGCAAGCTAGAGTATGTGGAAGCACCACAGAGGGGAAACCTCACCCAATCCTGATGACCTGAACAGATTTTATGTGTCGCATAATATGAATCACTCATCATTATCTGGCAGCACACCATGCTTAAATAACCCTGAGCATGGCAATTCTTTCTCCTTTCGGTGTATTGATAATGCAGAGTGTTATGAGTCCATATTCTCTATTAAATCTAGTGCCACTGGTCCTGATAACATATCTCCTAAGTTCCTAAAATTATTGCTGCCTTACATTAGTCGCTATATACTATTTATTTTTAATACCTCCCTAACATCATCTACTTTTCCTTCTAGATGGAAAATTGCTACTGTACTACCTATCCCTAAAATAAGATCTGCTATTAACCCATTTGATTTTCGACCCATCAGCATTTTGTGTTTCCTTGCGAAGGCTTTGGAAAAGGTGATGTACGCTCAGGTCCAATCGTTTGTAGATAACAACAGAATGCTTTCGCGCTGTCAATCAGGTTTCAGACCAGGTTATAGCTGTCAATTGGCTGTCCTAAAGGTTACTACAGATTTAAGAAAAGCCTTGGATCACGACGAGATTGAAATACTGGTTTTACTCGACTTTACAAAAGCTTTTGACTGTGTAAACCTCTCTATGCTCCTCAACAAACTTCAAACATTTTTCCGGTTTTCATTTAGTGCCGTCAAATTGATACAGAGCTTCTTAGGCGATAGGTATCAGCAAGTGTGAGTCAGCGATCGTCTTTCTGATTTACAGCCGCTTTTCTGTGGCGTTCCCCAAGGATCTATTTTAGGTCCACTGCTCTTTTCCTTATTCATCAATGATTTAGCTGACGTTATTCAAGAGGTTAGTGCCCATTTATATGCTGATGATTTACAAATATACAATAGCAGACCTCTCGGGCTGATTGAAGACTACATTCTAAGGATTAACAATGACTTAATGCGAATTTACGATTGGTCTCAACATAACCTTTTGATGTTAAATGCCCATAAATCGAAATATATAATTTTTTCCAATAACAGATTGGAAACTTATATTCCGCAGATCATGTTTGGGGGTGAAATATTGACTAGGGTAAGCGAAGTTACGAATCTTGGTGTCGCTCTTAATGGGAGAATGAAATGCTGTGATCATGTACGTGCAATGCTGAGTAAGGTTTATGGAGGTTTGCGTCGACTCTGGCTCTCTGCCAAATTATTAAGTGTGGACATCAAATGTAGATTGGTGGAAACTCTCATTCTGCCCTACTTTTCTTACGGGAATTTGATTTTTCCTAAATTGGATAATTATTGCACTCGTCGAATAAATGTGGCCTTGATTATATTCGCTTTATTTTCAATTTACGCAGATTTGAACATGTCTCTAATTTTATTCCCAGAATACTGGGCTGCCCACTGAATATTTACCTAAGACGCCAGGCAATTCTATTCCTCTTCAAGCTCATACATACTAAACACCTTGATTACTTAATGGATGAGATCCAGTTTCTCCAATCTCAGCGACACGTTGGGATCTTCTGATTCCACGTCATAGTCGCTTGGTTCAGGAAGGCTCCTCCTTCATTCAGATCCCACGGCTTTGGAACTTGTTACCTACAACCTTGCCGAGAGCGGTTACTGTCGGTGAATTGGAGATGCTGCTATCTTCAATACAGGTCTGAATGGTTTCAAGAGTGCTGCTAATTAATTAAATAATAAGTTTTGTTCTTTGTTTTATTTTTTATAGTTGTGATTAAACACAATGGAATCATTTATCGCTTCCCTTAGCATATTTTTGTATTTTTGCATTGAATAATTTCACTTAAATTTATTTTTGGTTGTGATTTTATGATTATTTTAATCAACATATGACATTAACTCTTGTCGAAAAAGATATCAGAGGGAAGCAATAAAAGAATTAATTGAAATAAAAGACCGTAATTGAAATAGATATGAATTTATTGACTTTACTGAATAATTCGAGGTTGAATGCTTGACCGACCTTTACAGACTAATTCAATAAAAGTAGAATTCATTTGATGAGCAAAATACATATGTACATGTAAATACTATGACAATTAAACTTGAGTTTGTTTTAGAGAATTTATATCTTTGTAGAGTTACCATCTTTACTTTAAAGCAATTTTTTACATCCTCCCGCCGGCAATGCATTGTTTATTTCAAGTGGATAAATCTGTTGAATAGCTCGTCTTAATCTCGTCCCATTTCCAAATCTTAATTCGCAGGCACGAACTTTACAATCACGTCCAGGAAATACATTTTCTACTATGGCAAGCTTCCAAAGCAATCGATGTGTAGTTGGGTCGTTCACGATGACCACGTCTCCGACTTTGACTTGCATCGAATAAGGCTGATTTGTAAAATGTGCCGACCGTAGCCTCTGAAGATATTCTACTTTAAATCGTTTGCAGAATGAATTATATAACCGAAATCGGGCTCTCCACTTTAATCGTATGTCTTTATCCGTTGCTTCAGCAGAGTTAAGATCTAAATGTGATGGGTACGCTCCCAATAAAAAATGTGCAGGTGTTAGGGGGACCAAATCAAGCGGGTCATCGCTGATATAGGTTAGCGGTCTGGCGTTTACCACTGCTTCTGCTTCTATTAGAAGGGTTTCTAATTGTTCAACTGTCAGTACAGCTCGGCCAATAGAAGCCTTTAAAACATCCTTAACAATCTTCACAAGTCGCTCCCAGAATCCGCCCCACCATGCTGCTCGCTCTACAATAAACCTCCAGGTGATTCCTTCGTGGCTTATGTATCCTTGTAGAGCTTCGGAATCTATTACCTTACAAAGTTGTTTAAATTCCAACGAGGAACGCTTAAAAGTGCGAGCATTATCAGAAATTATTATTTTTGGATTTCCACGTCGAGCGAAAAATCTCCTTAAAGCTGATATGCAAGATTCAGTCGTCAAATTTAACACTAATTCAAGATGTACAGCTCGCGTGACAGCACAAGTGATGAGCAAGATATACACCTTTCGGGTAGCTGTGTCGTCTGATGAACTTTTCACGTACAGGGGTCCAGCAAAATCTATGCCACTCGTTTCGAAAGGTCGCGATGCCTGCAATCGAAACCTGGGTAAAGGTGCAAATGGTTGTTCGGCGTGTTTTCCCTTTAGACGTTTACAAACCTTACAGCGCTGTATTATTGACTTTACAGCTTGGCGAGCCTTGATGATCCAGTAGTTTTCTCTTAGTCGCGAAAGAACCAGATTAACGCCACCATGCAACGTTCGTTCATGTGCATCTTCTACCAAAAGCGAAGTAAAATGTGAAGATTTCGGTAGTATGATTGGATAAATTTCATCCCAGTTGAGCTGCGATTCAGCTAAACGACTTCCTACTCTCATAATTCCATGTTCGTCTAGTACAGGATTAAGTGACAAAATAGTTGATGATTTAGGGATAGATTTTGCCCTTTGTAGTGCTATCATCTCTTCCTTGTACGCATTTAATTGTAAAAACTGAATCCAATACTTCTCTGCTCGTCTGAGTTCGCTTGCGGAAACAAAGGAGCTTTGAGGTTTTTCGCCCTTAACATAGTCTATAAATCGAAAAACATAAGCTGTGACACGGATCATTTTTGTATATCGACTGAAGTGTTCCATTTTTAAGATAGGTTGCCTTATTAAGGGTTCATCACAACTGACAGTGTACAAAGTGAATGATGATTCTGCAATATTGTTACTCTGTTGTTGAGGCCAATCAACTTCTTCAGCCAGCAACCAATCTGGTCCCTTTGACCATATTGTAGAGTCTAGAAGATTTTTACCAGTGATACCCCGTGTGAGAAGATCGGCAGGGTTATCGGTTCCTGGACAGTGCCTCCAACTTCGTAGTGGAGTTAATTTCCTTATTTCCTTCACTCGATGATCAATAAAACGTTCATATTTTCTTTCATTATGAATCCAGCAAAGCGTAATTCTTGAATCCGACCAAAAATATGCAGAATCAAATTTTATTTTCAGATGAGTGTTCAAATAATTATACAATCGAGCTCCTAAAAGTGTTGCTGTAAGCTCCAATTTTGGTAAAGTAAGTTCTGCAGACTTGCCATTTTTCAATGGCGCAATTCGATTCTTAGAGCAAAGATAAGCTACATTTCTTCTACCATCTCCGTTTTCACTTCTTATGTAGGCTACTGTTCCATACGCCTGAGGACTGGCATCTGAAAATATATGCAATTGATATGTTACATTGTCGAAAAACGGGAATACACATCGCGGGATCATCACATTCTTTAAATAAGGTAGGTCATGCGAACAATTATTCCAACTTGTAAGAAGATGTGCCGGAAAGGGTTCATCCCATCCAAGATTAAGCTTCCAAGATTCTTGAAATAAAAGCTTAAGTTTAACCACAGTTGGTCCCAGTACACCCAATGGATCATAAATTCGAGCGATGAATTGCAGTAAATTTCTTTTTGTTACGTTTGTGGGAACTGAATCGCAAATATTTTCCAAATCGATAGAAATTTCATCTGTAATGCAATACCAAACTACACCTAATACTTTCTGCACGTCCAATAATTCTTCTTCAGAAAATTGTTTACGCAAATAACTATCATTACTATTCCATTTTCGTATATTCATACATGCGCGGTCTAATATTTCTAGAGTATCTTTATATAGTCGAAAAGCTTGCCCTTCATCATTAAGGCTTACGATCATATCATCCATATAAAACGCATTCTTCAAGATTTCGCATGTTTCAGCGAAAGCATGAGATTCTAATTCGAAGTGTTTTTTCAGGGTTGCACAGAGTAAAAACGGGCTACATGAAATTCCGAAAGTTACTCTAGTCATTCTATAAACAACTCTAGCTGGAAGGTGATTTAGGTTACTTAATCGCTGCTCGAACCAAAAAAATCGGTGCACATTTCTATCCTTTGGCAATAACGAGATTTGCAAGAATGCCTTCTCTATATCAGTGACTATAGCAATCTTCCCCATTCGAAAATTTAATAAAACTGCCATGACGTCAGGTAAAAGATTTTCTCCCGGACTTAAGAGACTATTCAACGAAAAATTGTTACCTGTACTTGAAGAAGCATCAAACACAATTCTTGTTTTTGAAGTTGCTTTGTCTTCCCGGTACACTGGACGATGTGGCATATAATAGAGTCGCGTATCTGAATCCGCACCTTCATCGCAACGCTCTGCTATCCCATTAGAAATTAATTCCCACATCACATTATCGTAGTCCTGAAATTTCGAAGAATTCCTAGACAGTTGTTTAATTAATTTGTCAAACCTTATCGCCGCACCTGCTTTGTTATCGTTTAAATTACAATGAGGATCTTTCCATAATAACGAGGCTTCATATCGCTGTCCTTGTTTAGCAACATAACTATCCAAGCTTATGGCATCAGACTGACCTTTAGAAATAGGCTGAGTAATTCCAATACTTTCCAGGCTCCAAAAACGATCGATATTTTCACTAATATCCTCAAGCTCAGCTACCTGTAAAGTAATTGCATTTGTTGTTAAAGCTAACTCATTGCAATTATACAGAGCAGGACCTTGTATTGTCCAACCGAAGATCGTGCTAATGGCCACTAATTCCGCACTAATTCTTTTAAATTTATCTAAAACAACCTTCCAATAAATGTCTGCACCAATCAATAAACCTATGCCATCTTCAAATTCATGGCACTCAGAACTGTCAGCTAAGATTAAATTTGAAAATTTGCTACATTTCACGTCAGGTGCAATTAGAATATCAGGACATATTTCAGGCACGACAATAGCTAGTACAGAGATACACTGATTATCATGCAGGCTTTTCAACTCTACATTCACGCGTTGAAACGATTTTATTGGTGCTTTTTTTGTACATCCAAAGGGAACGATATTAATGTTAACTGTATCTGTCACTTTTAATTTAAGTTTGTCAGCCACACTTTGCTTAATGTAAGTTCTTTGAGATCCACCATCCAAAATTATGCGCACCAACATTGAATTACATAAACTGTGAGAAGAAGCCGAAGCAATAGCACAAGCCGTTTGTAAGTAAATTAAGTGCTTCTGCTGTACGGTGGGCGAGCACAGACTTGCAGTTATTTGTGCCGATGACGATGAGGATGATAAACCTTGTGAGTCTATATTTTCTCTCTTGATAGCAGTTTCGGCAGAACTTTTTCGTGTTACCGTTTTAAAATATTGGGGGTCGCATACAGAAGTTGCGTGCCTATTGTTGCATTTATCACAATACACTCTCACTCTGCAATTTTTTGAATTATGACCACGTCTGGTACATTTGAAACACCTCCCTTCTTTTTTCAGCATATCTTTACGTTGAATTAAGGAAAGAGAAGAGTTGCACTTTTCTGCACTATGGGTAACTGATTTACAAAAGTAACATTGAATTGGAGATTGTGTGGTTTCAGATGTATGAGCAAGTAATCCTGCAGCAGTGTTTGTAATTTTCTGAGGTGACCGATATATTAAATTGCGTTTAGCTATTCCAGACTTCTCTAACGATTCCACTTCCCTTTTCAAGAAACGAAGAATATCTCGAACTGATTTATCCCCACATAGCGCTAGGGAGCTCTCGCTGTTTGCCACGGAAGCATCATCGTCGTCGGATATTTCTGCAGACTTTTCATGAATGTTTGTTTGTGTTTCTTGATGGCGGTGAAATTCTAATCTCAGTTCTGGTGGTATGCATTTGAGAATAACCGACTTTAGCATGATGTAATACTGAGAGGATGGTACACCTAAAACTGTAAGTGAACGTGTAGTTGTCATGACAGCATTATACAATCGACGCAATGCAGCTGCATCATGACACGAAGAGACGGACGGAAGCGACATCAGTTGCTGTAAATTCCTATCTATAATTTTTTCATTATTTCCATATTCCTCCATCAATAGCGCGATAGCTGCCGAGTAACAAGACTCCGTTGGAGTGAACCCTGCTATTGATTCTGCCGCTTTACCTAATAGTGTTGACTGTAAATAATTAAAACGAGTTACGTCGTCGAGAGTAGGGTTCTCGTGAATGGTACGCCGGAATTGTTCCCAGAATGGGAGCCATTCTTTAAAATCCCCAGAAAACTTACGCAATTCTATCTTCGGTAAATGAATAGTTGAGGGCCGTTTATTATCAGTTACTGTACTATTTATAGCTCCGTTACGTTGCCGCTCTTGCAGCTTAGATAAACGTTGTTTAAGTCTTGTGATTGCACTTATGGCCTTATCTTCATACTCCGCAACACTTTCGGCTTCCTTAGCAATATCTTCTGCCTTAATTGTAGGTCGAATTTCTAAATTGGCTTGGTTTAGGGTTTCTTTCGCCGCTTTTAATCTTTCCAATAGAACCACCAGCTCTTCTTCGATGAGATCAAAACTATCTTTATTTTCGTCCTTAACTTGTGACTCCGTGGAATTCAGATAATCACTCGCGCTTTTCGCGATATTAGTTACTTGACGGCGATAAACTGCACGCGTTTGAGATTCCATACTCTTTTAACTGTCCGTAAGATACACGTGATTAAAGTCAATAGAATTCCGTTGAAAACTTAAGCGCAAATTACAGTCTTTCCGATAAACCGTTTCACTTCCCGGGTTTCGGCACCAGTGTCGAAAAAGATATCAGAGGGAAGCAATAAAAGAATTAATTGAAATAAAAGACCGTAATTGAAATAGATATGAATTTATTGACTTTACTGAATAATTCGAGGTTGAATGCTTGACCGACCTTTACAGACTAATTCAATAAAAGTAGAATTCATTTGATGAGCAAAATACATATGTACATGTAAATACTATGACAATTAAACTTGAGTTTGTTTTAGAGAATTTATATCTTTGTAGAGTTACCATCTTTACTTTAAAGCAATTTTTTACAACTCTATTAGTATCTATTTGAACACTGTTTTCTCTAAAATTATATTTTCAAGTGCTTACAAAAGATTGTAAATCTTGTGTATCAATCCAATTCTTAAATGTGATGTTTGGTTTGTTTTAAAAATGAATTTGAGTTCATTTTAGTACATCTCCCTCTGCGAACATGCTTACAAAATGATCGCAAGCTAAATTCGAAAGTAGAAATTAGAAAGTTTTGATCACACTGCAACTAAATGAAAGGGAAATGATTCGTCGTAGAATCCGTGAATACATTCCCCAAAAAATTATTTCATTTGATGCGCACTTTGAATATTATTACAATATCTTCAAGTGAATGTGAACGCGAGTTCTCGCAGATGAACCTAATTGCCACCTCAACAAGAGTTTCGTTAAAGACTAACAAGGAGAGTGTCGTCATCACCGATTTCATCCAAATGAAAGTGACGCAAGTGGGAACTCCATATGGCTAAACGAAACCGAAATAAAATTAACGCTTTTCGGAAAACTTTGATAATTACCATCGTGCGGGTATATTCGCAAAATTTGAGCCACTTCCTTTTCGTTACAATTATGTATAATCTGTTATCTTTCATATAGAGAAACCCAGAAATCATTACCCAAATTAATTAGGAGCATTTTCCAGATTGTAAGGTGTGCTAAATTATTTTCAACTTACATTAATTAGCAGCATATACTGTAAAGCTACCACCCTTATCTCTCGGCTAAATTCCAACCGAATTTCAATATTCTTTTTTCTTAGTTCATTGTGAGCGATTTATGATTTTTTGAAACTATTACGACATGCGAACAGCAGCGGATTATAGAGAGGTAACCCGTGGTGGAGCACTTATATATTTCTATAATAAAAAGATGTAAAAAAATAAATAATGTTTTTAGGGGTGTGGGGTATTTATTTTATATTCTACCATCTGTGTAGAATATTCGTACACAATCTCATCGAAATCGGATGAAAAATCCATTGTCAAAAGGTCATTCATATACAGCAACGGAAAAAGTTTCCCATTTCCCGAATTCGGATGTTCTGAGGGAGGTGGGGTAAATATTATCCGATTATTATTCCTTTTGCCTGTTTTCTGTGATTTTTTTTTTGATTTTTTGAACTTATTTTTCCTCCCCTTCTGATAAAGTTGCGAAATTTAATTTTCGACGGCCAAAATTCAGTCTGAAAAATTCATTTCAAAATATTTTTCTACAACTTACAAATTAATCCATTTTTTATTTTTTTATGGATGAGGTTTTACTGAGAGATTATCTGTTGAAAATTTCAAGAAGAGCGGATGTCATTTACCTATTTAACAAACCTTAAATCTATAAAAACTATGCATACCCACTTATCGCCATCTATCGGCGATTTTCGAAAATGCACGGAAATATCACTTACACAGAATTAAAAATCGAAATATCTTCTCTATAGTTGGCATTTTACCCGAATGAATTTCGCACTTTCATTCAAATGCTGTTGCAATTTAACCGCGACAACTTCTGCGAAAATTTGGAAATTTGAGCATTTCCCAAAGGGTAAGCCTACAAAATCCTGGGCTCCCCTACATTATGCATTATTTCGGTTTCGTTTGGTCTTCTGGAGCTCCCACTTGCGTCACTTTCATTTCTAGTCATGCCTTACTTATACTGTGGATTTGGACGAAATCGGTGATGACGAGTAGGGACCCTCTCCTTGAAAGACAAGTTTAGCTCTTTTGTTCATCAAACTTGTTGGACCGCCTCTGAGACTTTTCGACCCTTCGAAATACGTTGATCTCTTGTTACTCAGAGGACGTTATTCGGCCACTGGATACTAGCACCAAGAAAACAAATCAAGAAGATTTGTTAGACAAGAATTTAACAAAACTTTGGAATATATTGTGAACATTTGCTTTAAATACAACCAATAAAATTAATTTATATAGGTATATAGAGGTGAGCGTTCTAACATCCTTTTTTTAAAAAAAAAAAGCTCTGAGCATAATTCAGGAGACACATATTTTACATATTTTTTTTTTAATACATTGTGCAAATTACAATACCGCTTTTATTTTTTAGTATCTGCACACATCTCTTCAGCCAAGGACGTATATATAAATCGAGAATGGGAGTGGTTTAGCCAAGTAATTAATACCCTCTAGAAACGAAAGAATAACTGAGGATTAATCTAAACTAATCGGAATTTTATGTAAATTTATTATAGGTAAGTATATTAATTTATTAAGCCTTTAATTTATAATTTTATATATAATTTCAATTGAATCGAAAAATTCTATTCATCTATAAGTGCTATATTTAGATACCTTAATACATTGATACCTTGATACGGTAATTCTCAATTAAGGCTCCATGGATCCGCAGAAATTTAAAAAGTTATGTTTGAAAACATGTTATTTAACCATATTTTTACTACATATATTTATATTCCACGAAAAATAAATATAAAGGCCCACTTTATATAAAAAAAGAAAAAATTACAGAATTAAATTTAGTCTTTTCTTTTTGGCGATGAAGGGAGAAAGTACTTCATTCATTTCAATTTTAACATTTCGATGAAGACTTCGTAGAGCGATTTAAAAAAATTAATAAGAAAACAATTTTTATTTTTTAGGTCATTTTATATATAACTGTGTAATTATCTAAAAAAGTACCCTAAAAAGTAAACAAATAATTTTTTAAGCTATTTAAATAAAATCATGGAAAACATTAGTTACCATATTTTAATTTTAATTGGTGTTTTAAGGACGGAAAACAAGTTAAACTTATATTTAATGTTAGTTTTAATGTGAACAAAAAATTAAAATGCCTACAGTGTATCAACGCTGGTAGACAAATAATGCTGAGCTCATCAATGAGCTCCTCATGAGTAATGAAATAAACGTCCTGATGAAATTTATTCGCGTTTAAATCAAAACCGGGAAAAAATTATTTATTTACTTTTTCACATATGTGTGCATGAGATATTGCATCTCTTTCACTTATTTATTAAAGTATATTTTACAATATTTTATGAACACTTCGATTAGTACATAATGAGTGTAACGATGAGTTTATAAATGAGCATATCAATGAGTGTAACGATGAGCTTATTTATGAGCATATCAATGAGTGTCATGATGAGTTTATAAGTAAGAATTTGATTTTAAGATTGATTTCATATATTTTTCCGAATTCAAGCTCCAGCTGCAATCTAAACTCTGAGACGCTGAACCGTAAGAATTTGGGCATAATCAAATAATTAATTAAAAAACAAAAATTTTAAAATTTAACATAAAATCCAATAAATCAAAAAAATCTATTCAAATTTATCTAGTAGAAATTTCATCTGACACAGTGATGACAAAAATAAATATTTATTTATTGTTGGTTTAGTATTTAGGGTGCAGTTTCATGATATCCATTTAGCTCTTCGATCAGTTTTAATGAACGCTCATCGGAAGGCTCATCGGGACTTAATTTTCTATATGTTTCTTCATGAATTGCAAACACCTTGATGTTGTTCAGTAAAATTAGTATTGGTTTACATAATCAGCGCCACTTGCGGGATAAAAGACAAGGTAAAACTATGAGCACATTCTACAAGGGTACTATCTAGTGATGTGTATATACATACATACACACATACTAGACTCCTTATTTTCTTGCTCTATTTTGAACATGTTTTTCCTAAGGTTACTTTATCTGAAAGGGCCACGGAGGAAAGATATAAAATGACAAAACCAAGTGTTGTGAGCCGCTACATTACATAGAATTGTGAATAAAAATTTGGCTTATCACATTAACGAAGGTGTAGGCTACACCGATAGAGGGGTTTGAACCAATCAAACTCATCCAAAATATACGGTCTTGTTTACAGCTCCAAATGTTGCTTGCTTTTAATTTGAAGTTACCGTAAAATACTTTACTACTTAAATTTAGTAAGTTAAGAGCACATTTCATAGTAGTACCTAGTTATAGTCCCCTTTAATTGAGTCAATGGCTATAAAACGAAAAGTTCTGTCAATGGACTCTGGTGAACGTTTAAAACCTTTAAAGCGATAGATCTTTTTTAATTTGAACTAGATTTTTCCCACTTTAAATCGGCTCTAACTCGGTGGGGCCAAGTCCGATCAGAAAACGTGGTTCACTGTTCGCCTCAGGTCATTACCAATTACAATTCGTGTAAGAAAATTTTTCTCTGCATTCTTTCCGGGTAGGGGGTAGGAGCCCCTGGTGAGGGTGTTGGAGGGGTGTATTCAATACCGCATGTTGCATATCGAATTAAAGGTCTCGCCAAGTACTATCGGGTGGTGTATATTTTTCCCGATTCAGAAAACTTTCTCGTGCCGGTTTTGCCGCTGGAAAGCCCATTTTGTTGCACTTGGGTCACATACACCCCCAGCTACTACATTTCGCATATAGTGTTGCATTTCTTTCTTCCATGGCCATAAGTATTCTGTTGTGAATATTTTTCTCATAGGATGCCATTTTCCACCGACGCCGTACCAATTCCGCGCAATCACGATAAGTTGAAAAGTCCACTTTTTCACCCAAGAACGTCGGTCAAGCAACATCCGATCACTAAAGCTTTCCTTCACTAGATTGAAATAAACATTGTTAATAAAATATGTTCAGAGTATCATAATGCATTGTTTAAGACATGTCTTATGTGATCCATAAGTCTCCATAATTTGTAGTTTTGTTAATTTGTTCTTTTTTTAAATAGCAACATTTTTTAATACGAGAACAGAGAGCACAGCTCACCTGGGCCTTTCAGTAGACTTCTAAACAATGAGCCGCTAGGATAAAAGGACACTGATAAATTTTTTAGAAAGCGGTAATTAGTTTTTTACTTATTCGAGACCCGTACAATATACGAGTCTACAGGCAATTCTCAACTTACTGCATATGAGCAGAGAAAATTAAAAGACATGGCGAAATCTTCGATCTATTGGTGTCAGTCGCGCTTCAAATCATGATGTGAACGAAGATCCAAATGAACTTAATCGAATATTTTTGTCTGCATCTATTAATTCTGATCATACTTCCACTAATGAGAATTTGGGTACCGTTTTTTCTTCCAATAATGAAGGAAGCTTTACTTTTAGACCGGTTACAGTTACTGAGGTTGATGAGATAATCTATAGTGTTAAATCTAATGCTCCTGGTTTTGGTGAAGTTCACCCAAAGTTTATTAAACTGCTACGACCAGTAGTCTTGCCTCATCTTACACGTATCTTTAATAGTGCAATAATGCAATCTGTTTTTCCCACGTGCTGGAAATTTGCCACAGTAACACCAGTACCCAAATGCACACGTCCTAATATTATAGGGCTATTTCCATATTGCCATATTTATCGAAATTATTTGAAAAATGACTTGATTTTCAAATACGAGAGTATTTACTTCGTAATAACTTGTTTTGATGTTATCAGTCAGGGTTTAGACCTAAACATAGTTGTACAAAGGCTTTTCTCAAAATAAGTTATGATATTCATGCTGCTATTAGTTAGGATGAGGTTACGTACTTAGTTCTTCTTGACTTTAGCAAAGCGTTTGGTTTAGCCAGTCATCAGCTCTTACTTATAAAACTGTTTTCTTATTTTTGTTTCTCTGTATCGGCAAGAAACTTGATTGCTTTCAAACTGATCGCTTTCAACAAGTACGGTGTGGTAAATCTTTCTCCACGTTTCTTCCAATAAAGGCCGGTGTACCGCAGGGATCTATTCTTGGACCCTTACTTTTTTTCCTTATTCATTAATGACTTACCCAATGTTATTAATTATTGTTATTTTCATCTCTATGCAGATGATTTACAAATTTACGCAATTTTTTGTATTAATAGTGACCTTGGAAAAATTAACTCTTGGGCAACTGATAATGGTTTGCTTCTCAATCCTAATAAAACTAAAGCAATTGCTATATATAGGAAAGCTCTTGATACATCTTGTTTCCCAAATATCACTCTGAAGGACACTACTATCCAATTTTGTGATAAGTTAAATAATCTGGGTATAATATTTAATAAGGACTTCTCATGGTCAAGTCATGTCGATAACGCTGTTGGGAAAGGATATGGAGCTCTACGGCGCTTAGTAATACCATCATCTTATCTGGCCGTTAAGTACCCGCCTAAGATTGGCTAAAGTTCTACTTTTTCCTATTATTGGCTATGGTTGTGAAATTTATCGACATCTTGATTCTCTTTCAACGCGTAAACTAAATATTGCTGTAAACTCCATCACGCGTTTTGTTAATAGTCTTAGAAGTTATGATCACGGCTCACCATACTCTAATCAATTGTTAGGTCTTCCATTTAAGTTTTATTTTCCGTACTGTCATCTAATTTTATTGAATAAGATACTAATTGGGTCAGCTTCTCGATACCTTGCTGATATAGTCACCACTGCTCAATCTGAACGATCCTTAATACTCCTAGTACCAAGGCATTCATTTTTAGCTTCTCAAGGCAGTTTTTTGTGCAGGCTGTCAGGCTATAGAATTCCCCACTTCTGCAATTACGCTGACAGCATGAGTGCAACAGTTTCAAAACCATAATCTTTAATTATTATGGCAGTTTGTAATTAGCTACAGTTTTGTATATTATGCTTCCATTGTCGATGGCATTGATAATTGATTATCTAATACAATATATGTAATGAATTATACGTTGTATTTCCTACACATAATTTAAAGAATTTTTTCTTACTTGTGTAGAGTTGATTATATAATGAATAAAGGAAAAAGTACCGAGGTACTGTCAGTTTCTGGCTTAAAGCCGAAGATCAAAAAATTACAAAAGGAAAATTTTGCGATTGTGTACACTGGTCGTAATGTGTTTCGATCAGCAGTAACAGGGCGATCTCATCAGGACACAGCAATGAAACCCTGTAGATTTTTTATTTTTTACTTTTATAATTGTATGGTTATTCTATAAAAAATTACTCTTCCCTTCATATCTTTATAAATAATTTACATTTGTCTCCTCCTATTCAAATTAAACTGCTACTGAAAATTGACTGATAATAAACAAAACGACTTTAATCCTGGCTTTCGCTGGCACTTTAGTCATACCCTTAGGCATTCCAAAAATTTTCAATGTGTATGTGTGACATTTTGATTTGAAAATTTTATGTCATTTCTGATGTTGTTCGCGGTATCCTGTAAAAGATTAATATCGCGCAAACATTTTGCTGGTGAAACAATTAAGCTAAGTTATAGCAGCAATAAAGGTGGCATAAAGAGAATTTTGGGGACAATTTTTCTTCCTAGAATTATGCCAACATCATGTGTGAGAGATATAATGTGAATTGCTGTGTTGCGAGTTAAATTTTTGTGGTTTTTGGTATAATCTAAACGCGAGTCGAGTTGATGAATTTTAAAATTTAAAACTCCTCTAATCAAGTGCCCCACAGACACTGTCCTGGGGTCCCAATTGTAACATTCAAATGAGGCAATTATAGTGATTAGAATTTATTAGGGTAAGCATTCTTCTTCCTTTTTATATATGGGTATATGATATGTATATAATGCAACATTCACAGACTATATAGAATGTTTCTATTAAAAAAAAAAATCTGCCTATTAGAACAATAATTACACGATGTGGGTGAGCAACTGAGTAAATAAGTAGTTAATAGGCGATGCTTGGCTTTCGGACTGAATAACTAAACTATGGGATATAAATTATAATCTATAATCCATGAGAGCCCATTTACAAGTCACCATATTAGCATTAACAAGGCGAACAGATAAATTATTGAATTTATGTCTCAAGTCGTAAACACATTTGCACTGGGCTGTCGTCACGGATAGCTGGAGTAATTCTGCACTAAATATATATGGCCCTGGGCTGGTAATACATGGTTGGCACGGTGCTGTTAATATCATGTCGTCCTGGCTCAGGTCTTTAGTCCACTTTATATACATAGAATAATAGTGGTATATACATATACATACATAAATATGTATAATAGAGAAAATTTTCTCATATATATATACATGATCGCTAGCGAAACGTTGCAAATTGACTGCATGCAATACAAAGATGTGTCAAGCGCATTTGGCGCAGATGTAAATAGTTGCTTTGTCGACCACAACAAGTCTAAGCATAGTAGATAGGTCCTAAATTTATATTTAGGGCACCCAGCCAGCCAGACCACCCAGCTTTTACTATAGTATAGAAATCTGAGAGATCCATATATGGGGTACTTTAACCAGCAAGTATTATGTAGATGATAGTCGTCATTGCTGAGACTTATGCTGATGTATGTAGAAGTATGCACTTCAAGGAGAATTACCATCTCCCACATATCCTCTAATTACACCCACACTCGTTCGCAGTTGCATAATTTAACGAGAAGACATTATGCCATTAACCTGGACATATTGCGCATACAAATTTGATGAATTGCAAAGTACTTATTAGTGAGATAATTGGGTTATTAGGTAGTAGGAACTCATGTTCGGCTTAAAGGTATATTAGTTAAAAGTCAGGTGAAAATTAATTAAATAATTTTCCTGACTTATTGACAACAGTTGAATTCACATGGGTTATTTTTTTTTTTTTGTGTGGTTGAGGTAATTAAAGGAAAGAGGATAATTTTGTTTAATTCGATTATTGTGGAAAGTTGTAAAATTATTAATTTATCGTTTCAAATTATATTAACTTTATGAAAAGTAGAACTTTTATTACTCATTTCTCATAATTTATGAGAATTAAATAAAAAAAAAAAAAAAAACAAATTTAAACCGACCGCGTCTCAAACAAAAAATTTAGTTGAAGCCAGGATCTTGGTATAGACTGATCATTTAAATGTCAACTTGACAGAGTTTTTTTTTTTTTTAGCTTTTTTACAGTAACTGTAATTGACGTTCAAATAGTAATTGATTGTATCAAATCCTCTACAATCAATATCGATGCTTTCTAAGCACTCATCAGTTGGTATTTCGTTATTGTACAAATATTGCTCTACAGGTATGGGATGAACTTATGACTCCACTTTTACTGACCTTTTCTTAAAACTTTTGATACTGTAATTTATCTTTTTACTTTGCTACTACAACTATATTGAAATGCTTAGAGCTATTTAATTCACAATTACTTGACTGGTAGTTTTTCTAACAGAGGGTACAGTTCCTGCTTATCTATCGATTTCTCTGGGGTGCCTAATCGTTCGATTCCTGTTTACTTATTATTTTTAATATTTATTAATAATCACGATCAATATAAATCTGAGACTTTTTCTCTCTCGTCCTATCAAATTTATTACTAATTATTACGTTTGTCTGCGAAGTCCTCAGAAAAGTAAGTGGAAACGTAATTTTATAAATTAATACAACAACAAAATTAATTACCTAAGTATCTGTAGGTTGTTAGTAAGCCTTCACTATTAAGTGTCTGCAAACCCTTAAAAGTTTATTAATCAGAAACAAAGTTATTCCTATTTGGGTGCATGGTTATGAGGGCGATGAGAGCAATGAAATTGCTGATGGCCTAGCAAAAAGAGGAGTAGAAACTTCTCTTGTCGGATCAGAGCCATTTTGTGCCACTTCGAAGTGTTACCTCAGAGCTACCCTAAATATCTGGGAGAATAAACAAAAATTACTTTATTGGGAAAGGCTACAAGAACTTCGTTAGGAAAAGAAAGTTTATTGACACCTCTGGCGCAAGAACAAAGGAACTCTTACTCCTTAGGAGAACAGAGCACAAAATGATTACAGAGCTTTTCTCAGGCCATTTCCTATTTAGGTATCACCTATATAAGATGGGCTTGGCCGATACTTCGTCCTTGCGCTTGTGCCAGGATGTGCTCATGAATCCTCGGAGCACTTGCTCTGCAACTGCGAAGAATTGGTCAGGCGGAGATTATTCCATCTAGAACATACTTTTCCTCCACCAAACTACGTCTGGAACCTAAATCCCAGAATGGTACTAATGAGATTTGAGATCAAGCGAAAGGGGGTGCCGGTGGTAAAGGATAACTTAACTTTTAATATTCAAATATAAAATTTCTATTGAATATGTATTGCTTAAACCTAATATCACAAATTCAATTTCTTAAACCTAAAATCCAAAATAACCTAAAATATATAAAGGAATTCAACAATTTAAAAATTTAGCCCACATTGTCAACTTGAACTTAAATTAAGAAAATTCCACAAATTCTATGAGTTAAAAAGTTAAATGAAATTCAATTGAGAATGAATTTAAAGAATGTCAGTGCCGCCACTGTGTTTCTGTTCCCTTCATTTCTGTAAAAACAAAAAAAAAATTTCGCTGTTACAATTATGAATTACATAATTCAAATAGAATAGAATAGATTCTTTTAAGTATACTGCTACGTGTAGGCTTTTGCAGAAAAATGGAAGCGCTTCAACGTGTAACTGCAATGCGTGTACTGCAGTGTGTAAGGCTGAAGTATGACAGCAGAATTATTTTTGTATGCGTTGAAACAGAGTTGAAGTATACTGTGTCGTATAGGCGCACCAACATATTTGTTTCTGTCTGTGCTGCCCGTGTGAACACGGTAGCAGTAGCAGAATTAGGTTTCTGCTCAGTTGTAGATGAAAATGAAGCACAAGTAAATTTTTTCAGCAGTAATAAATTCTTGCTCAGATGAATGATGGAATGAAGCAGAAGTAAATTTCTGCAGCAGGACTAAATTCCTACTTAGGTGGAAGTAAAATTTCGGTTTTGGATAATATAGGAAGCGTAGATACTGTTGATTTCAGATTAAATTCTGAAATGGGAATGGGTGATTCTGCTGTGGCTCGTCGCCTTTTTATAGCCGCCGTGAACCGCTACGCCTCTGCTCCATGATATGTTGCCTTGACAACGCTTGGTTTCATGGTTTGCTTGAATTCGGACTCCAGCGAAAGCAGCTGATGTCATGTAATGTCACTTGATGACATTGAAAGGGCGATTTACAGGACAACAGACGTTCCAATAGACCGTCAATTCGCGCCTATGATAAAATTAAAAATTAGAAAGATTATGAAAAACAACCCAGGGATTGGAACGAGGACAGCGAACAAAAGTATAAATTAATCCGAAAATAACTAACAACTGCGAAAGACCACGTCTGGGTCAACGGTTCAACAGTACGTTGAATCATCGAATTGAGGAAGACACGCCTGCGTGAGACCAGTAAAGCCGCTTCTGACTAAGCAGAATGTCACAGACTGACTTAACTTCTGTAGAAGGTTATAAAGCGAAAGATTGTGAGATGATAGTACTCTTGGAAGGTCTGAGAGAGCTTACGTACTTTTTACGGATGAATCCCCAATTGTTTTGCGCCCAACGCCCAATAGGCAAAACATAAGGGTAAGAAAAAGTGATTGAATCCGTGCAAAGGAAATTCGACCCCAACACAATAGGTGCAGGATAAATCAGCTCACGGGGAAAGTCAAAACTTCATGTTGTTGAGGAAAACGCAAGCGTCGATGGATCCAATTATATGTTTTATCTGCTTACTCAGAATTCCAGAATGATGGTCGATAGTTCCCAAATAAAAGTTTTGTAATTTTTAAGCAGGATGAAGCACAAGGGCATACTGAAAATTCAATATTGAAACTAGCAAAATCGATATTTTCAAATGTTTGTTCAAATTGATCTAGAAACTCGCCTGACCTTAAATCAATCGACCAAGTTTGGGCTAGACTTCAAGAGAGTGTATTTAGACAACCGATGTCGAAGGAAAGGCGACAATTAATTGCAAGATTACCGTAAAAATTGAGCTACACTGAAGACGAACTAAAAAATGTATGTGATAGTTTTGGATGAGGTATTTTAAAATGTAGAGATACTACCGGCAGTCATACGCATTATTGGTATTAAGAATAAGAGTCTGTATTATGTCAACATCACATATTCATAGTTCAACATGAGGTTTCTCTGGTTAGCAATGGAGCCTCTATTCGCAGCATTTTATGTAAGGGTGGAGATAATATGTTATCTTCGATTGTGGACAAAACATCTAACGAGGGGACGAAGGCTTCTGTTTCGGATGTCGGTATATTACCGTCTGCTTAGTTAGTAGATAGTGCGTCCATACGATACCAAAACCTTCATGTGTTTTCGACACCTGCTTCTCTCCACAAACGTTGTGTGAGGATATATTGAGGTATTTGAAGTCCAAAAATATCACAAAAGATAATATTTCTTGCCGAAAAATTATTAAATGCTCCAAGCCGGCGTTATCCTTTATTTTACCTGTCTCAGTGGATATGCAGGACAAGTTTTGGCCCTCTGGCGCTTTTACTAAATTACTCATACCTTCTGGGCGCCTAGTTAGAAATACAGCTAAAATAAACTGAGATATTCTAAAAAAAAACTCAAATCGATTTCCCTTTACCTACTATCAAAACGTAAGGGAGATTCGGACAAAAACTGCACAAATCTTCAAATCCTCGGTTGCAAATTGTTTCGATATAGTTGCTTTTCCTGAAACTTAGCTACATCATGGCTTCTGCTATGCTGAAAACTTTGACAATTCTTATAAGATACTTAGACGAGATAGAAATACTGTTTCGGAAGCTCGTGGCGGTGGCGTACTCCTCGCCTGTAAAAACCATTTAAATTGCTGCTAAATTGAGCTTTCCAGTCTCTCCAACACTTTCGATATCGAATATATAGCTCTTAAGTTGTCTCTCTTCAAATATGACTTATACATACTTTGGTGCTATATTCCTCCAGATTCCGTAAATATTGTTGATGTCAGAGGTCAGAATATCTACGACCTGCTCATTTCAACATCTAATTTTATCCATGATAAGATGGAACCTCTTGACGAATTACTACTTGTGGGTGATTCAAATTTAGCCAAACTAGAATGTGTACTTAATGAATATGATGACGACTACCTTCCACTTAATAACTTGACAAAAAGGGAATCACTTTTCCTTTACACTATTTCATTTCTTAGTCTCAACCAAATCAGTAATATTAAGAATGACATGGGTAGGCAGTTAGACCTGGTATTTTCTACTGACGCGGGTAACTTATTAGTTGGACCTAGCCCATATATAATGTATACCCTTGACAAATATCACTCCCCCCCATCTACTAATTGCGCATTGTTATAAACCGAAAACTTGACAAATTGTGAAGAAACACAATACTATTTTAATTTTAGAAAAGCTGACTTCCCGGAACATTCTAGTAGACTTACCTCTACTGATTTCAACACATTGCTGTCTTGCAGTAGTGTTGACGAGAATATTTCTAAGTTTTAAATAATTCTTTTCAATTTATTCTCTTCTCATGTTCCCCGCGCGAGTCAACGGTTGTATAAAACAGCATACCGCCATGGTTCAATAAAGAACTGAAACATCTTAAAAATAGATAGAATAAATTGTGGAAAAGTTATATGAGGGACAAAAACATTATAAGTCACAACAACTTTCTCACATCCTATAATGAGTTCAAAGAACTTAACACTACCCTTTATGATGAATATATTCAAAGTTTGCGTGCGAAATTATTTCGTGACCCACGTATTTTTTTAAGTTTATTAATATGAAGAAAAAAAAAATGAAAAACTACCCCAATACCATGAGGTACAAGGATTATGCTAGTGATGATTCGTCTAAAATTCTCGACATGTTTGCTTCATTTTTTGACAATGCCTTCGCCTCGTCAAATTTTCAACCTCAACATAGCAACTTCAGTCATATGAATGACTCTCATAAAGTTTCATTCACTATCCCTTCAATTTCAGAAGAGGATATACTCGATCATATTAATGGGATTCTAAGTGAATTCCTAACTGATCCTGATGGGTTCTTCCAGCTTCTTTTAATTCTTGTTGTATTTTCCAAAACTCGCCCGGTATCAGTTTTCTCCCGCAACTATGGAAAAATTCCTTTATCATACCTATCCACAAAAAAGGTAGTAAATACGATATTTCTAACTATAGGTCTATTGCAAAATTATATTGTATTCCAAAATTATTCGAATCCATCATTTACTCTCAGATATCAATTTCCTGCAAGACTTTTGCTTTCTTCAAACCAACATGAGCTTATTTCGGGCAGGTCTACAACCACTAACTTGTTGGAATTTACCTCGGATACCATTGGAGGGTTGGAAAAAGGCTAACCCAGACAGATTGTATTTATACAGACTTTAGTAAAGCTTTCGACAAGTTATCTCACTCCGTGATATTGTTTAAAATGGAAAAGTATGGATTTCCTCGAACATTTTTGAAATGGACAGAGGCTTATTTAAATATAAAAACATAACAAATCTTATTGCGCTATTCCATCCCTAAGGTCTTGAGGGCTTCGTCTAGTGTACCGCAAGGTAGTCACTTGGGCCCGTTGTTCTGTATTCTATCTATTGACGATATTATCTCAGTTTTGCGGCCATGCAAAGTCATGATTTATGCTGACGGCGTTAAGCTTTTCACTCAGATTAAATCTGTTAGCGATTATGAACAAGTATAGGGTGACTTTTACAAATTTTATGATTGATGCAAAAGCAATAATTTGGTACTCAATATAGATAAATCCGAGGTTATGACTTTCTACAGAAATCAGAAATCAATCACTTATGATTGTAAATTCTCGAATTCCTCGATTTGCCATGTGGGTTCTGTCTGTGACTTGGGTGTCAAATGTGTCCACAGATTAAATTTTATCTCCCATATAAACTACATGGTATCAAAGAGTAGTTCTATGCTGGGCTTTATAAAACCTTGGTCCCGAGAGTTTTCGAGTCCTGCCATAACATTGCGTTTGTATACAAGCTTTTTGAGACCAATGCTTGAATACGCTATCCAGGTAGGGTATCTATTATACGGTACACACATCGTCCGTATCGAGTCTGTTCAGCGGAACTTCCTACGATTTACTCTCATGCACCTACACTGGATGAATAATTCATTAATTATTCCATCCTATGAGGATCACTTGAAGTTTCTAAATATGCATGGTTGCTGATGTTATTTTTGTGCAACAACTCTTAAACGCGAATATTGACTCTGAGCTGCTACTTAACAAAATCTCTTTTTGCGATAGTATGCACAATTTAAAAAAGGTACCTCAGTTGCATATTAACTCCTCAAGGTCTAATATAAGCATGTACGAACCTGTTAATCGCATGTTAATAATATGGCTGAGAATTTTGACATTGACGTTTCTAAGGATGTTTTAAAATAAAATCTATATAATATTTAATTAATATTTTGTTCGATTTAACATTTTGAATTTTTTTTTGTTCTATGTTGCATGTCATTTTATACTGTGTTCGGTTTATATTTAGTTTAACATACTAATACTAACATCGATTAAGTGATGAAAGGCATGTATTGTTGACCGTTTATCTATTAAACATGTCACTGCAGCAAGCTTGTGTTAAGCTGCAGGCACTGATAGTTAAAACTTTAAATTTCTAAATTATGTTTGTTGGTTCACTTTTTATAATGAAAAGTTTGTCGGGAGAAATTTTTGGGCCACTCTGTATTTCAATATTTTACACTTATCCTAGAAGTTTTTTATGCATGCCCCCTTAAGGAAGCTGAAATATTTTTCAGTTCAGACCCCTGTTTCATGCCATCTGTCCATTTAGTCCATTTACCTGTGGTGATGCAATAACTCAAAAAGGCTTTTAAATTTCAACTTAAATGTCATCGTGTACAAGACACATACGATAGAGATATTCCTATATAATACATGAAATATATACCAATTTTTTTTTTTTTTTTGTAATTTTATCAAAGAAGTCATCTTTAAGGTTCAATAAAAATTTTGAGAATCATGCTCATCCATGAGTTAATGATTTTGCAGGAGGATATCATTATGCTTAGTTAAAATTACCCTCAACCTTGTGATAAGTGTTTTTTTAAAAATTGATCATACGAACCATTTCTTATGTAGTAAAAAAAAAAAAAAAAAAACAAAAATAAAACAAAAAGGATATTCATTCACCCTAATCCCATAATAGTTACCCGCATATTAGTCGGTGGTAAGATCAGTAAATGATTATAAATGTCTCTCATATTACCTACTCATACCGTTTTAGATTGTATGCTGGTGCATTGTATTCTGCCTTTGTTTTTTTTTTGTTTTTTTTTTTACAAAACAGCCAAGAAATTCTTACACTTGACATCAACTTACATCCATAATAAATGTACATGTCACATTTAAACATCATTTCGACACACAAAATTCAAATCCTTCACAACCAAATTGTCCGCTTTCAATGTACACTAAAATGACATCTCTGGCACTTTACATTCATTGGTTAGATCTCAACACCTAATGATCATTATTCATTTTAATGAAACAATTAATCATTCCAACGGGTCTCTACTAATTAGGAGCAAAAAAAAAAGAGAAAAAAAAAACGTTGGAAACGAATGACACCATAAATAGAGATCGAAACAACACAAGGGTGAGAGGGGGGGGGGGGGGGGGACAAAGATACAAAGGGCATTCATTCAGAGTAAAAAAAAAAGTTGAAAGAAAGAAATCTCTTGGCTTCATCATCTTCTCTGACTTCTTGAATTTTTAACATACAAATGAACATACCGGGTCTTTGTTACGTACATACTACATACAAAAAGAGATTCCATCATCTTCTCTTTTGGTCCATCGCGCATCACATCCATCGATCTTAGCATCTATGCTATATGTAGTTAGTTGAGCCGGAATGCGACTTTTTGTTCTCCCCGTGATTGTGGTGTAGTCTTACCGAATATTGTATTGTATTATGACCAAAAAAAATCGTCAAAGAGACATGACGAAAGCCCCAAAAACGTTCAAGAAAAGAACCCATTTGTCTCTGGACCTTTTGAAGGGATTTTGAACATTGTTACTTTTTTTTGATTTGATGAATTTTGTTCGGCGTTATCTCGATAAGTTTCCAGATAAATTAACCTGCCACATCTTCGTATTCTATTCAAATTTCGTTGGATGTCGTCTTTAAGAAAATATATTATTTCGTTATTTGTTTGTTTGTTTGTTTGTTTGTTAACTTTACCACACACGAATGAACATTCCTCAGATTATTTTCCCTGATGCCATTATTTACTTTTGGGAGTTTATAATTGTCTAAACTCTAAAGTGCGATATTATATTTCACGATTCACATTAAGAAGATTTACTATTCCACCTTAGACATGAAGTTGTGGTGGTTTAAGTTAAGACAATTTCTCTAGAAATAGTTCTTGGTAAAGTGCATTATGCAGCTGTAGGTAAAATTTATTTATGGCCATTTTGTGCAGATAAGCATTTAGGAGAGAAAAAACAAATAATTATATGTATAATGTATAAAACGACAAAAAATAAGCTGACTAAAAAGTGTATAGCGGGACAATATAGGATTGGGAGTTTGAATTTATCTTGTGAATAATTTTGTGTAAAGTTCGACAAGTTCCACAAACTTGCGAATGGTGTTATCACCGTAAAATTGGTTTTTAATGAATAATTTTTTTGGTACAACTTGCTATATTCTGCTGATCTCCTAATTCTCATTGGCGTAACTTGAACTTTTTTCTGGGGTGGGCCAGGACAACTAACTTTCGTACATACGTTTTAACAAACATTTTGTTTGCGAAGTATACCAGCTCATGAAAATTCCCATCTTTTGACCGACATTTTTTATTCATTGCTCTGAGCACTTACAAATGTTGATATTATACCTAGAGCCTATGAAATTGCTTAGATGAAAAAAAAACCATATATTTTATAAAGTTACCCAGAGTACAGAGTCTCTATACTACGTACTTTCTGTAACTTTAGAAATAAAGGGTTTTCCAATAAGAGGTGTTATTTTGATATTCAAAGAAAAATGCCATTTTTTGAGATAAATGATCGGATCTTCATTTCATTATAAAGACGAAGGTATGCCGTTAATAATGGAAAATAACATCAGCCAAATGACCACCACGACCACGCCTACAGGACCATATCCTTTTCATGAAATTTTCCATAACCAAATCGCAAAGTGGCTGCCCTATGTCCTCGATAGCTTCACGAATTCCATCTTTGAGGTCTTGAATCGACGCTGGGATGTTGGCGTAGACCTTCTCTTTCACGTGGCCGCAAAGGAAGAAGTCGCAAGGTGTTAAGTCACAAGATCTCGGTGGCCAATTGTGATCACCTCTTCGAGAGATAACACGGTCCGGAAACTTTTCCCGTAAAAGATTAAACGTTGTCCAGATCAATACCATCCAATTCCGGCCATAAGAAATCACTAATCATCTGTCGACAGCGCAATCCATTCACCGTAACTGTTGCTCCAGCCTCATTTTCGAAAAAGTAAGGTCCAATGACCCCGCGGGACCATAAACCGCACCAAACAGTCACACGTTGAGGATAGAGAGGCTTTTCAACAATAACTCTTGGGTTTTCCGAGCCCCAGATGCGACAATTTTGCTTGTTGAAGAAGCCATCGAGGTGGAAATGGGCCTCAACACTCAAGATGAGTTTTCGATGGAATTCCGGATCATTTTCATGCATTTCAAGGACCCAATCAGCAAAGACTCGACGTTGTTGATGATCGGCCGGCTTAAGTTCTTGTGTTAACTGAACTTTATAAGCCTTAAGACCCAAATCTTTATGCAAAATACGGTGTAATGACGTTTGTGGAATGCCTAATTCCAAAGAACGACGAGGAATGGACAAACCTGGATTTTCTTCAACACTTTCGGCTACAGCAGCAATATTCTCGGCTGTTCTTGAGCGACGTGCACGGGTTTTATTCTTCACATCACTAACTTGTCCCGACAGCTCGAATTTTTCTACCAATTTCTGTGTTGCGGTCGGACAAGGTGCTTCACGACGACCCAAAAATGCTCGAGTTTTACGAACCGTCTCTGCCACATTTTCACCATTTTTTTAGTGAATTTTAATAATTTCAATGCGTTGTTGAATCGTTCCATTTTTATTAATGGCGTAGTTTCTACTTGTCAAATGTCAAAAAATGACAGCTGCAAAAGTGACATCTACCGAAATAGCGGGCTAATTAAAATAACACATCTTATTGGAAAACTGTTTATAATTTCCGATAAAATGGATCTGTACAGATAAAATAAAATATAAAATAATTCTTCATAAAATAGTTCTCATTTTACAAGTCGCGTCACTATTTTTGTAATATGTATTCTTCCTATGTGAGTCCTCAACTCCACTCCAAAGAAAGGAAAAAAAATAGATCAGCACTTTTGATCTACTGCAAATGCAGGTATGTGTGTACTTTTGGGGCGATTTTAATAAGAAAGGCTTTTGAGATTGGTCTGCCTTTGTCGAGATTGCGACGTTAGAGACCAGAGGAACAACGAACAGTTTTCAATTGTCTCCCATTCTTTATTATAATTCTCGTTGAAAGTTATTGACACCTGGAGCCGGATTTTGTAACTCGGAGATCTTGGGAGTTTGAGAGATGAGAATTTTCGTTTTCCCCGATTAAGACTCCCTAATTCTCCATTCACGATTCTCTAAAATACTTGGGGAGTTAGGGAAAGCGCGAGAAGTATCGCAATATTGAAGATCGGCTAACTCTGTATGGGAGGGTCGTAGAGCATTGGGGTTTTTCCTTCGGATTTAGGTTCTAGAATACAAAAATATAGATGAACAATATTTGGAGTATGGACTTTTGGGGATTGGGGGTCGTACCATCCCTCATTGGGGGTTGTCCAAAATACGTCATGTTTGGCATCAAATTAAAGAGAGAGAAGTGGGTAATCGTGTGGTGTAGTTTTTTTTTTTTATTTTTAACTTCATAACTGACGTTTTACCGCCGAAGTACGAGTTTTTTTGCACTTTGGTCATATACTCCCCAGTTCCTATATTTTGCATATATTTCTTGTGATCCTTATTTCACTTCCATTAGTACTCTGTTGTGAACATTTTCCTCAGGGAAAGTGAATTTCTACGACTTATCAGTTCTTCATAATGATTAGTTGAAAATATGTCCATTTTGGTACCAAAAAACGACCATTTTTTTCATCTCAAAAAGGACTGACTCACTTCTTTGCAGTTATCTCCAAAACTTTTTACAGGACACAATAACAAATTACAAATCTAATTAGGGGACAAAATGTAGATGAGAATTCATCGTACATATAAGCTTTAACGTGCATATTTAAAATCATCTCTTCTGTACTGGAAGGCGATCAAATTGACCATTTTCCAATTTTTTTGCGGGTACCTTGAACCACCAAAACTCTTTTTTCTCTGTAAGTATTTGCAAGGATTTCCATAATATGTTTTTGTAAACATAGCCAGGATATGCAGTGAATCCAGAATTCAATTTGAAAATCCTTGGTATATTGGTACCTTCACAATAAAAGCAGAAAATACTGTCAGTTGAGAAATATTTTTCATACTTCTCCAAAACTAACACAGCCGAGAGTTTTGCCGAGTGGAATAGAGAGTTTGGTAAATCCCAATAAAAATTCCCCGAGTTACAGAATTACGAGTAGAGAGTTAAGTGGCAAAAGAATTCTCATTTCCACAACTCCACAACTCTCCGAGTTACAGAATCCGGCCCAGCGCTGTCGTTTGGATAGTTTCATAAGTAGTGAAATTTGCTGTCAAAGCGGAGTACTTTTGAAAAAAACGGAACACACGACTATACGACGAAATTTAATGAATTCAAATTAATTAGCATGGGATGTCCAGAAATCATTTAATAGTTAACAAAACCCATTTTCGTTAAAACTACTCATATTTAGATTTTTAAATAAATCTATGTCTAGTACCACCCGCTTGGGTGTCTGAGTTCACTGTAGTGTAGACAGCAAGCAATAGCAGAGTTTCAATGCTATCCTGATGAGATCGCCCTCTATTGCTGATCGAAACCACATTATGTGCACTCTCAAAATTTCTTAATAAAATTTTGAATTTGGCTTTAAGTCAGTAAACTGACAGGAAGTATCTCGGTACCTCATATTAAAAATCCATTATGGTTTTGCACCTTTTTTTCAGCTTTCAGGATTAAAATATCATCTTCATGAAAAGTTACTTTAAATTATTCAGATATTTTCAAACAATGCCAAAGATGCTACAATACAAACTAAAATGGAGTACAAAAAGAGGAGCTGATGTCTTAAAGCTTTCACAAAGCTTTTATGAATCGCGTAATAAAGTCGCACAAGATTACTTTTTGTTAACTTCATCAATGAACCCATTTTTTTATCACATAAGAGATCATCTTGGCAAAATAAAAAGGTGTGCAAACTGCATTGTGTGAAATGTTAAATATTGGAAGGAAACTCAGAAAGTTTGTAATAATAACAATCGTTATTTGGCTTCAGTTAGAATGGAAACTGAGAATGGTGGTGGAGACTTGCTGCAAGACAATAGGCATCTTAATAAATTAACAAAATGACTTGAATGTAAGAAAAACAAACTATGGAACCTGAACTTCAAGTAAAAAAATTCGTATTTATGAGAGATATTTCATACAAAATTTAATAATTTATGATTCATACAAGTCATATTTTTGTGCTTATTACTCTTATTGCTACATTATTTATTTATTTATTTTTTATATAGAAACAACTGATTTTATTTTTGGATTTTTCCACGAATTTTCTTTTCCAACAATAAGATGATTTTCTTAAGTTTTAACTTAAAAGTTGACAACTGTTGATTAAAAAGACTCATTAATTAATAGTTTTGATTCAGATAATTATACCTGCATGAAATAAAAACGGTCTGTCATGAAAACCTATTTCTGAGAAAAATATTCCTGCATAAAGCAAATTAATACAGGTGTATACTATTAAAATACATAAATTCTATCATTAATTAAATTATTTTATTATTAAAAGCTTTTCAATTTTCAAAATATTTCTAAGGTGTTTAATACAGTTATCATGCAAAATTGTTTTGACAACTTCAGTTGTTTTAATTTTTCCGCACTTCAAAACATTTACAAATTGAATCACCAACAACTACACTTTCATATATATCTACAAAAGCTCCTAAAGGCAAGGTTATGAAAAATAAGGAAGGCAATAGTTTTATATGGTTTTTTATAGCTATTTTAGAACCTTTATGAGATTTTGAATCATGATATCTCCCATTATGAGACATATTATTATACCCTAGATGAAATCAAATCATATACTAAGTTGGTCATTAGTCTTTTAGACCAATTCTAGTTTTTTTGTTTGTTTTGCAATAAGTTTAAAACATATTTTACAAAACCTTCTGTTGTTTCTTTTTTCTATCTAATTATTGGTCTCCATCCATAGAGAACGATATTTTTGATCACGTTTAGTTTGTTTATTAATAGTATTACTTTTTGGACGCGACAAAACAGCTTTCATAGAGTTTCCAAGTATGTTTTTTGAGGTATCCAGTCGTCGTGCCCTATATTTGTCGTTATACTAGAAATTCAATTTTCTAGATTATGTATATTTTTTTAATTTTCTGGAAAGTTTCTAGATTGCCTTTGATCTTCGGATACATTTGTCATATTCATAGCATTCGTAGCATAACCACCAAATATGCAATATTGCAATATTGTCAAGAATTGACTTTAGTACTTTGCCTATGTACATATATTTTAGATACATTGAGACTTACTTCTCCTATAGCGAAAGTTTTTTATACTTTGCTTTAAGTTAAATTTCAGTCTACCTAGGTGAATAAAAACTTTTCGTTTTTTTTGCTAACAGCATGAACATATGAAGAAATGAAAAGCGGAGTACTTTTATAAAAGGAGTATTACCGGAGTAGGTTATTAGTTTCCGGAGTACAAACGACAGCACTGATCCGGCCCCTGGAGAGTAAAAAGCATGGTACATCGCTTATCAATTAGTCATCTGTAATCAGCATTCAATCAATTTTTGAATAACTAGTCCGTCAAAATTCTGCGATCGGGCGATATTTATTGCTTCTCAGATCAAAGAAGTCGAGCATTTACGAAATAGTTTTAGTCGGATATTTAAATTATTGTGAAAATAGATTAGTAAATAATATAATTGGCGAATTGCGTGAAAGTGCATTCTTTTCTTTAATCCCAATGAACCCAAGCGACTGTCATCTATTCCGTACAGTCCACTCTTAAAAATCCGACGCGATTTAAATTTTTCTTAAAACATAGGAAGTAGTGTTTATTTGAAAAATAAAATAAAATTTGCACGATTTTAAAATAAAAATAAAAGAAAGTGGTGTCGTTTAATTAATAAGAGACTATAAAAAAATCATCCTTCCATTCGATGCTAGACAGATTGCTTAAGATTCCTATGAGTAAAATTAATTATAAAAGGGAACTCGAGACAAAAGTAAAAATTGCTATGAAGAACGGTTATTCAGATAATTTAATTTATAAAATGTTAAGGTCAAAAAACAAAAAATATGCACTAACCTTGTTTACCCACAAGGGACACAAGATATAAAAATTTGGAAGAAAATCCCATATTTGAAGGAAACTTCGAATAAAATTAAATCCACGTTAAAACAATATAACGTTTCACCAGCTTTTTATAATAAAAAAACTTTAAAATTTTTTTTCATTAACAACAAACTAAAACCGAAAGTTGATAAAATAGATAAGAGCGGTATTTATAGTATTGAGTGTAGTGACTGCAATGCAGTCTATATTGGTAAAACAAAACGCTCATTAAAAATTAGATACAAAGAACACGTATCATCAGCACTCTATAATAGATCAACATCAGGCATAAGCAAGCATTTAGTTGATACTGGTCATACCACATCTTTAAATAAATTACAACTTTTAAAAAACGTGGATGGTGGAAAAGTCAAAGATAAATACGAGATATATTACATTAATAATGAAAGTCGTAAAGGTTCATTTTTGGTATAACGATCAGTTAGATTTCATGAATAGTAGCCCCCTCTTATGTATGGATTTATAATGACCGTTACAGTAAAATTCAAATTCTAAAATATTACGATAGTCAGGTTTAGCTAACGATCTGCTATTCAGTTGCTTGACAATGCCCCAAGAAGGCGAAACGCGTCGCGACTCAAATAAAATAAATTATGTGTTTTTATTTTGAATATTTTTTTTTAAAAAAAGATGATTAATAAGAGACTTTTGTTTTCCGCATTTCCTCCTTTCCTTCTCTCACGTATTAAGGAAAATAAATCAAAATGCTCAAGCTCTATATACGAAACTGATATGATTGTGACGCTCTGCCTAATGCACGTATTTATTCCAAGTACCTTTACCGGGACCCATACTTCAAATCTTTTAAGTACAAGTACAAGTTCCCGTACTGGTACTTAAAAATTTCAAGTACAAGTCCAGGTACTCAAATAAGATATTTTGAAAAATCTGTAGCCAGCTAAATGATTGGATGAGGTTTCCATTTACGAAATATCATAAAATGTTGCAAAACCATTGGAAATGAAACAGTATTGTATAAGTTTTTGCTGTTTTAGTTTTTAATTTTGGAAGTTGTATTGGAGTTTGCCTTTAGCAAAATAAATGTCACATCAGATAATGATTGCCTTTGTGTAGCATTTACAAGACCTGCAAATGATATTTGATTGCCAACCTTGTCAGCAAAGGATATAGATTCAGCATGTCAATTTTTGTCCTACAATTACTCATATAATACGATAATTTTCTTTCGATTTTACTGAAGGCGATAAGATTTCTTGAGGCACTGTCGAGATGTAAATAACCTCTATTATTAGAAGGCGTATTTAAATAATTTACAAGAGCTGGCGTACATGGCGTTATGACGGTATTTTTAGTAAGTACACCAAGTACCAGTATCGAGACTTGTACTTGAGGCCATTACCAAGTCCTGGTACTGGTACTAATACTTAAGTAACAATGTATTTAAGTACTTTACAGGTCTGAAGTTAGATACATATTTTAGAACAATTATTTACGTTTTTATTAAGCACTAATAAAGAGATAGTTAAAGTCTGTGTACGCTTTAGTTTGTGGGTGTGTTGTGCTATTTTCAATTTTTATGAGTGCCATGTTCGAAAACCTTTTCTGAAGCAGTTGCTCTTAACCAAGTTTTAACTCAATGCAAAAGCTTCGTTCACAGCCAGCTGAGCTGACAGGAAGACCCCGAGCTGTTTGCAGTAGCTTGTATAAATTTGGGCAAAAGTCAATAATTTCTGTCTTCAGTCTTTCCAAATTTACTAAAATGCTTGTAAGGTGGAAATCTCTATATTGAAAACATTTTTATAATTTTCTACAAATGCCTTTCCATGTTTCAGGTACAACTTTATAAATAAGTCAACTAACTGTGCCAAAGGTAGATTTTGAAATTTTTGAAGTCAGCGATAATATTGTCCATCACTTGGTTGTAAATATGTATCTTCCAATATTCGGATGGAAAGCTGATGGAAAGTCTACTAAATTAATTTTACCTAGAGTGGAATAATGCGAAAGTTTTTGAGCTCTCTGGTTGCCTTCTCCTTTTTGATAGTCGAGAAGGTTCTAAAAAAATTTAATGATTATGTGTGAATCTCTCGGTTTCCCCAAGTATTTATTGTCTAGAGTGCTTATACAGTTTTATTTTTTATAAAGATAATCAGCCTTATTACTGAATCCATTGAGACCGGAAGCGAAAAAACTTAAAAAAGCTTTTTTCCCGGAAAACTAAACAAAGTTTTACGAAATTTTCAAAATTTCATTGATATCAATGGTTATCAATTAAAATTTTCGCACAAACTGTCAAAATAGTTCTGCATGATTTCTTCTATGGATCACCCCCTTAAAAAAAATTCAGTGTAATCAGAGCAATCTCAGAACAGTTTTTAAAAATTTTAAAAAGGTTTTAATAGGTTTTCTTGAGGAAAAGAACTCCTTTTCGATTCCGATCGGAACGAATTCAATTTAATTAGGCCAAAGATTGTATGAAGTAACAAATGTTTTTTGGAAGTTTTCATAATATTGATGAGGGAACCAGTCCGCATTCTGGGGGAGGTAGCACGCACAAAAGAGCACAGCAACAATATTCTAGATTTCATAGAATAATTTGGTCCAGTTCCTGACATTTTTAATTCGATTAAAGACTGCCAGAGAAATAGAACGTGGAAATATGTTTACCCCATCTAGTTGGCAGACATTCCCAGCAAATCCCTAAGTAAACAACTCAGAAAACTATTATCGAGTTACTTTCCATAAAATATTTTTGGATGCATTTTTAATCACTCTGCAAGAAATTTCTCATAGCAATCTATTCACAAAATTTTCGAATTTAATTTCCTATCTATTGAGAAATTTCGTAAATATAGTGTTAACCTTAATAAACTTATTGCATTTTCTAAAGAAGATGGTTTTCTTAGAGGAAAAGCAACCACACAAGGCTAGTTTCAGTTGTGGTCATAAAGAATTTAATTAGAATTCAACAAATATGAAATGAAAATTTAATGAGATCCAAGGTTATAATATCCATCATGATTAAAAGTATGGTAATAAATCTTGCGTCACTAATATTTTTTTTTTCTATTTTAAAACTGGGTCAAATTTCAAAGAACGTACATCAAGAAGGAGCTCGCATTAAAACATAACATGTGTGCCAAAAATTTTCTCCTCTGGTTGTTGATGTTGTTGGACATATCTCGCATTATATTAATGGCGTATAAAATTAAAAAAACAAAAAATAACAAAATTAAATAAATTTCAATTCAATAAAGTCTCATAGCCATACAACAGAACCGAAGTGAGCAAGCAGTCTCAGGTTCCAACAGTGCATACGAAAAATTTATTGCATACGAGAAAATTTCTGAAGAAAATGAATGCTACCCCCGTTGTTTTTAGACTATTTTCGGCGTAGCATTTAATAGGGTATTCTAACATAAATTCCGAAGAAACTATAGAAAGAATTTGTTTAATTAGAATTAGAATTTTGTACTGCAGATACGTACACAAGATAATCCAATATTTTGTAGTACATAATTATTTGGCGAAAAAATGGAATATTTTGGAGAACTATGGAAACCAAAAATAAGAACAAAAAACATAAATTAAAACAAGTAAAAACGCTAGAATTAGTCTAATACATATTCTGATGATACTCTAGATGATGTAATTATTTCGTATGGTTACCCATCTGTGCAAGTTTGATTTCTGAAGTAGTTTTTCGCATATATTTCTAGAACGGTTTGTCGGACAGTAAAAATGATTTAAACCAATTTCATAGGATTTCATATTCTGAAGAACTTTTCAGTATGATAAAAACGTTTAGGACTGATCTTTTTTACAGTATATGTAAAAAACCTAAATTCTTATATGGCAATATCAAGAAGGGATTGCCCGATTTAGCTCATTTTGCAAATAGTATTTACTAATTTGATGAAAACGCCGTGTACACAATTTCAGCTCTCTACGTAGATGCATTCTCAGGCAGTGTCCAAATATATAATGAAAAACTAAATTTTTGTCCCATTTTCCAACATAATTTTACTTTTGTTTTTTTTTTGTGTGTAAAATTTCAGTCCCCTAAGTGAACGCGCTTGCGAGTTGAGATGCGGAAGGACGACCGAATGGACAGACGGACGAGCAGAGGGACGGACATGCAAAAATTAAAATAACTTTTAATATTATGCGTGGGTGGATTGTCCAATCCATTTTGCTCTACCATCATTATTTCGAGGTATTACAAATGGAATGACAAACTTAGTACACGTTATATATTTTAAAATTTTAAGATTTTTTACCCGGGGCAAACTTTAATTTGTTCAAGAAGGCATTTTTTTTGGATTCTCCGGTATATACAAAAGCTAAAGAATTGAAACTTGTCACCCAAAATCAAATGGGTTGTGTGATGAAATAACAAATAAAAAATTTGTTTAGCTTTTGGTATATACCGTAGAATCCAAAAAAAATGCCTTCTTGAACAAATATAAGTTTACCCCTGTAAAAAATCCTAAAGAGTAATCTCTAATTTTGTTTCTTCCCCCTTGGTGGAATATAGAAGTTTTTGCCTCATATAATTTACACCCAGAATTTATTCCGAGTTTATATGAGATGAGATCAATTTGATCGGTTTCAAGCGTCTACGGCAGGCAAAAAACCAAGCGTACCGATGAGTGTAAGGTTTTTTGCTAACACGAAACGCTTCTTCTTCTTCTTCCTTTTTCTTTTTTCAGCCCACTGCGGGCGTACACAGGTTCGAGTCTGGTTTTTAATTTTTTTTAATAAATAATCTTTTTCTATTTTTCTCAATTTTTTGTTTTTTTTTTTACATTTCTTTTCTTTGTTCTATTTTTTCATTTGTTTTTCAAGTCACTCAATTTTGCTATTTGAGACCTGTGAATGAGTCAAAACCAAGACTTGAAACTTGTCACCCAAAATCAAATGGGTTGTGTGATCAAATAAATAATAAAAAGTTTTTTAGCTTTTGGTATATACCGGAGAATCCATAAAAAAATACCTTCTTGAACCAATAATCTATATATCTATATATTTCATCCATATTAACTTAATAATAATAATAAAAATAAGTACTAAACAAAGCATTGACTTATAAAGTAGAAGAAAAAAAAACGCTAAAACTTAAATTACAGACTAGAAATATCCAAATATCGACGGCTTTACTAAAGCCTAGTACTAAGGTCCACGCTAAGCTAAATTTTGTACGAAAATTTAGCAAACTAAAAGATATTGGCAAAAATGTATCCTGAATTTTAGCTAGATAAGGTCAACGCGATAAATTTGCCTTTGGGTTTTGATTACAGATGGCACCACCAGTAAATCTCCAGGAAATTTAGCTTGAATTTATCCGCCCGGGCCGATCTTTACCGCGCTAAAAATATTTATTGTCAGAGTTCTGAGATTTGATAAATTTATTGATTGGACTTTTGCAGTTAACGTTACAGTCTTTGATGTAAGTACGGATGAATTGGATTTCTTCTAGTGGCCGTATTTGCAATAGCATTGTTAATTTTTTTTTACTGTATAACATCATATATATTATTTTTATATTTTTAATATTTCAAAATAATTTTAACTACCTACCTGTTTTTAGAAATATTATCACCCCGCGTTGAATTTCCGTAAAAAAATTGCAAATTCTTCTTCTTCCTCTTGTTTTTAATATATCTTTTTCCGGGTTTCTTCTGTCATAATTTAGCTGCTAAAGAACGGCCCGATATTGGAGACCCGCTAAAATTTAGCTTAGCGCGAACCTTAGTACTAGGCTTAACAAAGTGATATATGAGAAGAGCTCGTAGGAGACCTCCTCATAATTCATTGATTTCGGCTAAATATGTCATGGGTACGAACCAAAATATTTTGTAAAAATTGTTTTCGATGTAGACAGTAATTAATTTTTTTCTTACAACTGTAATTGACCATAATTCTCTCAGAATTCGTCGGCATTATTGATGGATGAAAACGGTCCGAAAAAGTTGTGCCTGAGCTGATAAGCCTTTCTGTGAATGCAAATAGCCATACATGTTTTCTTAGGAGAAAGGCATCGTTGAGTTTATATTGCAGTGAGGGAGGTATTGCTGTCCCTGTCGGTCTCCAATAATGCATAAAAATTCTAAAGAAAAAATTTCTAGGAAAAAATTTAAGCCTTCCCTTCATCAGGTCGAGGCATTGTTGATTTTATATTGGAGTATGAAGGAGTTGGCAGATATATATTAACCAGACCTGTAAAGTATTTAAGTATATTGGTATTTAAGTACTAGTATCAGAACCAGTACCTGGACTTGTACTTGAAAAATTTTAAAGTTCCAGTACCGGGACTTGTACTTGTACTTAAAATATTTCAAGTCCAGGTACTGGTACTGTACTGGATATTAGAATTTTACAGGTCTGATATTAACTACCTTTACTTACTTATCCAAACAAATTACATTACTGCGCTTAAAAATTTAACTCGCTAGGTCAACGCGTTCTCAACATGCGGATAGACGGACATGTAGATGTAGCCCGCTGTCTACACTGGAAATAAATTATCATATGTTATTGCAAGTGTAGACCGTATAGTCAGGACAGTAGTTCATATTTGCAATATATGGTATACTGTCATACCATATTGCCTACCATATATTGTCAAGAAAATCGCTTGGAAAAAATTTGACGCTTATCATATAAATGGTTGTAATGAAGCTAACGCGTTCGAAAATAATTTAATTAATTAATTTTTCGAACTAAAGGAGTGCTTGTGGAATTATAAAAATGCATATTCGTATTCCCAATCTCTAACTCAGTGAACTCCAAATTCTTTAATTCAATCAGTTCTCTGATCGCACTCGTTTTCAGTCTTAACAACGCCATTTTAGTTTCAAGATGGCGTTACCATAAAATATGGTAAGCAATATTTCATGGCCAGTGTGTACAGAAGGTAAAAATCCAATCTTATCTTTATTTAATAGGTATACTAAGCGCGTGGGTGTCCAAGCCAATTTACCGTACCATAATAATGTGTTTGTGTTATAAACGGTAGAAAAAAGCTCAGTATATTTACCATAAAATTGGGCTGCTTGGACATTCCGAGTACCTATATTTACGGATACCCCCGGGGCTAATAGGGCACAGCAGGGCTACGTGGAACCTGCCCCACCGGTTACAATGAAATTTTGTGAATGGGTTTTTGGTTGATTTCAGCTTGAAAGATAGGATAGGTTTGAATACGAGAGATGGTACTGTTGTCTAGATCTCAAAAACAAAACGCTAGGACGAGGAAAGCTGAAATTTTGTACAGTGGGAAATTCGTAAGTTTGTACCATTGCGTATATTTACAATGCTAAAAGAGGTTTCAGATTTTAATATTATTGAATTACTATTATATGTTCTTGTAATTTTAATAAACTTCATAATATTTTCTTTTCTTTCATTTTTCCAAAAACATTATTTATCATAAATAAATTTCGTCACAGACTTCTGAAATTAATTTGTAAATCTAATTTATAACCAGAATGAATAGAAATTATTTCGATGCGGCAACCTAAAGAAGACTTCAAAATGGTTTTTAGCTCGTGTCGAAAATAAAATGCGTAATAAATGATATTTCAAATATCTTAAATGGTTTGTGTCTAAACTAAAATGCTTGCGCTTTATTGAAAAGCTTTAATTAAAAAAAAAAAATTAAATTTTTATATATATTTATATTTTAAATACTTCATATTACTATAGAGAAATATTTTAAAGCAAATTTTTAATCAATAAGCTTCATCAGTAAAATCCCAAGAGCATAGAATAGAAGATAAAGTTTAATCAGGGATTCTTTGTAATATGTAGCGTATTTCCAACTGTACAGTAAGAGTATCGGCATATAAATGATTAGAAGTAAGCCAATTTATTTATTAATTAACTCTCTACTTAAAGTAAAAATTACAAAATTTTACTCAAGTTAAATTGGTAAACCGATAACCCCAAACTGGAATTTCCCTGAACTTTAAGCTCATTTTTCGTGGCGGTGGCGCTCTTCACACTGAACTAAAAAGTTACGTAGATCCAATAAAGAAGTTCGTTGGATAAATTAAAAATTAAGCTCGATGAAAAGTTCATGGATTCAATGAACTAAGCTAATTGATTCTATGAATGGTCAAATATTTCAATTAATGTACTTTTTCATTCGTCCAATGCATTATATTCATTACAACAGTAAACTTCGTACGTAGATTTAACGACCGAAGTTTATTGCTGCAATGTATCATGTACATTAATCCAATGAACTTCATTTTTTGATGTGACATACATGTACACTTATTAGTTTACCCTCTTGCCTCCTTCAAAATTTTTCTCCCATCAGCTTCCTTTATATTTTATCCCTTTTTCTCTTAGTAGTGTAGGTACCTAGATTTTACCCCAAATTAAAAAATACAATTACTGACTTTATTTATGAACACAATCTTTATTTCTTAGAATTTATATAATTGATTTACACTCTTATTTTTAAAATTTTATTTAATTATGCAAATAATATCGTCCAGCTATCCAAAATTGATTCTTTGAATCGTAAACGAAGTGCATGTCAATCTAAAAATAAAGATAATATTAGGTTTGTTGTTTGTGTTTAGATGTTACTTACCAGTCGATAACAATTTGGAAGTTTATATTCAGGCTATTTGTGGAAAACTTCCGCCATTTATGTTGAATGACATGCTAAATTCCACCTTCGATGGCTGGCTAGTACAGTTTTAAAAGAATGAAAGGTAAACAAAAAACAATTGTTTCAAACTATATTAAAAATGCATTTACCTTAAATAATGGCTTCCAAAAATACGCGCATCATTGTGTCAGTCCTTTATAGCTCCGCTATACACTAGACATAGTCAAAGAAACTCTAGCTCTGATTGATTATTCAACAAAATAAATACTTTTACGAACGAAAGCAGAAACGCTCATGCGATAAATGTAAAAATTCATGAAATCAAAGAACGATTTCATTGACAGAAGCACTTGTTCAAGAAATTAAAAAAAAGTACTTAGAATTAATGAAAAATTGCATTGTTTGAATCAAATTCCCATAAAAAGGAAAAGTTTCTTGATTTCATCAATATTGTTCATGAAATCAACGAAAATATTATTATTATTATTAACACCTAATGAAACCAATAAACGCAGCTTCATAGTATTAATTAAGTTGTTCATAGCAAATGAAAAAAATGTTAATTAAACATTTATTGAGTCAATTAATGTTTCATTGAATCAATGAAAAATATCTCAATGAACTGCATTTATTAATATTACGAACAATTTTATTTTCAGTGCATGGGGTTATTTCAAAGAAAAAGTTTATGTTAATAAGACAAAAAGTGACATCCACACAAGTTATTGAGAAAAGAAATCGTTACCAGAATTATGATGGGCCCACCCTATATACATCTTCTGTATATTTTGAAATTTGGTATGTTTATTTTTTGTATTTAAATCAGTAGTTCTATTATACTTGTGTAGGAAGGCCGGAATGAAAAATAAAACTCAACTTTTGTCTTCACGGTACGACACTTTATTACAGACTGTTCTTTTCTAGAATGCGACAAGATCACAATCATCAATATTTGCAAGCGAACTCCGTTAGGCAGATAGAATACAACACAAATGCGCTCGCATGTGATAAGAGCACAATTAGTGCTTGTAGATGTAATTATCTCCTACACTTGTATTATTTTTTCCAATTTTTATGTAGCCTTACTTTTTAATTTAAAGTTTATCGATTTGAAACATATTTTTTAAAGCCTCAGCACAAAAACCCAATAAGTGCCCGGTTATGGTACCCAGAATAGCAAACATGTTAGTTTAGGAAACAATAGTCTTTGTCATAGTGAATCCGAGAAATGTAGTGTTGTTGTTTGTTCTTCTATTCTAGATGATATAGTTGTTGTATTTTGGATCGTTTAGGGAAGTTCACCACACAAAAAACTTTTCTTTAATTTAAAAATGTTTATTTAAAAAAAACTTCTTCTCTTCGATCGCGTATATTTCACTTAAAGCCGCACGAACGCGAGTCTCTGCAACTTGACCCTTTGCAATCTTAGAAAGAACTCTTTGAGCTTTCTCCGGTCAGTCACCATGTCACCTCACTTATTCGTTTAATTTCTGGGCCATTGCTATGTTGCGTCATATTAGAATATTTTTAAGCAGGTAGCCACTTGTTGTTTATTATACGCGCTTTCACAACAAACCAAATAATTCTCAGTTTGTTATGAAATGCGATACATTGCAACTTTTAATGGGGCTACCGTTGGCACACTTAAGTAAGACCTGTAGGCATTGTATTTATTGTGCAAGGTCTTACTTAGTAACTCGCAAAGCAATGACTCAATGAGGAAGTGCTGATCAATTGGTTGTTTCGTTCTATGATAAAATCAATTGATCAGCATCAAGATTTATATTCACAACATCCCTCCCCCGTGATGAAAACGGCATCGAGGGGGTCGAGATGACGTGGTAACCATGGATGAGGAGAGAGCCCGTTTTATTTTTAATGCGCTTATACGACATATATATATTTTTTTTTATATTTATTCTGTTCGTTTGGCTTTGAGTTACTTACGCTTACGCTCTGGTTCATATATATAATATAAGTACAATTGCTGTTGGCTTCTAGACAAATGTAGGCAGTTAATTTATATAGTACAAATTTTAGAGTTATAGATATATATTTTTTTTTACAGGTATCAAATGCAAAATATATATAATATGTGTACCTAGTAATTAATGATAGAAATTCTGTTTTTTTTTTTGGAATTTGTCACATATACGAAAATATATAATGCACTTATTATAAATAAATCAATTTTATGAATAATAGAAAAAACATAATTTAATAATAGAATAAACATAAATTTTTTTTTTTAATATTGAGATATGTTGCAGATGAAAGTGTACTTTTACGTAATATATAGACACATTCAATATATGTATATCTTCAGTTTGGTCGAACAGAAATTTAAAATTATTATTTATTTTGATTTTTTTAGATATGGCTATGACTACACAATCAATACATTTTACAAAAGAATAATAAGTTGATTACCCAGAATAAATTTTTTTTTCAATCTTTTGAAATTACATACACATAATCTAAATTAAAATAAACTACACAGTATCTACAGCGGAAAACTTTTTGATTTTCATTAACTCAAAACTTTACAATTTTTTATTATTAAAAATTATTACCTCTCTATTAGCTAAGTCACAAAAAGATACTAATATATAAAAAAAACATAGTAATATAAAAATAAATAAGCCATAAAAATATTTCCTTGTAATCATACATGTATATTTAATTCTGACCGTACCATTGTCTCAAGCCCTTCATGACTTGACTTTAAACTTCATATATATATGGCTTCATGTGGGGTGTGTTCAAGGGTAGTTTTGCTGGTTTTTGGTCAAGTTTCCGCGACACAATCGTTTTAGAAGTGTTGCTATCTGGAATAGGAATTGCGTTCGGCTCTTCCTTTCCCGGGAGATGTTTTGCGGGTATTTCGGAATTTGCTATCGGGGTTAAAGGGAGGGGAGGTATACTTACGATCTCTTGGGATCTTCGAGGAGTAGGGTATGAGATTATGGGCTTTGCCTTTGCTTGAATAGTTTGGTTTCTTTTCCGTAATAGATATTTTAAGGCCAGGCACAAAATTAATCCAGCGACTAACGCTATAGTTATTCCTGTATTGGCATGTGTTTGAATTTGATGCCTTTTTATTTCCCTACTTGACTTTACTGAATTTATTTCTCTTTCCAAATCATCTAAATCTTTACTCTCACTAACGAGGGCGAAGTTATGATTTCTATGAGTATTTACCTTTAGATTTTCGTTAATATTAAATTTACCTTGTAGCTCGTCATAAAGATCTTGTTTGAACGATACTTTAGGAACATTGTAGAGTTCAGGCTGGTGTATTGGGGGATAATAACTAAAGCTGTTTTCAAAAGGAATTCTATAGTTTTCTAACGTATACGTACAGGGTTGTTTTAAAACGAGGACTCCAGTGCCGTTGATGGTTAAGTGACCAAAATGATTACTACAGTTTGTTAAAAGGGTTGCCTCTGAGAAAAATACGAACAGCCAAGAATTTTGCCTGACCATTTTTGTTAGGGTATTAACAGTATTATTTATTATTCTGGGCTCGCAAGGAGCTGGTCCTCTTAGCGGGTTATTGAATAAGTTCGCCATGCAATTGGCTTTATTAACTATAAGTGTACTAGGTTGGGCTTGATAGCAAATATATATAATATCACTCATAGTAGTAGACCTTTTGCAGTGTTCTTTAAAGTCTAGTGCTGTCATTTCTAAATACTGTTGGTTTCGAGTGCTGTTCAGGAAGTAATTTGCCTCAATTTTGAAAATAGCGGAGCTTTTGGGTGAGATAGGTGTTGGCAATAAGTATACTTTATTAAGTGTATATACTGTATTTTCGGGCAATGGAAGCGTGATACGGATGAAATGTTTGTTATCTAACTGTATGGAATCAGTTTGAATTATTTGACTGACAGCTTTGAAGTCCAGCAAGAGGTTTGTCATGCCTCTTTTACTGATTTCAGTATATATTTGTGATATATCGTTGGCTGTCAAAATCAGAGGGTGTAAGGTATGCTGATGTAAGGCATTTATCACCAATAATTCATTTGTTAATCGTTGATATATTTGTTGAAGCTGATGTAAAATATATATCAATATTTCATTAATATCTGCTTTAATATTTACGGTTCTTATTTCCGATTTGAGAATTCGGGTGGAATTAATTACATTTTCTACCAAGCCATTAAAGCGATCTTCTAAGTTTTGTTGGTATTCCGTAACGTTCTTAAAAGCCTGATTTATTTCATTGAATTTTGACTTGACTAGGCTAATTTGTTTTTCTATCAAGTGTACATTTTCAGAGTCTTGAGTTTCTAAGTTATTTAATTTGGTATATATTTGCTCGGCATCTCTGTCATCCATAGTACCGAATAAAAATTTGCTCACCCTACCTATTCCATCAACTATTCCTCGCTTACTTCTAACTTGCAAATAGAAATTTATATCTCTTAGCCTATCCTTTACCTTGTTTACTTGCCTTCGTAACTCGGTTTCCCATGTTTTGCATGATTCGGTTTCTTCATCCTTTAACTGTAGCGTACACAGATGTCCTATTGTTTTCTCGCATTTTTCAATAAATCCTAGTGCTTCGGTTTCTTGCATCATCTGGATCTGCGTATATATGACCCATGTGTGCACATACATATATGCTGGTGATATCTGTTCGAACATTACGCCAGTGGAATTTAGAGGTATTACATCTGCCTGGGGTGCCACCCAGGGTATTATTGCAAAAAACCACAGTAGCATAATCTGTAGATAATAAATCGAATTTAGTGATAGCCGCGATAATATAGGCTTTGAGGTAATCGTAAATCTAAAATGTTTTTAATCTATTGTTATGAACTCTTCGCAACTTATGTCCAATTTGTAAAGTGCAATTGACATCATTGTTAACCTTTTTAATCTCATACGGTCCATTCCAAATGGGTGCCAGTTTATGTTTTTTAGTAGGGTTTCTTAAAAGAACTCGGTCACCTACATGAAATTTGACACTTCGTGCATTCCTGTCGTAGTTTTCCTTGGATTTTAGTTTGCTTTTTAGCAATTCTTCTCTTACCATTTTATGAAGTAATTGCATTTTTCTTCTTCTTATGCTGACATAATCATCAAAATTATAGATAGGTTCAGGTTCTTTTCTTAAGTTATTAGGAGGTGGATCGTAAAATCCCCACAATGCTTCCATAGGGGTATGTTTTCCTCCTACATGAGGTGAGTGATTACGAACATGTACTGCTTCCTCGAGCCATTGATCCCATTCTGTTATGTTATCATCCACAATGTTCTTCAGGTAGTCAATTAAAGGTCCATGTGTTCTTTCCAGAGCACCATTTGCCTGTGGGTGGTAAGCTGTTGTTTGTAATTTCTTGACTTTAAATAGTTTGCATAGTTGTTTGAAAAGAGCGCTAGTGAAGTTTGCGCCTTGGTCTGTGACTACTGCTTTAGGTATCTTATATTTCATCATTAGCTTGTAAAAACCGTTAGCTACTGTGATTGCCTCGCCATTTTTTAAAGGTTTGCAATCAAACACCCTGGTTGTGTCATCCAAGAGTGTAAGGATATATTTATTACCATTGCGGGTTTCTGGCAGAGGTCCGACTATATCTAAATATACTTTATCAAATGGCTTTTCGGCAACACTACTAATTACCATAGGCATTTTGATGTTCTTTCCATGTTTGTTTTTGCTGCATGGAACACACTTCCTAATATGCTTATGGATGTCTTTTAGCATACCTTTCCATTTGTAGTTTCTCCTTATGCGTTTGTAAGTCTTATAGATTCCTAAGTGCCCTCCGAGGGGTGAGTTATGGTAATCTCGTAGAATGACATTAATGTCATTCCGGTTACTCAGAACTGTTATTCTTTCATCGTTGTTGGACTCCTCTGAACTAACTGAGCTAGTATCGGGATCCTTCTCGTCTGGCTTTCCGTTCTCCTTGGGTTTTGGGCTCCCATTTTCCAATTCCTTGAGGTCTTCCTCATTTACTTTTCTTTGTGCCCTGGTTAAAACATGACAGGATGGGTGACAAAAATTCGTTTCAGCTTCAGAATCCATCTCGTGGTGAACTTGTGCTGTTGTGGTTATCTGAATTCCACGCTCTTTATTCATATTGTCACTGTTCTCGTTAGAGGGAATTCTGCTGAGTGTGTCAGCGTTTTTATTAAATTTTCCTGGTTTGTACTCTATACTGTAGTCGTATTCCGAAAGTTTATGATGAAATCGAAGTAAACGTGAGGAGGGGTCTTTGCTATTGAAAATGCCTTTTAAGGGTTTATGGTCTGTGTAGATAGTGAACCTGCGGCCGTATAAATAACATCGGAAATTCCGTGTGGCCCACACTATTGCCAATAATTCTTTTTCGGTGGCAGAGTAGTTTCGTTCTGCTTTATTTAAGGTTCTGCTTGCGTAAGCAATGGGTTGCTCTTCACCGATCTTCCCCTGAGCTAACACCGCACCCAATGCTTCTCCGCTGGCATCTGTCGTTAATATGAAGGGTTTGTCGAAGTCGGGATATATTAGTAAAGGCGGTGAGGTAAGCAATTCCTTGAGTTTGTTGAACGCCTCTTCACATTGGTCTGACCACTTGTATTTAGTATTTTTCCGCAGAAGTTTGTTGAGGGGCTCGGAAATTTTAGAAAAACTAGGGATGAATTTCCTATAATAATTTGCTAAACCAAGAAAAGACTGAACTTGTCGCACAGTTTTCGGCTGTGGAAAGTTTTGGACGCAAACTACCTTTGAAGGGTCTGGTAAAGCTCCTTTACTAGAACACTTGTGTCCTAAGTATACTACCTCTTTTCGTAAGAAATGACATTTTTCAATTTTCAGCTTTAAATTATTCCTTCGCAATCTTTCAAATACATCTCTTAACTTCTCGTTATGATCCGATAAGTTCTTTCCATATATGACAATATCGTCTAAATATACAAAACATCTGAATCCTTGAAGTCCGGTTAAGACGTGATTCATTAAGCGTTGGAATGTTGCTGGAGCATTTTTTAGCCCAAAAGGCATTCTTTTGAACTCAAAATGTCCATGTGGAGTACTAAAAGCTGTCTTGGATTGATCTCTTTCGTCAACTAGCACTTGATGGTAACCACTGGCCAAATCTAATGTTGTGAAATATCTTGAGTGGCCTAGTTGATCGAATATGTCCTCAATTCTTGGTAAGGGAAAGGCATCACCTATAGTAATATCATTTAATTTTCGGAAGTCAACAACGACTCGCCACTGTTTTTCTCCATTCGGACCATCCCGTTTAGGTACTACTAGAAGAGGTGAGTTCCACGGACTGATACTCGGTGTAATAATATCATTTTTAAGCATTTCCTCCACTTGCTCCTGGATAACATATCTCTGTCTCTCAGGTAACCTATACATTTTCTGATTTACTGGCGCATGATCTTGCTTAATATGTATTTCATGCTTTACAGAATTTGTGTATGATAGCATATCTTCTGGTAATAAAAAAATGTCATTATACTCATGACATAACCCCCGCAATGCCTTCTGTTCCTCTTTATTGAGACTTTCATCCAACACGATTTCCTTATCCAGTATCTTGTTCCGCCTATTCTTGTCGGCTATGTAGTATATGCAGTTCTTACTTCCTACATTTGATTTAACCACCTTAGATGTATTATTTATTTCATTCCAATTTGTAATGTGATAATCTTCAATCGGCTGTAATTCTAATTCAACATGGTCTAGCGTTTCATCATTGTTACTGGAATTAAGTATTATAGTTGTGATTTCCTTTTTTACTGCCTTTGTTAAACAGTTTGCTACAAATATACCAGGTCTTATCTCCTTTGACATGCATACAAATTCACCATTACTTTCCACTGGAATTCTCACAATTTTTTCTGAGCGGGCAGGAATGTGGGTTTTTCTCTGAACCTTCCCATTATCTACTCCATTCAGTTGGCGTTGCCTATTATCGCTTCGATTATAGCAACGTTCAGATTCCAGCTTACCAATTTCCCATTTTGGAAAATGGACCGACTTTTTGTTTTTCAACGTTTCGAAGGGACTATTTTCTATGTTCAACCCCTTCTTTTCAATGTGAGAGTTTAGTGGTATAGCGAAGTTTGTATTATTTACTTCTGAGACTGGGAACTCTAAGGTTTTCTGTGGACCCTTGATATTACATGCTTTTGACAAGAAATTGTAGCCTAGTATTCCATCGAAAGGTACATTCTCGTTGTCCTTTACTACATGAAATTCACATGTTTGTGGGGTTTTAAGTAGAAAGTTCCCCTTGCATGTTCCTACTGTCTGACCTTCTCCAAAAGCGCCGTTAAGGTTTGTTTTATTACCTTGATTAATCTTAATATTATTTTGTAATACCGACTTTTTTATTAAACTAACGTCAGCTCCCGTGTCGACTAAGAGCTCGACCGTGGAAGTAGCTGCTATATCCAACAGTAATTTAACTGAGCACTTAGGGGCTTGGGAGGGCTGACACCGGTTTTCATTGGTGCTCTCCAGGCTTCCGCGGTGTCGTCGCAAGCCTACATCTAGTTTTCCGAGTAATTGTTTGTTTTTTGAGCACTTTGTGGTCTCTTGCTGTCCCACTCTTGCTTAGCTCGACAGTTGGTCATAGTATGTCCCTTTCTTTGACAAAATTCACATCGTTGGAGTGGCCTTGTAAAAAATGCTGCATGCGGGACTGGCCTTCCATTAGTTTGCAACGAATTTATCTGAGGTTTTTGGTTCGTGGTTCTCTTTCTGCAATTCTGGGCGACATGTCCATAACTTTGACAGTTATTGCAGAACCCTGCTTTTTTCCGCTGGAAACATTCAGAGAAAGTGTGGTTTGCCTTATTGCAGAAACTACATTTTATGGGAGGCGGATTTCGCCTACCGTTTTCTTGACGATTATGTGCCGTATATCTTCGTCCACTGTAAGAATTATTCTCCTGAGAAGGTACTTGGCAATAATTTGGATTTTGCTGGATCCCCATTAAATTATTCGTAACTGGATATCCGTCTCCCATTGATGGGTTCATTAATTGAATGCCCAAAGGGTTATGGTACATCGACATTGCTTGCCTTTCTATCTCCTCAAGTTTTTCCGCCTTCTCGATTACGACAGACAGGTCCTGACTTGTATCTTGCATAAGATGGATTTTATGATTAGGGTTGATTATCCCTGTTTTAAACACATATATGGCCGTTTCCATAAGCTCGGTTCCTACTGCTTTAGCAGCATCACCCTTATGACGCTCTGAAATTTTTGAGACACAATTTTTATATAAAACTTTCACTCTGTGTGCAAAATCTGTCAACGTCTCTCCAGGCATCTGGTAAAGCACACGGAGTTCATTTACCAAGGTCACGTAGCTCTTTGTGTTAACCAGTTTTTTAATCATAAAAAAAAACATAATAAGGTATTCACAACAAAATTATGATGAGTAATATTTAATAATGGAATATCGTAAATATATCATATTTTGTCTTTCATAAGTTTGCCTTAGTTACTACCAAAATTATTCCAAGGCAAATATTTTAGAGAAGCTTATTTTAACGTATATTTAAGATTTCTATCATTGTCTTCCAGGTAACACTTGTAAGTGTGCTTTTTAAAGATTCTCCCCTACATAAGGAAGCTTGTTGAAAGAATGGGAATAATAAATAAGAGAAACAAAATAAAATCAAACTGTTAAAGAGTTACAGGAAAGAGAAACTTGATTCCATGGTACTATGTCATTGCAATTTAAGCATTCTTCAGTATATTCGTATATATATATGCTTACAAGACTTCCTTTATATACATGTATGCAATTTCTCTCATATATTTTAATTTAGGTATAAAAAAAAATTTTTACATATATTTTCATATTAAATTGCTATTTATCAACAATTAAAAAATAATAAATTATATAAAAATCTTACAAAATTTTTGTTTGTTTGTTTATAATTCCTTGGGAGATTTGCTGCTTCAAAAATTGGAATGTTTGTACTGCATCCGGTTCAGCTGCGAGTTGTTAGGTACTATTATTCACACACTTTTCTTTGCTTTTTTTTTTAATAGATCTCTTTTTTTCACTTTCCTACTTTCTTTTTCTTTTTTTTTGTTATTCTGCAGGTCGAATAGCGCCCCGCAATCAGATTCAAGTGCAGGTTTGAGGGTGTAGAATATCTTGCCCACACTATTCAAACACTACCGGCTGCGCCAAATGTTGTATTTTGGATCGTTTAGGGAAGTTCACCACACAAAAAACTTTTCTTTAATTTAAAAATGTTTATTTAAAAAAAACTTCTTCTCTTCGATCGCGTATATTTCACTTAAAGCCGCACGAACGCGAGTCTCTGCAACTTGACCCTTTGCAATCTTAGAAAGAACTCTTTGAGCTTTCTCCGGTCAGTCACCATGTCACCTCACTTATTCGTTTAATTTCTGGGCCATTGCTATGTTGCGTCATATTAGAATATTTTTAAGCAGGTAGCCACTTGTTGTTTATTATACGCGCTTTCACAACAAACCAAATAATTCTCAGTTTGTTATGAAATGCGATACATTGCAACTTTTAATGGGGCTACCGTTGGCACACTTAAGTAAGACCTGTAGGCATTGTATTTATTGTGCAAGGTCTTACTTAGTAACTCGCAAAGCAATGACTCAATGAGGAAGTGCTGATCAATTGGTTGTTTCGTTCTATGATAAAATCAATTGATCAGCATCAAGATTTATATTCACAACATAGTAAATAATAATTATTTGCTTTGCTTTAAAAACAAAAACAAATCTAATTTTGAAAAAACAAAATGCCCAGAATCCTCCCAGTGTTTTCACACTCATTTACATATTAAGCATAAAATTTTCCCATAGAACGATTTTTTCTCAAGAAAATTGGAAATTTATTTCAGTTTTTGTTTTTTTTGCTTTTTTGATATACGGCGCTTATCTGATTTCGATTTGTCTTATGTGTCTCCCTGTACGCAGCTGCCCCTTATGTCTCGCCTTTGCTGCCATCCAAGTGTGCAAGTGACATATCGAAAATCTAGGAGGACTTTGATTTAATCCCTTACCAAAATCCAATATTGTCAGTAAATCATAGAGAAAATGATAAAATTGGAAATGAAATACGAAAATCTTATTCTACATGGGGACATTCGGCAGTAATATTTCGAAAGTCTTATTATTCCCCCTGGATTTATGGTAGAAGCGATTTTTCCTGTTACCCCATTCGCTGCTGTATATAAAGAGACGCGAAGATAAATTCACAAATATTACTGACAACATTGTGTGGTAGTTCTTTATGTTACATGGTCGTTGCATTGCATTCCTGTTGGGGTACATCTCGAAGGCTACATAGACAGATATGTTGTACCTGCATGACACTACTTTGAGTGTAATAAAATTCAAAGAATTATCCTGTCATATCCAAGGAGTTGAAAATTTCATTCGCCGCCGCTCGCCGCCCCATCAGTAGATTCGCTCTTCGAAATGGTAAAAAGTTAAACACCATCCCAAAGGAAAGTGTAAAATGTGAAAAATTGTGTAATTTGGCGTATGTTCGACGAAAAGATGTTGTAAATTTTTTTCTTCTTATATTTTTTGTTGTCTTTGTCATGAAACGACAAGACAACCCACATCGGATATAAGGCATGCAATAGAAGCATGTAGAAGCAGCAGCAGCAGCAGCAGTATCAGTAACACAAGAAAGAAGTCAAAGTCGAAGGATACTATATCAAAGAGCAGAAAAATTTTTGGTCACCATAAAAATCCCATCCGGAATAGTCATTCAATCAAAACCACCCAACACTGCTGACCACAGCTTGTGTCCACTATAATGTTAACGTGTATCCTGGAAGGGCTCCCTCTTACGTTCAGCATGTTTTGACAAATTATTATGGCTCCTGTGCAGAAGAACCCTTAAATAAAGAAAAATTGGACGACGTGGATAGCGTAGTGTTGGAAATAGGGTGGCCCTTCAGGGTTACTATGCCATACCAGAAGCACGCATTATGGAAACATGAGGTAGTTATGATCCGCATACCGTTTCCTTTCTCTTTCTTCTATTGAACATTCTGGTTGCTTTCATTTATACCGGTTATGTTGCCCTCATCCCTTTTCCGCCATCCTTTATCGGTTTCCAACCATAAATCTTAATTGGTAACGTGGCAGTGGTTAGTGGGTGCTCTGGGTTGGTCCTTTATTGTGCTGCTTCTACATACTATGACTGGCTTTGCTGGTATGGCTGGCTGGCTGGCTGATTTTATATTTTGGAGGTGAATAAATTTGCTGCGGCTGCTTTAAGTGCGTACGTAATAAATACGTAATGAGGATACGTACATTTGGGGGTGGAAATGGTCCAGTTAGTGGCATATTTTATGGTTTGCTTGTTGATTTAATGAGGTAAGTTAGCGATACATACGATAGTCGTCGTCGTCGTCGTCATCGTTGTAGTTGTCGGTGTGTATTTAATAGGGCCGAAAACTGATGGTCCACACTGGACGTTTTCTTAAAGATGTAAGGAAATCACTATAGCTTGGAAAACCGCCCCCATACTTATATACCAACGCAAATCAGTTTCGTTATAGGCTTTATTACCTTAATAAAACACTGAGGTGAGTAATTGGCCGTTTCGGACCGGAAACTGAAGGATCCATAATTTAATATTGAATACGGGTAAAATATATGGTGTTCATTTTTGAGGTATCAAGAATGAACTGAATGTAATAAAAACACTTTTATGGACTTTTTGGAAGTAGGTAATTTGACAATTATTTGATAGAAATAAATCAAGTTTGTATGTTTTTATGTTGTCAAGTATAATTTGTGTCAAGTGGGATTAGAATTTATTTTATTTATTTTTATTTATTTTTATTTAATTTTTTAATGTTGTTTTGCAATAACTTAAACATTGTCGGAAACAACAAAAAGCAGTAAAAGGATCTAGATATGTACATCTGCTATTCGTGAGTTTTAAATCCAGTAGCGTACCTAGGGGGCACACTTGGGAGATTAAGTTGCAGCCGGATACTTTAACCTTTTTTTTTTTTAATTCCGAAGGAAAAAAAGTAATTTTATGAGAAGTTGATTGAGACAGTGAAAAATGCGAATTAATTAAAAAAAAAAATTGAAAATAAATTTGACGAATCTCAAATATCAACACGTCAACAATCGGATAGGATATTTTTCCCAATTCATCGAATGAAACGTTAGCTTTGCGCCGAAAAACATCAGTAGCCATGCTACGCGTACAAAAGAAGACGTAGAAATTAAAAATTTTTTAGAAATCTTCATGGCATATGCTTTACAAGACTTTTTTTTGAAAAACAAAATAAAGAGGAAGTCACACGTAGTTTCCAAATTGACCATATTAAAATTTGTGAAGAAGTTGTGGACATGTTAATGTTCAATACACGTTCCCAATCAAAAAGTTGAATATTGAATATTGGCATAAATTAAGATTAGGGAATATATTTTTAAAAAGTATCAAGAGCGAAAATCGACCGAGTTATACCGATGAGTTTGCTAAAAACAATTTCTTATCCAAGGGATTATTTTCAAACTCAAGCTAGAATTAATGGACAGGCGCGTGATAAAATTCCTCTCAATTATTTCGGAAAAGCAAGGATGTCTTTAGAATAAATATATCTAAGTCATTTTTCGATGTTTCGCACGGTCTTATTTGATTGTAGAATTCTTGTGGACGATTTCCAATTTAGTTTCAGAAATGGCGATGTTGTATCGTATTTTAGATGAAAAATTATGAAATGTTGCTTGTTTTCAAGCGCAATTGCAAGAGAATATTTGTAATACCGAATTCGATCTTCCGACAATTTTTTTAACTTATTCTTAAATTTTCGAATTACAGGAGATATAAGAAACTTAACGTTATCTAGTTCAACTCCAATTCATTTATTTATTTATTCACCTTAAGTTCACCAAAGACTGATTACTACATAGCCTTAATATAATTCTTAGAAATAACAATAATAACTAATAAAAATGTACATAAATATAATAAAGTATAAAATAAATATAACAGTCAAAAAATCAGTTGGCTTTTGATTTGGGTTTTAGTCAAATTAAAATTAAAAATAAAATCATTCCAATCGAAATAAGCTTTATTAAAAACACGAGACATCGCAGATTTCGGCTCATGCATATCGTAATTATGGCTGTGATAAGGAACTTGGAAAAAGCCATGATACCTAAGGGATCGACGAGGAGTTGAAATGCTAAGAGCTGCCAGAATTTGAGGGGAGTTAACAACGCCCTATAAAATATCCAAAGCGAATGCGACTCTGGAACAGTTATGCATTTTATCTAGAGTGTATAAAAAAAGGAGACTAATCCTTGGGAGTATGGAGGCAAAACAAGGAAGGTTGCCAATAGGAAACATTGTGAATCTTTTTGAACGTTGTCAATACGAATAATATGAATCATGCAAAAAGGACTCCAGACAGGATAAGTGTACTCCAAGATAAGTCTGACAAAGGCACAGTACAGAGATTTGGTGAAATAAGGATTGTCGAATTCCTTAAGCCAGCTCTTTACAAAACCTAAAATAATGTTAGCCATGTTCACGGTGGAGTCAATATGATCTTCGAAAGAGAAACTAGAGTTAAAAACGACTCCCAAATCTTTAGTTTTGTCAACCCTACAAAATAATCAAAATAAAAGGGGACATTTTTCTCCAAAAAAGGTTATAGTAAAGGGTTTTCCAATAAGAGGTGTTATTTTTATATTCAAATAAAAATGCTATTTTTTGAGAATCTTTTGAGATCTTTATTTCATTATAAAGAGGAAGGTATGCCGTTAATAATGGAAAATAACATCAGCCAAATGACCACCACGACCACGCCTACAGGACCATATCCTTTTCATGAAATTTTCCATAACCAAATCGCAAAGTGGCTGCCCTATGTCCTCGATAGCCTCACGAATTCCATCTTTGAGGTCTTGAATCGACGCTGGGCTGTTGGCGTAGACCTTCTCTTTCACGTGGCCCCAAAGGAAGAAGTCGCAAGGTGTTAAGTCACAAGATCTCGGTGGCCAATTGTGATCACCTCTTCGAGAGATAACACGGTCCAGAAACTTTTCCCGTAAAAGATCAATGGTTTCCTTGCTTGTATGGCACGTAGCGCCGTCTTGTTAAAAGTAAACGTTGTCCAGATCAATACCATCCAATTCCGGCCATAAAAAATCATTAATCATCTGTCGATAGCGCAATCCATTCACCGTAACTGTTGCTCCAGCCTCATTTTCGAAAAAGTAAGGTCCAATGACCCCGCGGGACCATAAACCGCACCAAACAGTCACATGTTGAGGATACAGAGGCTTTTCAACAATAACTCTTGGGTTTTCCGAGCCCCAGATGTGACAATTTTGCTTGTTGAGGAAGCCATCGAGGTGGAAATGGGCCTCATCACTCAAGATGAGTTTTCGATGGAATTCCGGATCATTTTCATGCATTTCAAGGACCCAATCAGCAAAGACTCGACGTTGTTGATGATCGGCCGGCTTGAGTTCTTGTGTTAACTGAACATTATAAGCCTTAAGACCCAAATCTTTATGCAAAATACGGTGTAATGACGTTTGTGGAATGCCTAATTCCAAAGAACGACGAGGAATGGACAAACTTGGATTTTCTTCAACACTTTCGGCTACAGCAGCAATATTCTCGGCTGTTCTTGAGCGACATGCACGGGTTTTATTCTTCACATCACTAACTTGTCCCTGCAGCTCAAATTTTTCTACCAATTTCTGTATTGCGGTCCGACAAGGTGCTCCACGACGACCCAAAAATGTTCGAGTTTTACGAACCGTCTCTGCCACATTTTTATAGTGAATTTTAATAATTTCAATGCGTTTTTGAATCGTGTATCGTTCCATTTTTATTAATAACGTAGTTTCTACTTGTCAAATGTCAAAAAATGACAGCTCCAAAAGTGACTTCTACCGAAATAGCGGGCTAATTAAAATAACACCTCTTATTGGAAAACCCTTTAGTATACTCACTAATATCGAAAGGTAGAAGATTATTAGAACAACAATTGTGAAAAATGGCTAAATCGGAATTTAGAAGAGATCAGTTATATTCATCCGAAAAATTATGGCATCATCAGCATAACAGAGTATATGAGAATTATTCAGAACTGAGCTCAAATCAATAATTAAATAAATAAATCTCTCGTAGTATTTTGAAAACCACACAAATGAGCTCAAGATGTACAGTCTTAGTGAAGTCGATGGATGAGCACACAATGACCACATCGAACTGCATAGAGAACACCATCACCAACAGGTGTAACCAAATAGATGGAATCTCTTCGAAAAACTTGACAAACCGGATTAAAGTGTTCTGCGTCTAAATTTTTCCCCAAACTGAAGTTTTTGTCAAATAGACAACGTCCAAATGAGCGTCAGTAGAAGGAAACGAAGATTCTTGTTGGCTTGGAGCTGAGACCGGTTACATGGAGATCCTTCTGGCGAGTTTTTTGAAGATGATCCAGTAATAGGTTCCTTATTAGGAGTGAACTCTTAAATAATAGACTAAGTAGACCAAATAGTGGGAGAAGTTACTGCAGATTTCCTGTCATCGGGTACAAGGAATTTGAAAAAATGTAGTAAAGGAGTGGCCATTGTGAATGTGCAATGATTTAACATTACGGCAAGCAATATTGTTACGAGGAACATCAATTCTCGTACATATGTGTGTGACAATATCATGTTCGGTCGTTTTCGGGATGAATCATAGATATAAAGACCTGTTTTAGTAGTTTAGCAGGCCTCAACGTAACCTGTACATATGTGAGTATTAGGCTTAATTTCCAAAACTGGGACAAAGCAACTATGTTGAAATCAGTATCAGTATCGCTGGTGTTAATGTCCAATTTTCAGGTTGGGTACGAAATCCAGAAAGACAAAATCCGGAGGGACGAAATCCAAAGAGACCAAATACAGAAGCAACAAAATCCAGATGCGACAAAATCAAGAAGAGACAAAATTCATAATAAATCCAGAAAAAATTCAGAAAAGATATTCGCGCGCGCGGGAACAGGTTGGGTACGAAATCAAAAAAGACAAAATCCAGAGTGACGAAATCCAGAAAGATAAAGTCCAGACGAGATGAAATCCAGAAGTGACAAAATTCAGAAGAGACACAATCCAGTGGGTACGAAATCCAGAAAGACAAAATCCGGATGGACGAAATCCAGAAAGACAAAATCCAGAAGCAACGAAATCCAGAAGTGACAAAATCCAGAACAGACAAAATTCAGAAGTGACAAAATCCAGAAGTGACAAAAACCAGAAGAGACAAAATTCATAATAAATCCAGAAAAAATTCAGAAAAGATATTCGCGCGCGCGGGAACAGGTTGGGTACGAAATCAAGAAAGACAAAATCCAGAGTGACGAAATCCAGAAAGATAAAGTCCAGACGAGACGAAATCCAGAAGTGACAAAATCCAGAAGAGGCAAAATCCAGAAGTGACACAATCCAGAAGTGACAAAATCCAGAAACGACAAAATACGTAATTGTCAAAATGCTGAAATTATAAAAATTGTTGTAATTGAAAATTTGTTTAAAAATTTTTAAAAAGGACATGAACTTCTCTTCGCAATTATCATATTTACACCCGTCGTTGTTGTTATATAAATCTGTGTTAATAATATAGTTGCGAGTCTGGAGATTATATATCCATCTGATAAAAACCTAGCATCTTTGTGTACGAAACAGGCTAACCCAACAATGCCAGCACATGGGTCACGATTTGTGAACGGCGGTCAAGAAACATTATATGAAATTTGGAAGTGTTGATCACGTTTTTGAGATAGCTCAATGTCCAAAATGTATGATAATTCGAATTAAAATAAAAAGTCTACATTTTGAAAATCACTACACATAAAAAGTTTTTGCGTTGTGGTATTATCCTTTTTTGAAATGTATGAGTTAGTGCTTATATGGTTCATATGTAGATCTGTGCCTAGGTTTCATCTATTAATGAGTGCGTAAATAAATGAATTTGTGTGTTGAAGTGGTAGTGTAGGGTGAATATAAAAAATATATATAATTTGTTTGTTTTTAACGTAAACGCAAAAGCTCCGAGTTCATGAAGAATTTAAACTCAGAGAAAATCCAGAGAAAAATCCAGAAAAGATATTCGCGCGTACGAATATCTTTTCTGGATTTTTTTTCTAGATTTCTTCTGAATTTTGTCTTTTCTGGATTTTGTCACTTCTAGATTTTGTCACTTCTGGATTTTTTCAATTTCCGGATTCTTTATTTTTTCTGAATTTTGTCACTTCTGCATTTTGTCATGTTTGCCTAATTTTCAGAACTCGAGAAATCGTTATTTTCGGACGGCCTGAAGAAGTTGGAAAATCATTCGGGAAAGTTTGACGAGATACAAAAAACTGTCGAAAAATAAATGAAATTTTGCTAAAAACAAAAATAAACAATTTTTTTCTTTTTAAAGTCAAACCGTCTAAAACAAATAGATCAGGATTAACTGATTTCACCCAAATCCGTATTTGTATAAAAAAAAAAAATAAATTAATGGTTTCAGTTTGAATTAGTGTTCTTCTATTTAACAGAAATATCAAACAAAAAATTGCTTATTTTCATTTTCATTACGTCTCTCATCATTTCCCCAAGAACAAAGAATTACGTAAATTAAATACTCGAGTGTTCAAAATTTGAATAAACAAAACAAAAAACATTCCAAGAAATTCACGAAATTATGATTACAAATTGTGATGATAATCTCAACTCTTAAAGTGAAATATATCGCCAGAGGAGCGGAAAGCCCCAAACTGACTCGCTATCTAAATCGACGGCAATTTTTTAAAAACGCGCGTACACTTTTCGTCGAAATACTTGCGGGGTTCTTCTGGTACCTGTAAAGAAAAGTAAGGCGCTTTCCAACTCGAAACATTAGATAAGAAACTAAATTAGGATGGAAGGAGATTCTGTTTTGTGTATTTGTGCAGCGCTTTTTTTTTTGTTTTTTTGTTGTGTCTTGTATGTCAAGTGTAGCTCATGATAAATGCCTCTGAAACATGAAATAATTCAGTGTTTGTGTGGTTATGTCTGTGGTACGTACTAGCAATAATGGCGTTAACCTTTGTCAACTCAACAACCAGCACCAAACCCCCCCACCATCTGATCTGTTATATTATTCGTTCGTCCCGAAATGCCGTACTCACTCACGAACTTGATGTTGCGTTGTTTGTTGCTATTGTCATTTTTAAATGTCAAACCATTTTTACTTTCAACAAAACTCCTGGTTGCCACCGAAAGAAAAGTGCCAATGGCAAAAGCATATATATTTGCACCATTCAAGCAGCAGACTTATGCCATCTTGACTTTTATTTCTAAACTGTATACTGCAAGTGAATGGCTGTATATAGACAATTTAATGGTAACCGAAGAAGAAGGAATAAGGACTTGAAGTACCTAGGGAAAAAACTAATTAAACTTCCTGTCTGTGAAAAGTCGTAGCTGAATGGATCCATAAATATGTCGCCTGAACAGCTTGCAGATCTTTCAATAAAGTCTCCCCAACTGATGTCAGTTAGTAGATCTAGCGACATACATACATTACAAAGATTTAAAGGGGCGAATTTTTATATCCTTGCCATAGGCTAGGAAAATGCTTTTGTAAAAAAATGTGAGATGGATAAACGCTATGACTACGTTAAGGAAAATCTTTTTCGGAACTTTCCAATTAATTTTGATTTTAATAATTTAAAGTGTAACTTTCAATTTAGTGAGATATTTCTATTGTAATGGGGGGTGGGCCATGTGTTGGTTCCTTTTTCTTTCCCATATTCGCACCGTACGAAGTGAATAGATTTAAAGAATGTTGGAAAATATTGAAAACTTATTTCTAAATTGAGTGTTGTGTTTGCCCAAAACGGTGCGAATTTTGAATAGAAAATTTCGGTTGAAATAATACCTCCAAGCCTTCTGTAGGTATACTACGGTATGTAGTTATAATGTCTATTCCCTTCCGACATGGTCTATAACTACTAGCTAGAAATTGTATTATGGAAAGGAATAAAATCGTGTAAATGTGAATGCTGATAGCACCATAATGTGTTATCGAGAGCAGCTATCCTAGCTTGGCTTCCTAAGAATACCGACCAGAATGTCTTCTTGATTTTTGGAAATCCTAGGATAGGTTGACCAAATGTGGTAGTAATCTTCTAGACTTTATTGCTTGTAAATCCCGTCCATAGGTTCAAGAATGCTAGATAAGATTCGGCAATCTTCTCGGCCTTATTTCATATAGTCAAGGTCTGTGGTCTGTCAGCCTTTGGATTTATAGGGGCAGACTGACAAGTTTTCTCTTCGATTCTTTAGAAGCTAGATGTTGTAGGGAAAGAATAGTTATTTAAAATATTATGAATGGCAGAAAACTCAATGCTCCACATGGGTTGCCTACAGTAATCTTCTCGGAGTCTCCTTGGCCTAATCAGGGGCGGATTAAGACTTTTTTCGCCCCTGGTGCCGGAGTCTGTAATTCGAGATTCTTTAACATACTTGGGGAGTTAGGGAAAACGTGAGAAGTGTCGTAATATTGAAGGACGGTTAACTCTATGCGGGAGGGTCGTAGAGGATTGGGGTATTTTCCTTCAGATTTATTAGGTCGTATTTATAAAAATAAAGTGTTTCCTTCGAAGGTAAAGGTAAAACTAAAATTTTGAGCTCACAAGCGAAAGGTTGAAGGAAAAGGTTTTGCTTTATATCCTATTTATAATCTTTTCAATCTTTTCTTTTTCTTTGCAAGCAAATCGTCGGAAAATAAAAGGAAAAGGTAGGCACGCGAGAGCGCCACGAAAGTATGCTCTCACTGTCAATGCTACCAACTGTCGTAAACTGCCGCTATATTTAAATTATTTGAGAATTTACTTATACGCATGTCAGTGGAATTTACCGAATTTACCACAAAAGTATTTGGGACTATTTGTATCGTTAAATTTCAATTATGAGTCGAAGGAAGTGTTTTCACAAGGATTTTTACAAGCAATTTCTCGTTCCTAATCGTTACAGTTCAGTGGGAAAGTATGCTCTAACGGAAAGAGACAGGAATATGAAAGTGGTGCCATTTGCTTTCATGCATTTTTGGTTCAACAAGCAGTCCATTTATATACATGTCAGTGGTTGCACCGCCGAAAAAATTAAAATTTGCAGTAGTGTATTTACATAGATCATAGATGACCTTGGAAATTGTACTGACACTTGGAGTTTTGATTTCACATTTGAGTGAGCTGTATTATGATTAAGGAAGATGGCAAGTGACGAAGAACTATCACACGACCATTTAGAGCTACAATCCACAGATGAGCAATCTGTATGTAAATTCATTGCCGAGAGGGTAAAGCAATACCTCGAAATATTGGAAAAATCCCAACTCCCCGCGAAAAAAGCGAAAAAACAAGAGGCTATTGAGAAAACTGTCGCAGAGTATGGACAGCTGTATGGAAAAAAAAAAACGTCAAAAGGGTTAATGAAAAAGGTGGGTAATATGAAGACAAGACCAAAGAAGAAAACCGACAAAAACAAAACGGGTATTAAGCGCATTCGCCCGTTACAGCCATGGGAAACGAAAATGATGGAAGTGATGGATGCGAATGTAAGCGCTACTGTCGCGCAAATCCCAGGTAAGCGAATAAAATTACCACAGATATGTGTATTATGTGTTGATAGTTTACGATTATTTTTTACAGGTGGCCTAAAAATAGGACCACCATGAAGTTTAGCGATGATACCGCAGACCAACGTACACCACAACCTACAGCAAACATTGGCAAACGAAACTCGACAGCAACTGGATCATTTACCATAGCACACGAAACCAAGGAAATGAGGAAGCAACTTCAGCGATTAGTGCTACTGGAACAACTCGAGGTTGCCCGTTTCCAGCAAGAATATTTCAGTGCTAAACTAAAGAATCGAGTCCTTCCAGCTCAAAAGTCCATTTCCGTAGTCGTTTAGACTCCTGTGGGCAAATATTATATAACTATAATTATTAAAGTAAAATACACTCACCCATGTTATTATTGTAGATAAACTCAGCTAATTGTGTACGACGGGGTTGATCTTGAGGTCGCGTAGCTGCGTCCGTCCTTTCCGGTAGCTCCTATAAATCCTCATCTTCCATTTCATCCGCACCCTCGAAATCAGCATCGCTAAAGTACTTTGTAATATTGTGAAGCATGCTTTATAATTACTCTCTCTTTTTTTAATAGTCGATTGAAGGCAGCCTGCGCTGCGCGTCTTCCACGATGGAATAGGACTTCATCAAATATTCAAATCAATCAAGTATTCGTCGTCCGCCGCATAACTTCATCAACAAAAGATTTTTTCCAAATTCGACTGTCATGTACTGAACCGGGCCACCGTGTATCGATATTCATGAAAACGTAATTTTGATCGCATATGGCTTGATTTTTCCGGTTCGCATATCCATCCCCAAATAGACGCGGCTTTTCAATTTGAATATGCGTGCAGTCGATAGTTCCTATTGCAGTCGGGAGTCCCTTTCTGCTGCCCATTTGACTTTGGTTTCCATAATTTCATTTTTTGTCGATGGCAACTTGATCCACGCATTCGCCTTGTCTATGATGAGACCGCGACTGGTATCGACAATTCTAGAGACTGTAGGCTGCGAAAATCCTAGTTCTTCACCGATACCGCTCTGGAAGCCCGGATCTGACATGTAACGTAAAAATACTTTCATTTTTTGTACTGGCGAAAGCGCACCTCCCCTGGTTTTTAGATTCCCGCCAATGAAGTTGTCAGCTAACCACTGTACGTTTCTTTCGTCAAATCGAAATAGAGTTCGAAAGTCGCACTCACGTGAGTACGTCATTCTTTGTACACTTATATGGTCTAGAGTACAAAAATATAGATGAACAATGTTTTGGGAAGGGACTTTTGGTGGAGAGTTAATTGTCAAGAGAACTTTCATCTCCATAACTCCACAACTTTCCGAATTAGTGAATCCGGCTCCTGGGCGGTTAAAAACATTTCACCTGTCTCAGCCCCTCCCTTTAATTTTTTAATATGAAGATACTTGAGAAAAACAAAAAAAAACTTAGTTTTTTTTATTAAGAAATACAAGAACAGGGCCTCAGAGAGGATATGGGGGCTCCAGTCAACCAGAAAAAGGGGGCCCCTTCCGTCTGAAAATCATAAAAATATGTCAACCAAATTTCGAAGGGTTAAATATTAACGAAAGACGGAAAATGCAGAGCAAATGAGATGCAAGCACAAAGTAAACAATTAACAAGTGGGACACCAACCGCTCTTATTAGAATAACTTGACTACTCCTTCATGAATTCTGCTAGCTGTTTATTCCTTCACTGTGCTCTTACACTATAAAACTTTAGCTTAACACAAACATTGGAGAAACTTCACTATATAACTTCGCTGTATAAAGAAGGACAGAAAAATAAGAACTATAGAAAAAAAGAAATCGAACGAAAAATTTATCAAATGCTTCCCACTGACATGTATATAAATGGACTGACTGATCTGCTGTTTCATGTGGCACCTTTTGATTTCAGAAAGTATATGCTCTCACTGGCGCTATATTTAAATTATTTGGAGAATTTACTTATATACATGTCAGTGGGATTTACCGAATTTACCACAAAAGTATTTGGGACTATTTGAATTGGTAAATTTTAATTATAAGGCAAAGGAAGTGCTTTTTACAAGGCTGTTTTGGTTGGAAATACCGCTGAATCGTGACAGTTCAGTGGAAAAGTATGTTCTCATGGAAACAGACTGGAATACGAAAGTGGTGCCATTTGCTTTCATGCATTTGTAGTTCAAACAGCAGTCCATTTATATATATGTCAGTGATGCTGCCATATCCATATACAATCGGGACACAAAACTGCACCAACACGCATAAACTTATTCGATGTAATTTTTCTTTCTATTATAATAGTATTAGTACCTCCATCATATACCCAGATAATACGCCTAAATATAACCTATATAGGAAGGGGTTGCTCGAAATGGAAACAATGTACATAACTATAAAGTAGAAGCCGAAAGGAAGAATGGTACAAAGCTATGCAAAGTTTCTATGGTACTTTGTTGTGCAAATTTTAAAAATTATGACAAAAATATATTTTTATTTCAGTTGCATTTACCATGGATTTAGAGTGCCCTCCGTGGGCTTGGTGCCCGTGCTATATGGCCCTCATGCTCCCCCCCCCTATATTTGACCCTGTACAAGACTACATAGATTTGAGCCAAAACTGAACATTCAGAAAAATTCTTATGCTTCTAACAATTTTTCTTTATTTTGATGATAGATTTATAATTTCATCTTCAGAAATAGATTTCAAAATTTCATGAGAAATGTTTATGAATTCCAGATTAGTTGTCTTCTCATCTGAAAGTGTGTTTCTTAGATAATCTTTAATCCTTCTTAATGTGGAAAAAAGGCCTCTCTCCACAGGTGTTGGTAGATAGAAAGCAGAAATGAATTCTCAGTACTACATTGATATTGGAAAACGTCACGTCGAGCAAATTTTAAGCTTTGCTCCCATATTTAAGCTGTCATCGTGACCAATATGAATCAAAAAAATGTTTATATTGAACACATTCCTGAGGAAAATAATCGTCAGGTTGTTTTTAAATATGTTTTTAAATTGCTGCGCTTTTGTTCTTATTTCCTCCTTAGATGCTAATACAATTTTTCTAAGATATATTTTTCAATCAGATGATTTAGTTCACGAGTTACAGCAGAGTCAAGCTCAGCAAATTTCTACAATTTGCAAAATCTCTACATTTTTTCTCGACATTTTAGTAAATTCCGTGCTACTCTTTTCCTCCAGTAGGCCAAATCCACGATTCGTTATTTACTGATGTCTTTTCTTCCGTTTCGATGCCGTAGATGATCCAGGCTCACTGATATGAATACTTTCTTGGATATGAAACACTTCTTCTGCTGTTCTCAAAGTAGGAAAAATTAAGCTTATAAAAATACTTGAAAAGAATGAATATTTGGGCCGACATACAAGGGAAAAGCAGATCCTGAAGTCATTGCTGCTGCGAGGGAGAACATTTTAATTGCGCTTCATGGAGTTTTCAAAGAATGTACCAAAGGCCTTAGGCTCCCTACGATATCACAATTTTGCAAGATCGGGGCCGAAAATTCTCTTCACATCTATCACAAAGTTCAGGCTTGGTATGATATATCCGAGAGTCCAGATCAATGAGGCTGATAAAGGAGAAAAATTGGGCTAATTCCAGTGAAAACAACAAAAATCCGGCACCCGCAAGTGCAAGAAGGAGTGCGCAGAGAGGAAGTATAGTATACATCGGATTGAAAAGTTGCAGGAAATTTCGTACAAGAGCTATTTTTAACCTAAATGACGCTATGGAGAAGATATTCGCGAAATACTGGTTTCCGGTACCATTTTTCCAATATGGTTGCGCGAGCGGCGGTCGGTTAAGGTCGCACTGGAAATAGTGGACACCGCACTGTACAAATCTACCAAATTAGAACTATCCTTGACGTTTCGTAGTGAAAGCCTCCTTTTATGTCTTCAGTGCCTAATTATTAATTTTAAAAGTTATTTAATAAATTATTTTTTTACTTTCCTTTTCGGTTTCGCCCCCTTTTACTTTTCGCACTGGGTTGATCGCCCAATCCTGCTTTATGGTTAATCCGCCCCTGGGCCTAATCCCAGTGATCCTTTTCAGCCTTTTGAGCTGTGTAGATTTCTCGGGAAAGAATAATACTGTACAATGCTAGCGCTAGTATACAACCCAATGTTAAAGCACCAGTTGTAATCCTTAAGATTTACTTGACTTCAGATGGAGAGCCCCATTTTCCTTTTTTTTTTTTATAATTTGAACAAATATTAAAAATATTTAATCCTGTATAAATGAATAGCTCTGTTTGGCAAAGTTATTTTCTATACGGAGAACGAATACAAACTGATTTAAAAAATTAATATTATTTCAATTTTCAATTGCTAATGCTTCCAAACAACACGTTCACGCTGCACAAAGTAGAATTTAGAAGCGCCCGTAATATTCAGGTCAATACAGCGACAAAATATACAGAGAACAGTCCCTTGTGCATGCTAATTGGTAAGACAAGTTATCCTCGTGTCCGTCCTGTGCACTCAGCCGAGAATATAGCTACTGTGGCAGAAAATGTGAGTCAAAACCTGAGAGCTTCAACTCACAACAAATCTCACCGACTTAATATTAGCCGCATTAGCCTGAGGATGTTTCTGCTTAAAGACCCCAGATCATTCCATAACATAGTCCAACTGGTTCAGGTATGTTTAGGATTTAGAGCAGATCAGAACTTGATATCGATTATGATAAAAAAAAAAAAGAATCACCTTTGTGGGCGCATTTTTATCTCGGCAAAATTACCATATTTGTAGCTCGGAAAACCTACACGTAGTCATAGAGAAGCTATTACATCCTTAGCGTGTAATTCATTGTTGTGGTATTTGGAGTATCGGCATTATTTGCCCATCTTTGTTCGAAGATGAACATAGCAATAAGGTAACTGTCAAAAGGGCGCTACAGAGGCATGATAACCGGTTTTTTCATTTTACCACAAATTGCAGAATTGGACTTGGGAGAGGTCTAGTTCCAGCAGGATGGCGGTAGATGGCATACAACCATCGATCTTTTCTCTTCCACTAAGTTCAATAATTGTGTAATCAGCCTTTACCGGCAGACTGAGTTTAGCTAGGAAAATTTTATGCAGCTATAAATATAAAAAAGAAGAATTAGGGATTTGACATGCTTTTGTCGAACATATTTTACCCAAGCTAGCACTAATTCCGTGACAATAGGAAAAATTTTTAATTGAGTTCAATGTCCAGATTTTTCGCAGAATCTACATTGACAAGTTGTTGTGGTCGCGTATGAATGCGGTACTATAACTGCTGGAACAGAATCACCGGCTCAGTGTGGGAGTAAACGTCAAGGAAATGTCACGCAAAAGTTGAATGCATTTGAAATACATTAGTTTGTACACAGTGAGCGCAGTTTCCGCAATTGCCGCAAGAAAGTTGGTCAACTTACAACTTTTACACAAGGACCGCAGACCAGATTTTTGACAGCCGAAGGAAACATTTGTTTTCAATGAAATTTGTAATGTAAAATTAATTATTGAGCTGCGGGATATTTTAAATGTTACTCTTATTATTCGCACAAGTTTTAACAATATAAAAATATCCACAAGCACAATATTGAAAATATGAAAATTGCATTGAGTTGTCATTAAACGCAGTCGCAGCAATTTTGTTTTGGGCAGAACTTTATTTTCTGCGTTTTTTGACAGTTAGCTGCGGAGTATTGCGTAAACTCTGCATTACATTCTGTTCCAGTGGTAAGAATCCGTTATTCTACCGACATGTAGGAGTCAATGTGTACTGGAAATAGCGGGAGATGAAGATGCCGGAAATCAAAAGAAAGGAAAAAGAATATTTGAGGAAGATTGAAAAAAGAAATTGACAACTGACGGAAAGTCTATTTTTTTGAACGGAAAAAAGAATCGAGAAAAAGTGGTGGAATCGATAAGATATGGAAATAACGACAAGTGTAATCATCTGTGCGAGTGATCAACACGGCTTCTTTTAAAAAAAATTGAAAGTTCCATTCGTCAGATGGGAAAGATTCTACTGATGAGTACAGGGTTTGTGCTGATATGAAACGCACTGTTTTACAAAGAACTTTCTTTTTCAAAGGTTTTTCGATGTAAAACGACTTTTTTTCACTCAATTCTCGAGCTGCGGATTTTGCAGAAAACTCGGTCAAACTCTCTAGAATATACGAAGTTAAAAAAATAATTAAGACATAGCAAACTATCTAAATATGTAGGAATTGGGTGCATCTGAATTTATTCGAGTTATTGGGAAAAAAACCAAAAGTTTCCGAAAATTAGTTCATCTTAAAGAGGTTTTCGAAATATGGAAATTCAAGTTAGAAGAAGAGTTTTCTATGAAAAATCCAAAGGAGTGTCAAATTAAGTGCTACGTGCTAAGTGGCTACGGTATATAACTCGCCAAGGGCATCTGCAATAGAATTCTGTGACTATTTTCAGGAATGGTTGGACAGTATAGGGGATGTTGCGACTGATTTTGTAATAGCGGGAGATTTTAATATCGATTGGCTTAATGATAGTAATACATACAAAAAAGAGTTGGAGAGAATTATTACTTACGACAACAATTGCAAACAAATTGTGAACAAGCCTACCAGAGTTACGCGGAACTCCAAAACTTTGCTCGACTATGTGATAACGAATTCTAATCAGGTGGAAGCTGACATAAATACTGAACTAAAAATTTATGACCACGAAACTATTGTATTGAATATAAAGGTCAAGGTTAGCAGAAGATCTAAAACAAGTATAAATCAAATATCTTATTTAAAGTACAAAAAAACATCTTTTATTAGTAATAGTGCATTAATAAATGTATATGATCTGACTGAGACTAACGACATTGCGAATATCATATCAAGTGAACTTTTAAAAATAATAAAAGGCTACGTGAGTATTAAAATTAGTAACTACAATTTATTAGAATGGTATAATAATCGATTAAGGCAACTAAAAAAAGATAAAATAATAAAGCACCAAAGGGCGCTATACACTAATGATGAAAGTGATTGGAAATCATATCGAGTGGAACGAAACAGATATAAAAGGGAATTAGATAGAGCTAAAAATGAATATATAAAAAATATGTATGTATGTATTAACTGAAAACAGAAATGCTATAAAAAGGAGTATCAACTTTAATAATGTTTGTGTGACTGATGAAAGAGTTATTGCAAATGAATTTAATAAATATTTTGTTAATAGTATTAACGAGATTAATTTCTCCATAGACAATGTTCCCTTTGTGAATTTAGTACAAAAAAAAACTCTCAATTTGAATTTAAATCAGTGAATCAGTGTGAAATTAGAGAAGTTCTAAAAACAATTAATCAAAAAAGGGATTTTAATTTTATAAGTGCAAAAATGCTACTGAACGCATTTGAAGTGCTAGGTCCAATTTTCGAGCGTCTCGTAAATCGTTCATTAAGTACTGGATGTTTTCCTAATATTTGGAAGGAGTCTCGTGTCACGCCAATCGAAAAGGTTAGAGGGTCTGATAACTGTGAAGATTATAGACCAATAAATGCATTACCTACTTGCGAAAAAGTATTAGAAAAAATAGTGCATAAACAACTTGAAATCTATTTCTATAAAAATGATCTTTTTTTGGAGAATCAGTCAGGGTTTAGAAAGCGACACTCATGTGAAGCTGCATTAAACCAAGTAATAGTGAATTGGAAAGAAGAGTTAGCTGAAAAAAATAGGGTCATTGCAGTCTTCTTGGATCTAAAAAGAGCATTTGAAACCATAGATAGAAGTATATTAATACGGAAGTTGAAAAATTACGGCATTCGAAATACAGAATTGAAGTGGTTTGAATCATATTTGGAAAATAGGACACAAAGGACTTCGGTGAATAATGTATTATCTGATTCTACAATGACATCGTTTGGTGTTCCACAAGGAACTATTCTTGGACCTCTTCTGTTTATTATATATATCAACGACATAGCTAAAGTATTAAGAAATTCAAAAATTGTTCTTTTTGCGGATGATGCACTTATATATGTGACAGGGAAAGATACAGAACAATGTCGGTGCGAAATACAGGAAGATTTAAAGAGACGAGAATATTGGTTTAAATCAAACAAATTAAAAGTTAATGTGCGTAAAACTAAGTGTATGATATTTAAGTATAATTTTGACCTGGATTTAAGAATGGCTAATGGACAAATTGAACAAGTTGATGAAATCAAGTATTTAGGCATTATTGTTGATAAGGAACTGAAATTTTAAAAAACATATAGATTACATAGCAAAGAAAATTTCGAAGAAAATAGGGTACTTTAGAAGAATAAGAAATAGAATAGACTTACTAAGTTCAATTAATGTATATAACATACTAATTAAGCCCCACTTTGAATATTGTTCAACAGTCATGTTTATGTGCGATAATAACTCTTTTGTAAGACTATATAGAGACTTCAAAATAGGGCAATGAGAGCCCTCTTAAAGTGCAATAGATACACATCTATCATATTTATGTTAAATTCTTTGTGTTGGTTGAGTGTAAAGCAACGAATTATTATGAATTTATTAATTTTTATATTTAGAATTAAGTCGGGTGATATGCCGAGCTATTTAAGTAAATTAATGAATTATGTTGGAGACTTACAACCTTACGGATTAAGAAATGCTAATGATTTTAGGCTGCCACTGTATAGAGATAATTCATCGCAGAATAGTTTAGTATATAAGGGCTTTCAAGTATTCAATAAGTTACCTTTAGATGTAAAACTTGAGAATAAGTTTAGGATATTTAAGAGAAAAGTTCTTGAATTTGTTAAAATTACTTATTAAATTCGTAAACTAATGCAGAAGATAAGGAAAAGGAGGCAAGAGAGCTAGACTTATAGTATAATTATATGACTTTTGTAATGAATAGCAAAACAATGCTAAATAAAAAAAAAAACATTCACTTACTTACTTACTATTTCGAGAAATTCGAGTAAAAGGAAGTTCGACTTAGAGAAGTTTGACTGTATATGATTTCATCACACACTAAATTCAAAGGAATAATTTGACAAGTATATGTATTATATAGATAATAGTTACCCAAGTGTTTCGGCATCCCTTTGAAAGGGTACTTTCAATATTTTTCTTCATTGTTTTTTCATATATACACTTACTTATAACAAAAAAAAAAAAAAAACTGAATACGATGAATAAAGAACGACGCTTTTTAAAGAGCCCCTGTTCATCACACGTTAGCCTTTTAAAATCTCAAATACTTCAAACTTCAGTTTCGATATTCTGAACAAAAGTAGCCCCATTATAAATGATGAGCTCCGATCATTATATTTTGCCCATCAAATATCTACGTGTACCTACTATGTATATTGAGGCCACTTGTATGTGAATAGCTCTTGAAAGTTTTGTATATCCCTGATATCAATGAAAGTAGGTAGGTTATCTATACATATGACATATCCTGCTATGCTATCCCTGATTTAGTGTGTACTCAAATTATTCCCGATCTGTCATTCGTTCAGGTTCAGAGTTTTGTCATAAATTGCGCCTTTTGATGGCATTAGAGAGAAATGTTAGGTACTCCCCGCACTGCACTTAATCATGATAATGGGGGAACCCCATCACACTTTAAAGCCAGAAACGAACCGTGAAGGGTGTAGTCGTCGTCGTCGTCGTCGTCATTGTCGTTCTGCCTTTATAGAATAATTCCTTGTCGGTTATCTATGTATCTAGGTATGTAATACATGGTACGGATGGCGGTATAGATACTCCTTTTCAGTTCAACCGTTAAACATGTTTCTAGGGTGTATTACATACATACATATATTGAACTCCTGTGAGATTCCTCTTTATCATTCACACTAGTCTAAAGGTACTTTACATCGTCGGTTACATATAAGTTAGCTAGCGTGCTTTTGTAATTTATAGAAAAGGTACTCTTGAGGACTATTACATACACAATTATATATAACCGCATATATATACATAAGTTACTGAAGTCGGAAGCTATACAGATAAAGTGACGTTCCTTCAGGACTCAACAACGGCGACGACGACGACACTAAATGAAAACCATGGGATTAGGGTAACTATGTTACGTACAATTCTTCCTGTCTGCTCAGGAGGTCGTTACATGTACTCGAAGGTACAGCTTGTCGTGGTTAACTGTTAATAATTTATTAATGCAGGTACATTTTATAACTGTTTCATTTTGATCTTTCCTAATAAATTTTCATTCTCCTCACCGAAAATTGAATTAAACACTATCCATAGACACTTCATACATTTAGTATACCTTCCTATACCTACTTGAAACTGAAAGTTGTTTGTCTGACCAAACAATAAGGGTTCGTTGGCCAAATGTCTGTAGAGGAAAAAAAAACACATTGACGTGTGTCGGCGATTCAAGAGATGTCCTTGATTGTTTGATAGGCCGGGCTTCTTATATCTATATAGGTAGACACAATGTGTATAGAGAAACCTTTAGAATAGAAACTTCCCTCCCCATGATATAAAACGAATTTCGACGGTTTAGTGTGTGCTCAATATGATATTTATTCGATTTAATATTTCAGCAGTTCTATTAAAAAGGGGCCAGTTGGATTTTGTTTATTTATTTAGAGCTTCATAAATAATAAAGATCTGCATAAATATTAAAGTCCCTGTTTACGATTAAACCTTATACTGAAAATGTGTGTTGATGTTCAGTCGGTGGTAGGTACCAGAACACGAATAACCAACTTTATATAGAAGAAAGAAAAAAAAAGGTTCTCTAAGGTATTGAAGTGCTTGTTTAGGCCACAAGTATCTAAAATGATTGATTCTGGCCTATTTTTGTAATTTTATGTTTGTATATGTATATAAATAGGTCATCACATCCATATATCAATGGGAAATCTCAATTGATATTTATAGATAAATACAATTAAAAAAAAAATTTATTAAAAAACTTTAGTTTAAGATAGGAGTTGAAAATATTAATATGGGAATATGCAGTTCTTTCTTACATTAGTTATCAGGTAAATATGGCATCCGGTCTGGACGCTCATCTGAAGATTTGCTGACGTATCTCGTTTATATTAGCGCATACCCATTTCATCTTTTATTCTGCTTATTTTTAATTGTCGCTACTATTATGAAATTTTTGTTTTTATTATGTTGTTTGTATGTGCGTTTGAATTTTGCCTTTGAATTTCTGTTTTTTCTCAACCATATTATATTTACTGTAGATCAATCTTTATGTATCATAACCAATTTTGTTAACATTACAGATCTTTTCTTTGCGATTGTGGTTGCTGCTGTCTATTTAAATGTACTTAATATTATTTCTTCCTGTTTGTTTGTTTTCCTAAATGAATGATTCCACCTCTCAGATGTATAGTGGGCTAAACAATTCCAGAATTTTATTGGATATTATGTGCAAGCAATCGCAGGGATTAAGGTTTTGCCACATAAATGCTCACAGTATTTATCCCAAAATCAATGAATTTCGTGATATTTTCAACGGTTCGCTTCTCGATGTAATATGCATTTCTGAAACATGGTTGAAGCTTAACTTTGGCTCCGAGTTTTTAAGCCTTCATAAATATAGTATTTTTCATAATGATCGTATTGGACGTATTGGCGGGGGTGTCGCAATCTTTGTTAAGGCTTCATTACAGGCGCGTGTTGTTGCAAAATCTTTAGATGCTTTAGTAGAATACATTTTTATCGAAGTTGTCGTTAATTCCGAGAAGTGTCTTATGGGTAATGTTTATAAACTGCCTAATGTCACTGATATCAGTTATTTAGAAACCATATTGTCGCTCCAAGCATAGCTGTGAAATTGCCCTGCTAAAGATTACTAAAGATCTCCGAGTAGCTCTTGATAATAATCATGTAGGCGTTCTGGTGTTGCTCGACTTTTGAAAGGCATTTGACAGTGTAAATCATGACATCCTGCTGTCTAAGTTATCTGCTTACTTTGGTTTTTCGTCTTCAGCCACCGAATTGATATGTAGTTTTTTATCGGACAGATATCAGCAAGTGAAAGCGAATAATGTTATATCTAACCTTCTACCCATCCGGTGTGGAGTTCCACAAGGTTCTATATTGGGACCTCTATTATTCAGAACTTTTATAAATGACCTTACTAATATTATTGAAGACGTGAAAATTAACCTGTATGCTGACGATGTGCACCTTTATTTCAGTAGACCAATTGGGCTGATGGAGGATTGCTTGGCACGCATAAATGATGATCTAAATAGAATATACCATTGGTCAATGAGAAATCAACTCATGCTGAATACTGCCAATTCTCAATACATGGTCCTTCAAAACAATGCTAATTCCAACATTAATGACATTCCAGTGGTGAAGCTAAATGGTTCTGTCCTCTCTAGAGTGCACCACGTCAAGAATCTGGGAATAGTAATCAACTCTACTTTGAGCTGTTGCGACCACATCACATTAATATTAAAGAAAATATTTGGAGGCCTTCGTCAGCTCTGGTTATCAGCTGATATTTTATCGACAGATATACGTACGAGACTAGTTAGAGCACTTCTTCTTACTCGTTTTAATTTTGGTAGCTTAATTTTTCCCAAGCTCGATAGCTCATGCGCTCACAGGCTTAACGTCGCTTTTAACGACTGCATTCGCTTTATTTTCGGACTAAGACGCTTTGATCACGTCCAACACTTGAGATCCCATCTACTGGGATACTCTCTAGATGACCATCGTGCGATGAGGATGCTGGTCTCTTTGTACATTCTGATTCAGTCTAGGACTCCACGTTATCTGTATGATGAATTGCAGTTTTTACATACCTCTCGAAACCACAATCTTCTCATTGCTCGTTTTCATCGTTCCATTCTGGAGAGCTCTTATTTCGTTCAGGCTGCACGCTCATGGAATAAGCTACCCGTAGCCGTTCAACTTTTAACAATTCAAATATAAAAGTTTTTATTCAAATATATTGCTTAAAACTAATATCTCAAATTCAATTCAATAACCTAGCTTACTATATCTCTACGAATTCAACACTTATACTATCTTAAATTAAACAATTCAACATAAATTCAATAATTCAAAAAATACTGCTTCCCCTCCGAAATTGTTCAACTACAAAAAGGGCTTCCCCTTCCTAAAAAAAGTCGAATCCTGTCTCTCAATCCTATACTTGACTCTGAAAATATCCTACGAGTTGGAGGTCGTCTCACACAGTCTCAATTAAATTACGACCAACAGCATCCAATCATCCTCCCTAATAACCATCACCTAACCAACATTCTGATAGATCATATTCACCTTTATACCCTACACGGAGGCACCCAAACAATACTGAGTACTTTAAGAAACCATTATTGGTTACTAAATGCACGCAATACGATTAGACATCGCATTCACAAATATGTTGACTGTTTTCGGTTCAACGCTAGACCTAGCTCTCAGCTAATGAGTTCTCTGCCCTCAGCTAGAATCAGTATATCGTTACCATTCCAACACACTGGGGTAGATTACGCAGGTCCGCTTGATATGAAAACGTCAACACTGAGAGGAGCAAGAATAACTAAGGCTTATATTTGTCTGTTCGTTTGCTTGGCCACCAAGGCCATACATTTAGAGCTCGTCTCTGATTTGTCAACACCGGCTTTCATAGCCGCCCTGAAGCGATTTGTCGCACGGAGGGGCCTCTGCTCTCACATCTACTCGGACCGAGGCACCAACTTCGTTGGAGCTAACAGACTCTTACAGTCAAATTTAGAAAAATCGATCAAAGCAATCGAAACTGATCTAGCCAGCGAAATTGCAAACCAAGGTATATCTTGGCACTTTAACCCTCCTGCAGCACCTCACTTTGGAGGCTTATGGGAAGCCGGTGTAAAATCCACCAAGCGCCATCTTTACAAAACCATTAAAGAGGCGAAGCTCACTTACGAAGAACTATACACTGTTTTAGTTCAAATTGAGGCATGTTTAAATGCCAGACCTCTTTCCCCTCTGTCAAACGATGCAACTGACTACAATATCCTCACTCCCGGACACTTCCTAACCGGTCGACATAACCTCACTACTTGTGAACCTCCCCCATTCAATCCTCTCCAACATCCTCTTAAAAGATGGCAACTTATCCAATCGCTCTCCTACAACTTCTGGAGACAATGGTCACGAGACTATCTCCATACTCTGCATCAAAGACACAAGTGGAAAGTTGAGAAGGAAAATCTAGAAATAGGTAAGCAGAATTAAGTTTCTGCAGTAGGAGTAAATTCCTACTCAGGTGGGAGATGAAATATAAGCAGAATTAAATTTCTGCAGTAGGAGTAAATTCCTACTTAGGTGTGGGATGGATTTAGCAGAATTAAATTTCTGCAGTAGGAGTAAATTCCTACTAGATGGAAGCAAATAAGGTTTAGGATAGTTGGAAAAATCAGATTAAACTCTGATGTGTCCAGATTAAATTCTGAACTAGGAATGGATGATTCTGCTGCAGCTCGTCGCCTTTTTATAGCCGCCGCGAACCGCTACGTTTCGGCTTCATGATCGGTTGCCTTGACAACGCTCGTTCTCAAAGTTGTTATACTTTGATGGCGGCGTCCCGTAGTGACGTCATATGAGACCATTAGAGTTGCACTGAACTCTGACTGCGGCGAAGGCGAGAACATCTGATGTGATGTGTTGACATTTTGACATGTCAACATAAATAATCGCAGAGAAGCTTGAGAAATGGTAAGTTTGTAATATTTATTAATATTATTAGTTATTTATAAGATTTTTTGTTTATTTTCAGGTGAGAAAACAGTGGAGGAAGTTTTTAGGACGGCGTTGGAATAGAGGGAGGAGGTTCCCTGGCCTCAGATAAGTATTTTTGTTTAAATTTTCTTGAGATAAAATTCTTTGTGTTCCTTTTGTATCTTTTTAGGAATATTATCGGAGGAGGAATTAAAGAAACATCGTGGGATACTGGTGTGGCCTGAACAGTGCCGGTTCCGTCGATAAGTTCAAATCACTTTTAAAATCACATTTCTCTGGTGCTTAATCAATTTCGTATTGTCATTCGGTTTCAGCTTTACTAGGTACTAAATAATTATGTTCGCCACGGCATCTTCGATTCTACAATGAACTGGGCATTTTAATGTTTTTTTTTTTTTTTATATTGTAATTTTGTAAAATTTTTATAGTTTTGCCTTCTTGTTGTGTAAACTTTCTTATTACTCTTTATTTTTTGTATTCTTATTGTTTATATTTTTTACTTTTTTACCTTCTCCTTCTTCGTTTTTAGCTCGTCTCAGTGTATTTTTTTTTTTATGTGCTTGGTTTCTCATTTCTTTGTCTTTGTTTATTAATTGTTTGATTTTAGTTTGAAGCACATGATATCGTAGTTGATTTAGGATATATGTAGATGTTCTTTTTTTTACGCCTCAATACTTACTTTTTCTTTCTTTTTTAATGTACTTATATATAAGATATAATATCTTGTGTACAGAAATAAATAAATGATAATTCTAATTCTAAATTTGTTGAATACATATAGTCTATCTGTATTTAACTCTATCCCAACACATTTTACGTCAACTTCCGCTACTCTATTGGTCCTGCCACTTGTAGCCAATCCTGATCACGTACTCTCCTTTAATCAGATTTCAATACCTTGCTTTTCCAAGCATGATTTACTTTTAGGGATTTATGATTTACGCCCACAGTCTGTTGCTGAACAAATGTTCATGTATCGCGACAACAATTACATCAACTCTCAGAGTTTGCTCGATGAAACGGAGGGCATGAATTAGAATTTGGTTTTCTCATTGGCATCTGTTGATGATAATCTCCTGCATCTAACGAGCTTAATATCGTTTCTTCATGATAAATATGTACCATTAAAAAGACGACGTTTTCTCAACCCCCAATGTCCTTGGTTAACTTATGGAATTAGAGAACTCATTTTACGGCATATGATATCGCGTATCGTAGATGGATGCGTTTCCGTACTCCTCAATGTCGGGAGAATTTTCGGATCCTACGTAATATGGTAAATATAGAAATAACTCGGTCAAAGCTTCAATACCATAATTCTAAATTTGACACTTCTTTGCCTAACAAACAATTGTGGCAGAATCTTTCGGTAATTGGTGTTGGTAAGTCAATAAATAACATTATAGAAGCCGATGCGAATGATTTAAATCGTGTTTTTACGTCCGACAGTGGGATTCCCAATGAAGACTCGAATTTTAATTTTCTAAGTGACCATACCATTTTTGATGGGTTCTCCCTTACTTCGGCTACTGAAATGGAAGTGTTTTCTGCAGTAATGTTCATCGGATCTAATGCTGTTGACCTTGATGGCTTGCATCCCAGAATAATAAAACTGTTACTGCCAATATTATTTCCCTGTCTTACACATGTCTTTAATACTATCATTATGAGATCAACTTTTCCATTGTCATGGAAGTTTTCTAAAGTTTTACCCATTCATAAAAAAACTCTCGGTGTAGCAGAATATCGCCCAATATCTATTCTTCCATATTGTGCTAAAGCTTTTGAAAAAATTTTGCATAAGAAAATTACTAATTACTTAAAGAATAACAATCTTTTATCAAATTTACAGTCAGGTTTCAGATCTAAGCGTACCTGCATTACTGCACTATTGAAAATAACAGACGGCATTAAAATCTCTCTAGATAATGATAATTTTACGGCATTAACCCTTATGGACTTTTCAAAAGCTTTCGATCGAGTCAACCACACCTTATTAATCCAAAAACTTCACTCATTTTTTTTTCATTTTCTAGTTCTTCATGTAGATTGATTTGGTCGTACCTGAGTGGTCAATTTCAGAGGTTGGGAATATTCTTGTGCTTAGATAAGTCTCTAAACCAGATGAGCTCTGGACCAAGAATGATTTTGTGCTGCAGCTCGTCGGCTTTATATAGCCGCCGCATCCAATTATGAGCTCTCGCCTCTCGGTGTTGCCCTAGCGATGTTTGTTGAATTTGATGACCGAGGCGAAATCAAATGATTTGACGTAATGTCAAGATGTGACATTACGAAATGTAAATATACAAGAGGGATGTGTACTTTAGGTAAGTTGATGATATATTTATAAAATGTTGTTATAAATAATAACAATTTTGTATGTTTTAGGTGTTAAATCTGTTTGTTGGAGTGCTTGGACATCGCTGGACCAAAGGAAGGAAGTTCCCGACTATCAGATGAGTATTTTTTATTGGTTTATTTTATATTTTGATTCTTTGTATGTCGTTTATTTTCTCTTTTTAGGAAGAAATAAATTTGCAGCAAAAAGAAAAAGAATAGGAGGAATAAATTACGTCGATGGACTGAACACCTTACATTATAAAAGTACAATACAAAAAAATATCGAAATTCTATTTCAAGATAGGTTGGGTAAATATTTGCATTATATTGTTTTATAAAGGTAACGAAAAGTAATTTCCCTAACATTTCAATCACTAAAAGTAATCAGTCTGAAAATATTTCAAGCGTTGTGGAAACGTTACCAACACCATTATAATCAAAGTTTATAAAGGTAACCGAAACATTACCGTAACAACTGCTGTGAAAAAAGTAAATTAATCGAGAGTACCCCAGGTTATATAAGGGTTACATAAGAAGTTATATTAAGGTAACCAGAATATTTTTATTACTCATTTTATAAGACTTTTAGTTATACAACGTTACCTAAATCAAGTTACAGTAACCTTTATATAATCCTTCATTTAAGCTCTATAAAGAGTTTATAGTGGTTACGAAGAGGTTTCGAGTACTAGTCTATATAACCTAAGTTATATGATTTGGTAATGGAAATCTTACGGTTACTACTATATAAAATAAATTGTTTCTTGGCCGGGGAGACGTCCAACGTCTCTGACAATCCTCAGCTTAAAATAATACAAATGTATTAATAAAAGTATAATTTGAAATGTAGACAATAAATCCTGTACGATTTTCTGGCATTTCTTTAATTTGGCAAAGCTATTTTTATACACGCCATTATTTTTGATATACAAGATTTCATACTTTCACACCTTATTAATTAGTTTTTCTTCAAAAATCAATTTTTTCGCTTACGAATTCGAATAAAAACAAACACTTTTTTCAGCTGTCAAAAATGTTGTCTATGGTGTTTGCGTTAAAAGTTGGGAGTTGACCAACTTTCTTGTGGCGGCTGCAAAGAGTGCGTTCATTGTAGGCGAAATAATATATTTCAAATGCATTCAATTTTTGGATAACAATCCTTAACGTTTACTGCAACGTGGGTACGTTGCAATCTGTTCAAACCATAACATCTCTAATACAATTTTTTAATCATATCGACATCATCTACATATATCAGCTCATGTATTACTGGCAAAACCATATGTGTGTGTGTCAAAATCAAAACATCTTTTGAACTATAACCATTCGACAAATATTTCCATTCAAATTAGTATTGTCTACATAACGCATTAGAATTTTTTTTGGAATAAAACTTCACGCTCTTTTACCTCATAAAATATTCGAAAGTTTGTTCGATGTATAACAACCCCGAAGTAAACGAAGAAATATTCGAGGGATTAAGCATCTGTTTTTAAGATAAAAAAAAAAATCATTCAAAAAACGTGATTTAATCTCGGTTTGATGTTTTGCAGAAGAAAAAACGTCAATTTCTCATAGACACTAAAATCCATGGTTTGATCGATAAGTCGAATCGGCATGTGATCAGAACACGTGTCCCATGGATTATGTCATTTTGGTGAACCTATATTCTGGAAGGGATATACACAAAAAAAAAAAAAAATCCTTCAATAGAAATTGATTTACGATAAAATTATTTAAAATCTCTGCTCCGCACAACAACCCCATTTCAAACGAAATTAGGTACAACTAGGGTGTGTAATGCGTATGAGTTCTTTTGGTGGATATTGACGACCGCGAAAACTCGATATCCTTTTATATGTATATGGGTGAAATAATTTAGGAATTCGTTAAATTTATAGCAGCCTAAAGGAAAACATTTGTTTGCTTATGCCGCAGTTTTCAAACGTAAATCATTCAGAAAAATTCATTTTAAATGTTTTTTTTATTTCTTTTATTACTTTTATTTACTTTTACCATTGTGATAAATTTTCTGTTATTATCTTCTTAGTAGCAAAATTGTCACGTTTTGATTATTTAAGTAGACACAAGTGCGTTAGGGGTAATATCGATGATTTTGTTTTTGTTTTTTGTTTCTATGATATTGAAAGCGATGTGATGACTCAGAAATACGGATCACGTCACGTCCGAAATTTTATATGACTTCAACAAAACCATTTCACTTTTAAAATGGTAAATTATTCAGATTATTAGGATCAAAACTTATTATGGAAGTTTTAACATTGGTAAATAATACACAAGAGGAAGGGAAAAGGTATTATTATGGCTGAGTTTTGAGCACAAATTTTCCTACCAAAAAGTTCTGAAATAACTGATTATCTCTAGGTATAGATTCTAAAAAAAAATTAATTGTGAGTTTCATTTCGAAAAGCTAAACAAGTAGTGTTTAAGATTTCTCGAGAGTTTTCATTTCTCGAGAAAAGAAAAAAATTAGGTCATTTTTCAAAAATCTCGAGAATTCTCATATAATATATAAAACAAAATTTACTCGCTTATATGCAATTTAAAATATTATATAACAATAAAATATGTACCACTCTTATACTGAATTCATACATTTTATTGATTATTTCAATATGTTTTAATATGTATAGGTGTAGATATAAAATGATTGCAAAACAAAAATTTAATTTGTTTGCTGTTTAGCTTTGAGATAATTTTTCAAAAAACATAGCGTATCAAAAGTAGTATTGCACAATAGATTTCTCTTCTTCTTAACAAAATCCTTCACAATAGTAAAATTACGTTCATTACTAATTAATTATTGGACAAATCATTTCTGAGTATATTGGTCCAAATTTGTTTTTCTTGTATCGGTTGTTTGAATTATATTGAATTATATTGTGAATGTATCCCAATAATAGCCCTGAAATTAGAAAATTATTTCTTCAATAAAGCTGGAATTGGTCTAAGACCAATTTTTATGATACTCTAGATGAATGCTCGTATGTATCTGTGCAAATTTGATTTTTGAAGCAGTTTTTCGCATATATTTCTAAAACGGTTCGTCGGACAGTAAATATTATTGTAACCAATTTCATAGGATTTCATAGTCTGAAGAACTTTTCAGTACAATGATGGAAATTGAATGTTGAAAAAAATTAGTACCAATGATACTCAAACTTTGTAGAGAGCAAATTTTAATCACCACTTGTAAACTTTCATTTTGCTTTTTTTTTACGCAATTATTCTCTTAATTATCTAAATTTAATTGCGTATATAAATTTGATTTCGAGCAAAACAAAATTTGAGCAATATCTAAAACTCTCATAAGATATATAAGTTTAAGTAGGGTAAAATCACCAATTGTCGGACAATGTTAAAATGTTCTATAGATAAAGGAGCCACGCTGATTATTCTCAGGTAATCTTAAAATGTCTGCATACAATGGATTGATTTCTTTCTTCTTGTGGGATCAAAAGGCTTATAAAGATATTCCGTTACATTAAAAATACACTTTTGTATAATTCTACGTTATTTTTCTACGTACCAATTTGCGGAAAAATTTAAAGGTTTTGCAAATTATAGTTACTGTACTATAGAAATAGAATGACTTATATTCAGAAAAAAAAAGGATCACATAAAATTCATATATATCCATCCATTAATGAATTTAATACCATTTTATGGGCCAACCGATGATACAAACATTAACAAGTTATGGCCGAATTAGCTGTCAATTGGTTGCTTGCCTGCTTTGGCAACAATTGTCACAAATTTGTTCGTCTCAATTTCAATCTAAAAATTTCTATTTGGAAATTTCTTTGCTTTCTCACTAGCACATAATTAATTACTTTTCCCGAAATGAATTAAATGAAGAAACTAATGGTTAGATAAATATTATAATATATTCAAAACGTTTTTCAGTCAATAAAATACGAAAAACTCAAAACAAATTCGCTGGAAATGACATTGTCACCTCATGACGTAGCAACACAAAAAATTATGTTCGAATTGGCCATAGCTTATTATCTCTGTGTCATAGACCAACCTACACATATTAATCACGATCATTCTGCTACACTTGTGCCCAGATGCATGTCATCAGAAAAATTTTGATCAACTTACAGTTAATGATATAAATAATAATTGTATCACAAATTCGTAGCATATAATGAGAATTGAATTATTATATTATAATATCGGTTAAGTCTACAATCGAGTTCTGGCAAAATAAAATTTTACACGGTCTCCAAATACATATTTCACATTAAAATTGCTGGTAAAATTTTGTCATATCTAAAAGCCAGATTTTGCGTAATTAATTTCTGGTTGTGTTGGTAGTCCATTTTTATATGTATTTACCCGCCATTTCTATTCTAAGCAAATTGTCAATTTTCAAAAAGTAAACAAAGGTTTTGTGCGGAGCATCTGTGATAAAAAATGTTCTTTTCCGACTTTATTTTGAAATAATTCACATAATTAATTTATATAAATCTCTGCTTCTATTAACCAAAAAAGATAATTTAGATAGTGCAGTTGCCTCAACCAGGATTTCCTTAGTTTATAATCTAATTTATATTTGCAAGCACTGACCGAACACTTCATTTCTGTTTTTTTAATTGATACGAAGATTTTAACAGACACTAGTGGCATTTTAAAACTTTGCACTAAATAAAGTTCTAAGATAAATAGTTTTGAAAAGAATTGATTCCGTACTTGTGTTAAATTTCGCAAAAGAGTTTTAAGTTGACTAAATCTGCTCACAAAACAAAATCACATTTGACAATTCTGCACCCAGCTTTGACAAATCTTTCCTGCAGCATCTCACTTACTCTTATGTATAATCTCCTGCTCTTGACAAATTGCGCTCATGTACACGAATTTTACACGATTCAACCATCCCTGTTTGCTCTATATTCTAAGATCTGGCTTATCACCATTCCTGTTTGCTATATATTCTAAGGAGTGAGCTATTACTGCACGGCTGTAGCCGGCCCGTTAAGGCCTTTTAATTTCCAGTTTTTATGATGTCGCCTTCTGGTTTGACGAACAAAGACAAAATATGTGATATCGCAGATTTACATGCAACGAAACAGAGCGCCAAATTGATTAATTTTCATAAGTAATTAATAATGACAAGTGGCGGAATTTTCAGATTCACTCTCATGTAATACCGCGCTTTTGTGAAAGCACTTTTTTCTGAGATATTGAATGAGGTCACCAAAGTTTGTTCCAAAGTTGTTGCTGTATAATCCTATGATATTTGAACAGAACGTGCTTCTGTTTACACGCTTTGCTCTAAAGAGGGTGGGTGTTATCAGTATTGGGAGATCGTGGGAATTCCATATTCTGGCAATTTCTGCCATTAAGATATTGAAAAGTGGTAAATTAATATGTAGTAGCACTGATTACTTTGCGCCTAGTTGCTAATGTACTTTTATAGATATCTCTCCTATATCAATAAAAAGTAATTAGTTTTCGAAAGTTACGTGAACTGAACTATTCCTTTTGGTGTATTTCTTATGCTTTTGGTACCTAGGATAAAAATGGTCGGAATTTGCATAATATAATAATTTGTGGGAAAAGTCGCCATTAATTCCCATTTTCGAGAGAATTTTACCCGCAACAATCTCCCAACTCTACTGTAACTCATTCTCTGATGGGCTTGGGAAAAATGAGAATTTTATTTGACTGATAGACATTTAACATCTCCTTTCAGCACATTGGCCAAAACTACATTTGTCTTTTTCTTAAAAAATTGAGGTAGAGTAGATATACGAAAAATTCATTATTATGAATGAATAATTTGAAAGGATTTTGAAGTTATTCAAAATTTTGCAAATAATTGAATAAAATCAATTATGCTTGTATGTATATCTTACTACATGAAAGAAGAATGAATGAAAGAAAAAATTGCAAAATTATTAGTAATAATTGCTTCATATTTTTGTGGGGGGGGGGGCATAGAGCCTACACGTGCTTCTCTGGGGGGGGGGGGGGCATTACCCTCCCGTGCCCTTACCTCGCTACGCGCATGGTGGTCAGCCATTCCCTTTAACTCGTACACGAATTTGTCTATTTCTTTACTATTTTCGACATTCTCGTAGACCCACTTTTCGTCATCACAGCGAGCTGAAATTTGGTACACAGGTTCATGTCGCGTGACAATTGAATCTGTCAATATTTGAACCGGAAATTTCCATGGAAAACCCGGAAAATCGGGAAAAATAATTTGAAAATTTGGTACAAATTTGATTAGTGATAAATCCTTTTCAGGAAAAATGCAGAGTTTTCCGATTTTTCAGAAAAAATTTCCGGAATTTTCTGACTTTTCCGGAAAATTTTCCGGTAAAAAAGTTTTCTAAATTATGCAGGATCAAGTTTGCTATCAACTGGCATCATTACTTTCTCTCCGAAAATGGTGAAAACTTGCAGAAAAAAATCGAGGAAAATTCATGTAAAACACTTTTCCGGAGTTTTTCCGACCAAGGAAGCGTTTGAGCGTTTTGCAACCTAAGACAAAGTTGTAGAGCGAAATGAGTTGCATATAGTTGCTTTTGTGGAAAACTCCAAGGCAAACCCGGAAAAGCTGGAAAATCATCGGAAAAATGTTCATCTATATGATTAGTAATAAATCTGTTTCAGGAAAAATGCAGAATTTTCCAATTTAGTTAACGTGAAAAAGGTAGAAAATAAAATAAGTAAAAAACGAGTTTTCAAACAAAACTGTGGCCAAGTCGCATGAAAAAGTAGAAAATAAACTTTTCTTCACACACAGAGGTGGACTCAGATTTTATTCGCTGACAATCACCGATATATTTCAGTATGATCAATCAGAGGTAATAAGTGATTTGATTCATGAAGAGAAAGAATATTCAAGAGAAATGTCCCAATCAAAAAATCTGAGTCCACCTCTGACATTTCTCTTGAATAGTCTTTCTCTTCTTGAATCAAATCACTTATTACCTTTGATTGATCTTACTGAAATGTATTGGTGATTGTCAGCGAATAAAATCTGAGTCCACCTCTGTGTGTAAAGAAAAGTTTATTTTCTACTTTTTCATGCGGCTTGGCCTCAGTTTTGTTTGAAAACTCGTTTTTTACTTATTTTATTTATATTATTTTTAAATTATAATTTTGTAAAACGATATATTTGGCAGGGGAGTTTTTGAATATTTTTGTAGTTTTCCGTAGGTATACAGTACACATACATACATTTGCAACTCTGTGTTTCTCACTAATTCGAATTGAAAATCCAATTCATATTCTGGAAAAGAATTTTCATCTATTGTTATTTATCTTCCTGAATTCAATGTAAAAAGTTTTAAAAAGTTTTCAAAATAGCTAGTGCAAACCATAGTTGCTGACTTGCAACACACAATTATCCAATTCAACTGCATACCTACAACACAATATCTTTTACAAAAGAAATACCAGTTCCATCAAATTTTTGTGTTATAGTAACTCTAACTAACGTTCTAGCGGCAGAACATCTAACAACCCAAGATTTAACAAATCTTTAGAAATTTTTTATATATGATAACATCCATGTATCTTTTATTTTTAAAGCTAGTTAATACGTTAATAGATACACTAAATTTTTTTTCTTCATATTTTAGTTTCATTATGGCCTGAGTTAACTTAACTCCTCCTTTTTACAGTACAATATATAATTTCACCATCAGTTGCCTTACTTTGGATTACGTTGCAGATTGAATATCTTTGTGACTTTTAGTAATTTTATTAAACATTTATACCTTAAAATTATTTGATTAGTAGTAGGGTCTTCAAATCGCCTTTTGGGTTATTGCCGTCAAGAGGAACTATTTGGCTCGATAATTGATTCCTTCAGTTTATAATCGTGTATACATTTAAGCTGCATGAGAAGATAAAGTGTTGTTGAATATTTCCATGTTATTGCAAAGATTTGAAGTTTCCAAATTCTTATTTATACCACAAACAACACACAACTAGATATGAAAATCTCCTTTTAAACCAGGATCAATTTTTCAAACCTCTTTAACTTTATATTCAACTAAAGCAAGCTATCAGTAAATAATGTTGCGAAGAGTTTACAGCAGAGAGAGAATGTATAGATCTTTCTACTAACGGGCTATTTGGGGGCAAGCTTTCGAACCGCTTCATTTCGGGTTTTCATATTTAGATGTAAGTTGTCTCAGTTTAAACTATTTTTCTTAAAATGTGGCATAATAAACTTCTGAGAATTATTTGAAAATTGTCGGTAGGAAAAGTTACTATTACATACATCATATCTCTGTTAATTGCTACTATATGCCTGTACTGAGCTCTAAACACAGCGACAACAGCTTCTAAAATAACCAGAATTTATATTCTAATGAAAAAGCAGACGAGTGCTCACCGCACATTTCATCCTGTTTTTGTTACTATCGATTTTCGATTTAATTTGTTACGTATTCCTATGATTTCGATACAGTCTTGTCAACTACTGGCGGGACGGGACTATTAGAAAAAAAAAAAACTCCGATATCCTGGTTGCGACTTGAGTGTTGGCGCTTTTCTCGAGAATAAACTATTTTCTCGAGAAATAAGGAAAACAAATTCTCGAGAAGAAACACTATAAACAAGTACATACTTCTTTGCTGATTATAATTCTTTGAATTATAGAGTTATCATTGAATTCATTTGTGAGTTACTGAAAATTCACACGATCTGAAATAAATTAATCTTAAATCCTTTTCAATTTGAGACTTTTTGTTTTTTGTATTAGCTGTAAATTCCGGTATACCGCAAGGCTCTACAATGGGGCTACTTCCTTTTATATTGTTTGTTACTAATAAAGGGTTTTTCAATAAGAGGTGTTATTTTGATATTCAAAGAAAAATGCCATTTTTTGAGATAAATGATCGGATCTTTATTTCATTATAAAGAGGAAGGTATGCCGTTAATAATGGAAAATAACAACAGCCAAATGACCACCACGACCACGCCTACAGGACCATATCCTTTTCATGAAATTTTCCATAACCAAATCGCAAAGTGGCTGCCCTCTGTCCTCGATAGCCTCACGAATTCCATCTTTGAGGTCTTGAATCGACGCTGGGCTGTTGGCGTAGACCTTCTCTTTCACGTGGCTCCAAAGGAAGAAGTCGCAAGATGTTAAGTCGCAAGATCGCGGTGGCCAATTGTGATCACCTCTTCGAGAGATAACACGGTCCGGAAACTTTTCCCGTAAAAGATCAATGGTTTCGTTGCTTGTATGGCACGTAGCGCCGTCTTGTTGAAAGTAAACGTTGTCCAGATCAATACCATCCAATTCCGGTCATAACAAATCATTAATCATCTGTCGATAGCGCAATCCATTCACCGTAACTGTTGCTCCAGCCTCATTTTCGAAAAAGTAAAGTCCAATGACCCCGCGGGACCATAAACCGCACCAAACAGTCACACGTTGAGGATAGAGAGGCTTTTCAACAATAACTCTTGGGTTTTTCGAGCCCCAGATGCGACAATTTTGCTTGTTGACGAAGCCATCGAGGTGGAAATGGGCCCCTCATCACTCAAGATGAGTTTTCGATGGAATTCCGGATCATTTTCATGCATTTCAAGGACCCAATCAGCAAAGACTCGACGTTGCTGATGATCGGCCGGCTTGAGTTCTTGTGTTAACTGAACTTTATAAGCGTTAAGACCCAAATCTTTATGCAAAATACGGTGTAATGACGTTTGTGGAATGCATAATTCCAAAGAACGACGAGGAATGGACAAACCTGGGTTTTCTTCAACACTTTCGGCTACAGCAGCAATATTCTCGGCTGTTCTTGAGCGATGTGCACGGGTTTTATTCTTCACATCACTAACTTGTCCCGACAGCTCGAATTTTTCTACCAATTTCTGTATTGCCGTCCGACAAGGTGCTTCACGACGACCCAAAAATGTTCGAGTTTTACGAACCGTCTCTGCCACATTTTCACCATTTTTAAAATGAATTTTAATAATTTCAATGCGTTGTTGAATCGTGTATCGTTCCATTTTTATTAATGGCGTAGTTTCTACTTGCCAAATGTTGAAAAATGACAGCTCCAAAAGTGACATCTACCGAAATAGTGGGCTAATTAAAATAACACGTCTTATTGTCTACTTTCGTTTAGTTGCCAAGCTCTAATAACTAAATTAGCTTGAACTAGGTTGTTCAACTGATTTAAAAATTGGTCATCGGTTGGTCTACTGTCGCAGAGGCTTGGGGCTGCCATGGATCGCGCGGCCCTGAGACTAGAAGTAGCGTACCCATGCATAAACATGAAACTCATATGAAAATATGTGGTTTAAGATTCCTGAAGGATGACATTTATATGTCTTTATTACTTGTTCAATTCACGAACTCGACACTCGTGATCTAATGATTTGTTTTTTCCTTTGTTTTCCCATCAGACCAACTATGGACATTTTAAGCCTATTACTAGAATGTGCTGTACTTTTAATTTGAATTTCCATTCAATTCATTTTCATATTAATAAGTCCCAATTAAGAAAAATCTTTAATAATTGTTCAAAGATCATTCTAACTAGCTTGTGACTTCCAGGACAATAACTCCCACTTAAAGTTGTAAAAGTATATTTTTGGGGTTTGAAAGCATAAGTAATAAGCTTCCTTAAAAAAAAGAAAGGAAAAGACAAGTAACAAACAAGAAACAAAAAAAGGAGCAGCAAATATGAACAATAACTGAAAGTGTAATCCCAAAGGAAATTTACTTTTTAATAAATTGAATTCTATACGAAATGTTTTGTTCCTTTCATAAATAGGCATACATAGTTACTATAAGCCTTATAAATATTGCAAAGATCATATACTATATAGTGGATAAAGGGCAACAATATATTATGTACTTATACAAACATACATACATATATATGTATGTAAGATGATGGAATACAGGCATAAAAATTCCATAAATTTTAAATTTCGCCTATTCATTTCCAACAGCAGTTGCATCAAAGATCCAGAGAAAATGTTCTATTTCTTGTGATTGTGGGACGAAGGACATTATATTTTCTGTGTCTCCACTTCCTTGCTCTCATTCTTGTTTCGGTGAAAGTAACACAAAAATATTCCCAACGGAACTGGACCCCCCATATATTCTTATTAAGTTACTTCAAGGTAGCTGCAGCAATTTTCTACCCTTATAATGTACTGTACATATTATATCTAGTATACGCGCAACCCGCCATCCACCATAGATTCCCGAATATTTGCTTCTGTGAATTGGGAAGTACTTCACCACTAGAAAGAAAGGATATTTTCATAGCGGACAAACTGTTATACTCTCTGGTTCTGTTTCTAGATGAATCTGGTTGTTTTTTTTTAGTCTCTTGGAAACTGTGTAACTGGAGAATGTGCAGAAGTAGACGGCGTTATAGACAAATAACGACGATGTCAATATTTACCCTGCAGTCCCTTAAGTAGAAACTTTTTATATGCCATGTATGTATGTATGTATGTATCATCTACACATCAAGATAGAGCCAGAAAAAGGGTGGCACAGGAAAAGTCCTCCATATTCATACATACATATGTATCAACGGATATAGTGTATACTCTTGGCAAGGGCATCAGGTCCCATTACCCGATGGTGTTCGAGTTTCTCCAGAACTATGTACGTCGTCAAGTACGTCATCCTTAATGAAAGGCAAATATCATGTATAATTCAGGCTTTAATTATTTCCAGGTCTAGAGTTTGACGTGTATCCATCCTCTTCCTGCATTTATTTATATATACATATATCTCTATACCTAGTAAGTTTTACCTATGTATGTATGTAGGTACGCCCAAGTTTTGTATCTCCCATATTTTACCCTCGTTGCAGGTAACAGTTTTCATCCTATGTTGAAGCTGCAATGCGAATATATGGTATCCTTGTTGCCCTAGCGTTATGGAAATAACTTTTAACTTGAGAAAAAAAAAAAAACTTTTTTTTAATTTTTTATTATATTTTTTCACTAAAACCGGGAAACGAGAACAAAGAAATGAAGAAATGCGTCAGCATTTCACAATACCTGAGTTCCACATTAACCTGAAAACTGCTACGAGGATGATGATGATGATGATTAAGTCGATGAAGTCGTGCCGCCAACATTGTTGCTTACCTTAACTGTATAGGTTTAATTTAAAGCTTAAAATGGGTATGATGATGATGATGAGGAGGACGAGAAGGATAATAAATATTAAAAAAAAAAAACTTTAATTTAACGAGCAAACTAAGAGTAGGATAGAAGGAGTACCTACTGAAAATGCATCCACAGTTTCTGCTGACAATACAATTTCACTTCACATCAGTTGAGGTAATTTAACTTGAACAATAGAGTTAGCACAGCGGTTACGTTATTTTGAGTATTTATCCAGGACTTAATATCCACACCACACTCTAGAAATTACCTACTAAATTATTCGCTCGTAATATAATTATGAAACTTCATTCCTTTATATAACCACCATTAAACCGGAAATTTTTTCCGGTTAGTTGAAAGTATTGATGCAATTCAAGAGGAGAAGCGATTAAAGCAATTAAGCAAACTATTAAATAACCGGATATGACAATTAAACACTTTGGCAATATGTAGATGAACTGCTCATAGTCAATTTATATTTTGTACATATATATTTGTTGAAGTTTGATATAATTATCAATAAAAAATCTAATAAAAATTTTTCCAACTTAAATTCGTTCAAAGTAAAAAAATATGGTAATACACAGGGTTCAATTTTCTTGCCGATATTGTTTCGAATTGATAACAATTTTTGTTTTCATTATATTGTGATATATCACGAAGAAAATATGAAAAATCGTCACTGATGTGCCCTCAAGAATTATATACTCTGTGCCTAAAAAATAAGGTGACATTTGAATTTATATTGCGCGCGTCAAAGGAGTTGGCGAATTGGTTCCTTTTTTAGATTGGTAGGACTGTCTTTGACATCCCTGTCAAGTCACACGTCATAATATTCATTAGTGTTTGAGATACGCTTCGTTTTGTGAGGTGCTAAAAGTGAATTTCTCGTTTTTTGCGATGTCGAAATTTGTTGAGCAAAGAACTTGCATTAAATTTTGCTTGCGGAATCAATTTTCTGCTGCGGATTCGCTGAGGATGGTGCAGAAAGCCTTTGGTGATGAGGCTATGTCGAAAAAAAATTTTTACAAGTGGTATAGTGAGTTCCAAAAAGGCCGTGAAGGTGTCGAAGACGAAGAGCGCCATGGGCGACCATCAACCTCAACCGACGAAGCTCACGTCCAAAAAATTATCGATTTGGTGTTTGAAAACCGTCGATTGATGAGTAGAGACCTTGCTGATGATATTGGCATATCGAAAGGCTCAGTCAATACCATTTTGAAGGATGCTTTGGGCCTCAAACGCGTCAAATCTCGACTGGTACCGAAATCATTGAATTTTTTGGAAAAAAAGGCGTCGCGTTGAAGTGTGTGAAACAATGCTTTCTGACTACATTGACAAGACGAAATGCATGACCACTGGAGACGAGATTTGCATCTATGCTTACGACCCGGAAACGACCGATCAATCGAGCGAATATCGTGCTAAGGGTGTGCCGAGACCAAAAAAAACCGCGCAAAAGTCGCTCAAAAATCAAGGTGATGTTGACTGTTTTTTTTCGATTATCGTGGTGTTCTGTATTCTAAGTTCCTTCCCCCGGATCAAACAGTCAACAAGGAATATTATCTGAACGTTATGCGTCGTTTGCGTAACGCTATCCGCCAAAAGAGGCTGGAATTGTGGAAAGACAACTCTTGGTTTTTGCACCATAATGCGCCGTCTCACATTGCACTCGTTCTTCGTGACCATTTCGCCAAAAACTCGACTCATATCGTTCCACAACCACCGTATTCACCTGATTTGGGGCCGTGCGACTTCTGGCTGTTCAGTAAGCTCAAAAGACTGCTCCGGGGACACCGTTTTGAGACGATAGAGCAGATTCAAGAGATTCAAGCCGCCGCGAGGAAGGAGCTGAAGGCCATCCCTGAAATCGACTTTTTCAACTGTTTCGAAAATTGGAAAATCCTTTGGCATAAGTGCATTGCATCGGGGGGGGATTACTTTGAAGGCGATGAAATTGATTTGGAAGAATAAATAAAGAATTTTCAATATAAATTCAATGTCACCTTATTTTTTGGACACAGTAGATTATTAGAGCGTTTTTTGCCTCACTTTCCGAAAAGATGTTTAGTTAAATCAGGTGCTGAAAAATCTGTTCAATACAAGTACAATATGGAAGTTCAAAAGATCAACGATGAAGAATAATACTTTCATCTCCATCAGTTGAATGGAATCCACAACCGTAAACGTAATGTCAGTTGGGCTTACATGCAACAGATGAGTTGATTTAAAGTATTTTACAATAGGAAAATTAAAAAGAAGGAAATTTCTGTGCAGAGGCAGGCGTTTCGTATTAGCCGGGATCGTTTACTCATCAGTACGGCTAATATGAAACCCTAATTTTGCAGAGAAAATTCTTTTTTTTTTTAAAGATTTTTCTATTGTAAATGATTTTTTTTTTCTATTCAATTCTCGAGTTGTGGAATTGGCAGCAAACTCGGTGAATTTCATATTGACTAAATTTGCTATAAATTTATTTCATATGAAAACTGTCTATGCAACAGATGAAGTAGGTCAGTGTAGACAGTTTTATCGCAGATGTAAAAGGATAAAATTGAATATGAGATGGAGATATTTTTTGTAGGTTTGATTTTTTATTTAATTCGGTAATTCAGCCTAATTAAATGATTTTCTACTTTAGCGGTACAATGCAAATTAATATATTATATGCCACTATGTTGCAATATATCTACATCTGCTACTCAAGTCATTTTTTATTCCAATCCTTTGGGTTTACGTTAAATTCTATCTGTCTTTACAGGCCTATTTTTGTATTACCAAATTGAAATAAATAATTGTTCTCTAGGTACATATGTTTACCTCAAAAGAAAAAACCGAACCCATATAAGATCGCTCTGACCTCCGTCCGTTTGTTTGTCACAAGATTTTTCTAGAAAACTACGTGATGAAATTTGAAATTTAGCAGAATGTTAGATATTTGTAATGCGCACCTGTTTTGGATAGCTGATTCTAAAATATATTTGTTTAAATATTTTGTAGAGTTGAATTGGGATCCCTAAAAAAAGTTTCTCTATATTTGCTGGGATTGCTTCAAGGACTTCAAATATATATATATTTTTTTTCAAAAATTTTTGGTGACTTGGATATAAAAATATAGCCCAAAATGTCCAAAAAAACAGCGTCACATCTGATCTTCTAGTTTTTTAAAGCTCAAATTTGATATCATTATTTTTTTCTTCATTTTTAAAATACAACGCCATACTGGGGATTTAAACGCATTATAGACAAACAGACAGAGTTTTGGCTTTTCTTAAGTTTATAAGATCAATTCTTTGTTATGCGTGCGTTCTTAATATGCGTGTCGCTTGCAAGGTTTATGAGACTCCTCCAAAATTTTTAATTCCAGAATAACTAAATTTCCGATAACCGATTCAAACTTCTTATGAGAAATTGACCAAGACCTTCAGAATTTTGGAGGTCCATTTAGTCTCATTTATTGGGGAATCTCTCATCCACAAAGCTTCGCTCACTACCTCTAAAACACATTCAGTCCAATTAGAGGGTCGATAAAAGGTGTAGATTCAATATTGACATTACATAAGCATATCGTTTTTAGTACCTAATTATCATTGCTACTTCCAGGAATAAGGATGAGAAACACGTATTGGCTATAAAGTTAACACGCGCCTTCATACTTTTCTTTGTTCATTAAGAATAGCTTCTCATTCTAATCTGAATCTAGTTAAGTAGGTAGGTAGAATTGAATTTCTAGTTTTATAGACTTTGATCTGGCATTGACCATAACAACTGTCCACATTGTTCTAACCCTAGTCTTCTAATATGATTTTAATGTAAATGCCAATTTGTTTATCTCTTAGTAAAAACAAAATTATGTTTAGTTTCTATTAAGAATTCCGAATTTGAACTATTAAATCCCCAGGAGAGTTTTGACCTTCTACACGTGCAACCAACTATTCTTGTCAACCAATGTATGCATAAAGGATGAGAGTTGCTTGAATCTTTTGGAGTAATTATTTGAAATAAAACAAAATTGTGAGCTGCCACTGATACATTGAAAAAAATAGAAAACAATATGCGAACAGAAAATCGTAAACAAAGAAACAATCTGGTTTAATTTCAGGACTTCAATTTGCCTGAAAAAAAGCCTCCCGCGATTATTTCGGCGATTATTGCAACAGCACAACATAGCACAATATTCATACCTTTATGAAATTAAGTCCAAGGCTTAATCACTAAATTGTCACTTCGAATATTTTATTTAAAATTAATACAATTAACGGAACAATTCAATGTTTTTTACTTAAATAACACAAAAATACAAAACCTGGCGCAAAAACACGAATCTGACATTTAATTTGAATTAACTAAATTGACTAATGTCAAGTTTACTTGGTTAAATCTTGATTAAAGTCGGTTAAATTCTTCTTGCCTTCCCTCATAACGATAGGGTTTTTGCACGATATTTCGCTTCCTTTAGTTTAGAAGGTGAAAGGAAGCATTCCTTATTACTTCTTTGGAAGGTGAAAGGAAGCATTCGTCTTTACTTCTTTGGAAGGTGAAAGGAAGCATTCCTAATTACTTATATGGAAGTTTAAAGGAAGCATTCGTTATTACTTCTTTGAAAGTTGAAAGTAAGCCTTCCTTATTAATTCTTGGCAGGTGAACGGAAGCATTCGTCATTACTTCTACTTTCACCCCCCGAACCCCCTTGGTACGATAAAAGAGTAAAAGATGCTTGCCTATGGTGTGGGGAATCATATGATACTATTTGTTAGTATCAATAAAATTAGATTAGTATAACCGGAAAAATGCAACCGCACCATATATTTTCCAAGGCAAGAGGGAGGAGATGGGAAAAAGTCTCAAAAAATCAGGAAAAAATAACCAAAAGGAGTTTTTGAAATCGGATTATATTTAGGCAAATTATGGGATGGGGATGAATTAATACACATGTACAGAGATGTAATTTGAAAATTTGTTTGAATGAAGTTTGTTGGCTTGGGAACAGAAGTACACAGGTCCTTTCATATGATATGCGACATGGCATGGTTGAACTCACCCCCTTCGGGGGTACCTACCCCCACCACAAAGAACCTACCCGCACCACAAAGGACCTAATAGACTTATTATCGAAAAAAGATATTTCCCCTCCACCCACGCTCGGAAAGGGTGCAAGCCGAAAACCGAGTACACCAATAGATGGAGCCCTACACCAAATAAACCTTTGAATCATTGAAATCGGTTGAAATTTGACCGAGTTGTTGATAAATCGTAAAACAAAAAAATTGAGTTACATATCCACCATAAAATTTTTACTAAACTGATGACGAAACATTGAAAATAGTAAATTTGTAACGGCGAATGCTCCCGATCTATGTAAGATATTGACTTGTAGATGGAAGGTCAGAGTGCGTAGATAATTCCCCTAGTAAAAATAATTTAGGTAGAGCGTAAAAAAACATAGTATTTGGGGTATATGAGACCCAAGGAACGGAAAATTTTTCAGTGACGTAGGAAAAATTGCGATAAAAGGGGTAAAATGAAGTCAATCGAAAAAAAAGAATACACCATCACATAGCACTCGGCGAGAGCTTTTATTTAATATGCGACATGTGCCCCCCAAAAAAATTTTATACCCCCCCCCTCAAATTTCTATAAAAAATGACGCCAATGGAATAAAGTTGTTCAATGAATTCCAGCCTACTGGGCGTTCAGTGCGAAGGGTGGAAACCGTTCCTCGATCGGACTTAATTTACTGAAGTTGTGAAGGAATGTAGAAAAAATCTAGTGCTACAATATGGGAAAAATAAAATTAAGTAGTAGAGCAAAAGTGTGAATGGGGATCGATAGAGGATGGCTGGAACTGATTTTTAGGATGTTGACAAAATTTCTTACATACATACAGGGGAGGGGGGGGCCGATGTAGTGTTTTTGTTCTAGTACAATTTTGGAAACCGAAACCAGTTTAGAATACGGTTTTTTTTTCATGAATTTTGAGTATACACATGACTATGGTGCGAAGTTAAATGGGGTAGTTGCGGTGTGTCTAAAATTGAAACTACTGTCACAATATTATAAAAAAAGGTCAAAAGAACGTTTGGTTTTACGTTTGGAGCGATATTTTAAGACCATTCTGTTCGTAGAATCAACGCCCATCTTTTGCTCATTACAATTTTGTATAAACAGGGCCCTGTTTTTATTCTGCAATAATATCTGTGATATAACGATCGCTCGGCATCAAAATTATCGCCTTGAGTTTTGTTTGTTTGTTTGTTTGTTTGGGATGTGGGATATTAACCCGATTTCATCGTTATACCATGGAACTTTCTACAGCTCTGCTTTTATGAGGAAGCATTTCACTGAGAATGTATGGCTTATTTTTTTCTATTCTTGGGATTTCCTTTTTTATTTTTGTTTGAACATTTACTGCTATTATCATAATCGGAGTTAGTTTAGAAAATATATTTACTACTATTAATCCAATTTTTCTATATTCAGTTTGAATAAGACGAAGCAGTTTGTTTTCTTATATCCAGGAAATGTCCGCTGAGCTCAAAATCGCACCTAATTTTCCTTGATACTCATTGTACAGCGATTTTTCTCAGTAAATTATCTTTTAATTAGAATCCGTCATCATAGATCACTATTTTCTAAATTAAGATCATTATAATTATACTGCTGGAAGGGAATATGTACAACTATTATTTTATTACTTTTCGTGTTAATTTAAATTAAACTTAAATACTTTGATGGTGTTATAATGTTGTCAACAGAAATCGGCTCAATATTTTTTCAGTTGTAATTTTTATTTTTTTTAACAATAGCATCGTCCTTGATGCTTCTAAGCCACGTTTTTATTCGCCTTATAACAGGAAAATTTCTCTCACGGCCGGCGGAGCTCATTTGGAGTACTATTGCCGCTTTAGAAAGTTTATAAAAATAAGTTTTAAAATTTTTTCTCAAATTTTCAGCACTCATCTCATGATTTTTTAATTGAAGCGTGTTTCTCAGCTTCCAAGGCTGATGTATCAATTATGAAGAATTTTTATAACTACTGATGAAATGCTCTCCGTTCTTCATGTCCATTTTAAGAAATACGTCCAAAACGCGAGCTAGCGGTAGGTTTTCAAATAGGCGTTTTAGATTTACTATGATATTATCGACTACTATAAATTCTGTTCAAAAGTCCTTTTGCTGACTTATTTTCCTGAGGCTCTAACAGGTTTTAACGAAATCTAGTTCTCTTCAGAAACTTCTCGATGTCTGAACTGATTCCTGAAATCTTCGAAAGTACCTATAGTACTTGCTATCAGATTACTATACTGACCAAAAGTGGAATTTTGGGTCCGGGAAAATTTACTTACTACACTCACTATAGTAGTAGCTTGCAAGCCTCAATTTTGACCAGACATGACGTTAGTGTCATCATAAGAATATTTAAGAATTGGAACATTACACAAAAGGTGTTTATTCAATGTATCCAAAATTAATTAGCCAGTCCATGCACATCTCTGGAGGTGAAATAATTTATAAAACCTAGAAATCTTTCGAATATGTCGAGACCGTTCGCACATCTTATGGTTACGGAAAATTGTGCTTCTTCTTTAAAGCAGATGGTGTCGTCCAAATTCAAAGAACAAAAAAAACAAAAAAAAAACAAGCACAAGCCTTATCTTCTGTAATGTAGCTGCAATCGATAACAACAGCTATATTACGGCATTTAGGTGGACAGTGTAGCGGTATGAAAAAAAGATATGTATGCTTATGTTTACTGTTGTATTTATTAAATAACTCTAATGTGTGAAACACTTCAATTTATAAATTCACTACAAATTAATTTTTTCACTAATTGCTCGATTGCATATGTAGTCATTATGCCGTATTTTGGCATGTATTTGACTAAATGCAATTTGTAGCCCTTTCTAATTTTACGCGTTATACACTTATTCACTTTGCGCTTATTTTAACTTACTTAACTACTTTGTTTCCTTGCATGTATCATTAAAATGCCGAAAGCTGGCATGTATTTAATTTTTATGCAAGAAACTTATTTACTAAATTAATTGACACAATACTTATCTGTAGAGTACAATAACCCAAAAACTTCCTGTCCTCTGCCAGCACCCACTGCACACAAATTTCAAGCATGTAAAAATATTGTACCTTTAATATGGCACGTTTATTTTATGCTTATTTGCTGAAAAAATGAAACAAATTATCTGCTGAGGAACTGTCAAAAACTGAGAAAAAACTTGGTTGAAATTATACTGCTTTGAATTACACTTGATGATCGCTGTCGAAAAACTGAGAGAGATCTTAGAAATTGCCCCCTTTTTATAGGCACTAAGCGGCCATTTTGACATATGTTCCACAAGAAAAATGCAAATTAAGCATATTTTTCGACTTTACTTGACTTGTATGCTTATGGCAAAATGTGCCAATTTCCTTCAACTAATTTATTTTAAATTATCCATGAATTTTCGTAATTTATTTTGTTAAATATTTTAATTTTTCTGAAATTTATCAAGATGGCGACATCCTGCCATATTATGACAATTTCCAATGTGGAACGCAAATATTTCTCATTTTTCTTGCATCTCGTTTTCGCATCTTTCTCTTTCCCACTTATTATGGGAATTTAATTTACCGTTTTTCGCGAATATTTGCTTACCTGGTAACTTCCGCGGTTTTTAAGCATTACCAACAGGTAGCGCGTAGCCAACTTCGTATAATTGACTTTCTCGTCAATTTGACAGTCGTGATCGCGATATTTTTATGTGAAAGTGCCGTGTTGTTTTGTGTGTTTTTCTCGGCCAATTATGGATTAATTATCCAGGTAAGTGTCTTTTATCACTATTTAAGTGATTATTATTAATTGTTTATAAGTTCCAGCATGAATAATTTGCAGGAACTATGTAAATTTTGATAATTATTCATGTTGGAAAGGTGAATTTTGAAATGTCAACAATGGCATAAATTGTTGCATTTCATTAATTATAATGTATGTGCGGGTTGCAATTCTTTATGTTTTGCATATTTAAACATATTTGCATGTTTTGCAAATGTTTATTATGCAGAGCATATGAATTTTGCACAGAAATTGCACTAATTGAATTTGCATGTTTTTGTTGTTGTACTGCCAAGAAATTGGTTTCTTGGCAATCTGCATGTAATTTGCCTATTTCCATAGTTTTTTATATGCTACTTTGTTATATTAGTTGCTTTAAACTAATATCTGTTTATCTTTTTCATTTCAGATACGTTCATGTGGTGGTGGATATACCTGCAGCTGAAACTGGAGGAATCAGGAGACTCTAAGGGAAGTAACAAATAATTAATAGATTTCTTCTAATATTTTGTTATTTATTTCAGGTGTGTTCAACACCTTAGTTTCTTCAACAATCCAGAGTGAGGTTCGATATCACTTCAATTATTTTATTCAGGATATCTAGACTGCAGTAGTTGTAGTGTTTTTCAAAGTGGAGTGAAAATACAAAAAACAAAAAATTACCAATTTAAAATTTCCTCGTATTTTTAGAAGATGAGTCCTCTTGGTGCTCTCTCAAAAGGCAAGCCCTTATGAAAAAGTGTCTATATTATATAATTTTTTTTTAGCCAAGTATTCTCGGTTTTTAACAATTTCTTCCTCTTGATGTTTTGTAAGTTATTAATGAACATCTGCATATGTTAGAGATTGACGATAAGCCACATATATTTGGCTGCAATCAGAGTGAGGCGATGATTCTGACTGAGTGTTTTTTAAGGCCTTTGCTAATTTTTTCCACTTGCTAAAACCACTTTTCAGAAATTCGAAACCAACTCCAAATGGAGCGATAGCAAACTATTAAATAATTTTGTTATACTTTCATTGTATGTCCTCATGCTTGCTTGGTTGAAACTAAATTATAATTAATCGATTAGTTGGATTTAATAATTTTGGATCGTACTTTTCTGAGGGCAGGGGCACTTGTGCCATACCGGCATCACTGTGCGGGGGGGGGGCACTCATGCTCCATACCTTGTTACGAATGTTACGGTCCAATTTACCTCATGAGCTATTTAAATATGTACGTGTTGGTTACGAGTGATGGTTTTTTTTTTTATATATGCTTAAGAAGTATGAACTTTGACTCAGAGTTTGTTGTAAATTTCAGGTATCGGAAGAGAGGCCGGCAACATTCACCTGTCGACGTTAAATCCCAATTCCCTCCACATCCATACACACAGCTACATCCTATGGGCGGTCTGCCAGCCACCAACATGTTCATTAACAATCATATACAACATAGAGATCACACAATTATACCGCAGTTACACAATACACGTAGCTGCCACACATAAATATTCGTGCATTCATACAACATTCATATATCCAATCGTATTAATCACATCAACACAACACAGTCCGGATAGGTTAATTTAAAGTAGTATTCAATATTTAGTTTAGCCTAGTTTAGTTATTTTTTTTTTTTTTTTGTATCTTGGTAGTTGTTGACTATGATTATTAGGTAAGTGTCTCCTCCGTTATGGATTAATTTTGCAAATTTTGAATTTAAATCGTTCTGTACATAACCAAAAAATCATTGGTCCACGATTAAAAAGAAGTTAGGTATAAAAAAAAAAAACAAAAAAAGTCCAATTTCTACTTTATTTTCTTGGAGAGTATTCAAATTATAATAATATCAATAATAACTGGTTTTGTGCTAGAAGTTGTAACATAGTCCACTGAAAGCATGAAGGCATTGCATTTATTGTTTTTGAATCGCGGAAATACTCGCCTAGACCTCACTTCCACTGCAAATGCCGAAAATAAAACCTCCTAATAATAAATCGAAAGTGTTAGCAGCCCAGACTAAAATTAATGATAGACACGACCCGAGAATAAAAGCATACATATTTTATTTGCAATTAACGTACAAGTTGAAATATCACTAACGTAACATGAGGATTAAAATATCCCGAGACTGCAACCAACTTCAACATTCGTAAAATTTCGAAGGTCTTGGTCGAAAAATAGTGGGCATAATCAGAATAGTGTGTAAAATTTTCGATGGCTGTATGTTCGGTAGGTGAAGCGAGCACTTTTTCGAGAGATCATCAAAGAGTAAGGAATTAGAAAGTTAGAGTTGAAGCAATTGAAACAAAGAACACAAAGTATAACGTAAAGTATAAAGCTAAAATAAAAAAAAAAAGAAAAGATAACAAAGGAGGAGGGAAAAGAAAAAAGAAAGGAGATGAAACAAAATAAAAGGAAATCACAGAAACTACAGTGGAAAGGGGTTTCGGCAGTGCGGGATTGACTGGCTATTGGAGGACGGTACAGATCCGCCGGCCGCATGCTTCCAGGGCAGCGCTGTCGTTTGGATAGTTTCAGGGGTAGTACAATTTGCTTCCAAAGCGGAGTACTTTTGGAAAAAACGGAGCACACGACTATACGACGAAATTTAATGAATTCAAATTAATATAGCATGGAATGTCCAGAAATCATTTAATAGTTAATAAAACCCATTTTCGTTAAAACTACTCATATTTAGATTTTCAAATAAATCTACATGTGTCTGGTACCACCCGCTTGACTGGCTGAGTTCACTGTAGTGTAGACAGCAGGCAGTAGCAGAGTTTCAATGCTATTCTGATGAGTTCGGCCTTTATTGCTGATCGAAACCACACTATGTACACTCTCAAAATAATTTTGAATTTTGGCTTTAAAACAATAAACTGACAGAGAAGTACCTCGGTACATCATATTAAAAATCAATTATGGTTTTGCACCTTTTTTCCGCTTTCGAGATTACAAAATCTTCTTCATGATAAGTTATTTTAAATTATTCAGATAAATATTTTTAAACAATGCCAAAGATGCTACAATACAAACTAAAATGGAGTACAATAAGAGAAGCTAATGTCTTAAAGCTTTCACAAAACTTTATGAATCGCGTAATAAAGCCGCACAAGATTACTTTTTGTTAACTTCATCAAAGAACCCAGTCGAACCGTTACCGATCAGCATTAAGGAACAAAACGGAGAGCATGTGCATTTTTTTATCACATAAGAGATCATCTTGGCAAATTAAAATGGGTGTGCAAGCTACATTGCGTGAAATATTAAATATTGGAAAGAAACATATTCAGAAAGTGTGTAATAATAATAACCTTTATTTGGCTTCATGTAGAACAGAAACTGAGAATCGTGGTTGAGACTTGCTGCAAGACAATAGGCATCTTAACCAATTAACAAAATAACTTGAATGTAAGAAAAAGATATTAGAACTTGAACTTCAAGTAAAAAAATCGTATTTATGAGAGATATTTCATACAAAATTTAATAATTTATGGTTCATACATGTCACATTTTTGGTCTTATTACTGTTATTGCTACATTTTTTGTTTATTTATTTTTTATATAGAAACAACTGGTTTTATTTTTGGATTTTTCCACGAATTTTCTTTTCCAACAATAAGATTTTCTTAAGTTTTAAATTTAAAGTTGACAGCTGTTGATTTAAAAGTATCATTAAGTAATAGTTTTGATTCAGGTAATTATACCTAGATGAGTAAAAACATTTTGTCATGAAAACCTATTTTTGAGAAAAATATACCTCCATAAAGCAAATTAATACAGGTGTATACTAATAAACCACATAAATTCTATCATTAATTAAATTATTTTATTATTGAAAACTTTTGAATTTTCAAAATATTTCTAAAGTGTTTAATACAGTTATCATGCAAAATTGTATTGACAACTTCAGTTGTTTTAATTTTTCCGCATTTCAAAACACTTTTAAATCATTCTACAAAAGCTCCTAAAGTCTTGCTTTATGCAAAATAAGGAAGACAATAATTTTAATTTCAGCAATCTTGATTTTTTTTTATAATGGATTAAAATTCATAGCATTTACTAAGTTGGTCATTGGTCTGAGACCAATTCTAGCTTTTTGTTTTGTTTTGCAATAAGTTTAAAACATATTTTACAAAACCTTCTCTTGTTTCTTTTTTTCTATCTAATTTTAAGTCTCCATCCATACATATTTGTTTAATTTTCTAGAAAATTTCTAGATTGCCTTTGATCTTCGGATACATTTCTCACATTCATAGCATTCGTACCACCAAATTTAAAAAGTTCAATATGCAATATTGCAATATTGTCAAGAATTAACTTTAGTACTTTACCTATGTACATATATTTTAGATACCTTGAGACTTACTTCTCCTATAGCGAAAGTGTTTTATACTCTGCTTTAAGTTAAGTCTCAGTCTACCTAGGTGAATAAAAACTTTTTGTTTTTTTGCTAACAGCATGAACATATGAAGAAATGAAAAGCTGAGTACTTTTATAAAAAAAGTAGTACCGGAGTACGCTATTAGTTTTCGGAGTACAAATACTCCGATCGGAGTACAAACGACAGCACTGTTCCAGGGGATATTGTAAAAGCTAAGTATATCCACCTTTTTTATGATTCCATATAATATTTAATATGATAGTAATATTACCATACAATTGATACCATATAATTTAAAATATTCATATCCTATGTAGGTATTAAATATATGAGCTTTTTTTTTAATTATATTTCAAGCGAGTGCTCAAATGCGTTTTCTTTTTGTTTTGTGTCTCTTTGGTTTTGGTTTTATACCAAGTTTCGTGGTTAAATGTTCCTCTTTAATTTGAAAAACCACGTGGTGCATAACAAAGTTAGTGAGCTAATAAAAAAAAAAAAACATTATCCACGGACCAGTTTTAATTCCATTCTTGGCTGGGTTATATGGGAGATATATTGAATGAATTGGGTACGATCCCCATATGCTCATCCACAGTGATGGTTTCGTGAGGTTTGTAAACATAAGAAAGTTGAGCACTCAACATCCCCCAAATGTCCTGATTCAAGACAATTTTTGTTTATTTCTTAGTGTCCAATTCTTTTATACAGCGAACTATGAATATCACTATAGCTTCCATAATAAGGCTCTTTGATATGTCTAAGTACAATTGTACCTTTGGTATACATAATCCGACATGCAAGCTCATATGGCCACGTAAACAAGATATTAACATATACGTCTTTCTGTTTTCAAAGTTAGATCCCAATAAAGGATATGTTTGAGACTATCATGGAATTTGAACTTGCTGCGACAAATACTTCTATTTCAAATTTCAATTGCTTTTTCAGCAAAGGTACATTTGTACTTTGGTGTAGATATTTTAGAATATTTAATTTGAAAAAAAAAACCAATAAAATTTTCCGTTGACGATTTAGGTTTTTTTTCTTTTCAAAAATGTAAATATACTATATAAATAAATAAAAAGGTAATATTTTTACAAAATTTCATGTAAATTGAAATATTTTTACAAGAGAAAAAATAAAAAACCGAAATATCGGGGTTTCACCGTTTTATTAGAAAATTTGACTTTATGATTAAAAATGCCTTTTACCAAAGTTTTATATTTTCTTATTATCTATAACTTTTGTGAAAGCCATTTGCCACTAGCAGGTCACGTTTCGTCGAAAAGAAGGATGAAATCACTTTCACCAACCCCCCCCCCCCCTCCCCCCGAACCATACAATTTCACTTTATCTCGTATTTAATTTTTGTTTTTTCTCTTAATTATAGCCTTCAATAAATTTGTCGGATGGTCCTTCCCTGTTTATATATTTTTTTTTTAACCTTCACAATCCGCTTTGGCACGAACCGATAAACAAGTTAAAAGTGCACAATAAATCAATAATTTAAAAGTAATTCGCTAAAAGGGGACTCGGCTACTGGAAAAGTAAGGCTACCACGTGGAAGGATGGTTAACGCTATCAAAAGCTAAGTAATTTTATATTCAATTTTCAAGTCATGTATTTTATTTTTTAAATCGATAAGTACATGGAAGCGCCGCGATACATTTTATAACAAAGTAAATAAATTTCATTATTTAGTATCGAATGAGTGGTTTTTAACCGACAAGTTTCGTTTATCCTGCCAATCGCGAAAGACACCGTGGCGCCCTTCTTAAAATTGCTTTTCTAGAATTGTATCCATACTCATCTCTTGAGTTGGCACATACGCGTAACTGATATTATTGAAATTTGGCAATTCGATCCGTAAAGAGTACATATTTCAGAGATAAATTAAATACTAATCTTCCTCTTAAAACCTTATGGAAGAATATCCGCAACTTGGGTGTATTCGGTCAGGAATAATCTGAGATAAATATTGATCCAGATGAGTTTAATAATAATCAGTCACCTAGCGTCAGTCCCATGATAGATGACGAGTTACCACCTAGATTCCTTAAATTAATTGCTCCGGAAATATTACGAGTTCTTATTCCAAAGAAGTCTTCTGCCTTACATATGGGAGATTTTCGTCCAATCAGTGTGCTTTGCTTTCTAAGTAAAATCTTTGAAAAGCTGATGTATTTGCAAATCATGAATTATATAAACAGAAATTCTATGTTAATTCTATGTAACTTCTGACATACATGAGGACTGTCTTATATTATTTGTCCTGCTCGACTTTAGCAAAGCTTTGAACAACATAGATCATTCAAATTTAATAACATAATTATCAAGTCAATTCTTATTCTCTTCGTCTGTTATTAAGCTTATAAATAACTTCTTGCAAGGACGTAGGCAAATTGCTCGAATCAAGAATAACAATTCCAGACTTGAGTTCCTTAGCTGCGGTGTACCCCAAGGATCCATACTGGGGCCTCTACTGTTCTGTTTATATATAAATGATCTTCCCGAAGTAGTGTTGGATGCCTCTGTATATCTCTATGCAGATAGCGTCCAAATTTATCTCAGCAGACCAATAGGATTAATGGAGGACTGTATATGTTGACATTATATGATGATCTCCAACGCATTCATGAGTGGTCATTACAAAATAGTTGAGCACTTAATCCAACTAATTAAAACTGCATAGCAATTTACAGAAATGACATTGACTCAAGTATGTTTCCTCCCATTCTATTAGCAGGGTAACACTTCCTTATAGGGATTGTGTTATGAATATGGCTGTTGGAGACAACTCTGGTTCAACTCTAGTATTCTCTCGTATAGTTTGCGTCAGTGGTTATTTAAAACATTAATTCTTCAACATATTACAGTTACCAGCATAATCTTTCCAGTCTTAGACTAGGTCTGCCGGAGAGAAATACTCGTAGCATTCAACGATGTGATTTGATATATTTACAAATTGCCTAAAAATAGCCTCATTTCATTGTATGCAAGCTCTCTTTTGGGTTGCAATTTAGAGACTCATTTCATTTTTCGAAGCCTGAACTTCCTGTACAAGCTTATTTACCTTAAGCATCCAGTGTACTTATTTGAGAAGCTACAGTTCCTTCAATCGACCAGATATGAAAACCTTCTGATTTTTCGATGCAATCAATATGATGAGCGTTCTTTCTTCGTTTAGTGCGCTCGGAGGTGGAATCAGCTGCCAAGCAACATTCAGCGGACAGCTTCCAACAGTAACTTTTGTAGGCTTATTAAACAAGCAAGCCTTTCTATTTAGTAATGTTGACCCACATTTGGGGTCTTTGTTGTTTTTTTTTCTCTCTCTCTCTCTTTTGTATTTTTAGTTTTAGTCTATAGTCTCTACTATTTTTTTCTTTATTTTTTCTTTATTTTTTTTTTTTACTACTTCCATTACATGATTATATCTTTTCTTCTTTATTTTTGTTTTTTTTTGTCTATTTTGCATTGCTTAGTTCGTACCTAGTTGTTTTCTAGCAACGATAAATTTTATTTATCCACTGCACTTTGTACAATCTAAGATAGCATATGTATCTTTGTACCTAGCCCAATAAAGAATTATTATCTATTGGCTATCCATTAAATTTCAATAATTCTCGAATTGGATGAAATTGGACAATTCCTTCGCATAATCACCATACAAACATTCCATTCTTTCACGTCTTCTGAGAAATAACTAATTCTTAGATGTTTTAAATGTACACAGACAAATTCGTCGGAATGTAAAAACCTACATAAATTTGTTATGACCGCTATTACCGTCCAACGAACAGTTCTAAACAGAACATACAAACTATGGTCTACTAATAAATACCTACATATTGTGAGTTTGAATAATAAATTGGGTATACAGGAATTAGGAACACGATAAAGAAATTAAATTAAAAGTGTCGATAAAAAAACAGAAGCTTTTCACTTTTCATTTTAAGTTTTATACTCATTCATTCAGTAATGCATATCCAAACTAAAACTAAGCCCCGATAAAATCATGCAATTAACACAAAATTCAATAAAATTAAAACAGAAGGTGCTTGCTTTGCTTACCCTTACAAATTGTTCTTTTTTTTTCTCTTTTAACTAAATACCATAAAAAATTAAGTGCCTTAAAATTAAGCAAAAAAAAAAAATGTACACGTAAAGATGCCGATTTTTTATGGTATTCATTTCAGAAAAGGCGCATAACTTTTGCTGTGTTATCATCGGAAGGATCCAAATTTATCGAAAACGCATGTAAACAAGCTGAAGAACATCTTCTTTTGGTATTTATGACTGCAACCGCCTACTGGTGGGACTAAGAATACTGTAAACGGTTCAAAAAATCAAAGGCGCTTCAAGTTCAAACAACTGAAGGTCTTTTTATGGCACTTGAATACTATAACTGCAAGTGAGCACCTTGACGCCAGTACCGCCAAGAGGTTAAACAATAACAAAAACAAAAAAAAAAAGAAGACAATATACAGAAGAAGTCAATCTTCATCTACTAAAGAAACAGAAGGAAACGCCGTAATTAAATTGATTTATTTTTGAAAACAGGTCCTCAAATTTTAGAAATTAATGGCTTCCAGCAGTTTCCTTGATGGGAGTAGTCGACGCTATCATCACTATACCCTCGTTCCCTTTTCATCAAATTCACAGAGTTGCTATATAGCTAAGTAACTTATGAGGGGCCTATTTTTGATGAAACCTTTATGGTGTGATCTTGTTTGTGACTTTGATAGTGTTCTTTTGCGCTAACAGAAAATCCTCTTCAATATCAATAGCCAATGTAAGAGATTTGATATTTCGTCAGGAACTATTTTCAGATCCTTAAAAATTATGAAGAAATGGGGATAAGGAAAGTAATTGCGCCCATAGCATGTGTGCGTATGTTTTGAAGTAGTACCAGCTTGAAAGTATGAATTATGACTTCTGAGGAATTATTCAATTTATGTAAGATGCTGACGAAAATAGATGTTATGTCAACATCTCTCCCTCGGTTAAGACACTTTTATCGTTAACGTTTCCTTTCTGTGTTATTGTGATTTTGTTGTGTGATAAAATTTTCTTATTGTTTTTTTGTTTTTATTTTTATAGAGAAATATTAATGCATTTCCTTTACAATATTAAAATAAAAGTGTGTCATGAAGAAAAACACAAAACTTATTGCAAAATTTTTTTTTAACATTATTTTGATTGGTTAAGTTGGTAATTATAAACAGAATTGCTTTTTGTTATTTGTAGAGTTCACTTATGGCCGGTTTCACAGTCCAGGCTTAAGCCAGAGCTTAGCTAAGCCACGAGTGTGGCTTAAGCGCAGAAATTAAGCCTACACGGTTTCAAAGTACTCGGTAGGCTGAAGCTTAGTTAAGCCGCAGATGAAAATTTTTAAGTTCTCAGCACTGCTGTAATTGTAAATATTTGTAAAGGAAAATTGCCATTGTGCATTAAAAACCAAGCGAAAAAAAGAAGAACTTTTTACTTACCAGTAAGAAACTAAAGGACAGGCCCATCAACAATAATTTTCGTGCCAATCTCAACAATGTGTAACTTTATACACATACTATAAAAAATTGGCATTACAGGCAGATGGAAAAAAAAAGTGTATGCAAGGGATTTTGGCGCTAAAATTATATACTAGCAGCAGCATAGTGAGGGCTATTAATACAAAACAACTTTTTGACATTCCTGGTTCCCCAGTAAGCCTATTTCCATCTTCGGTTGCCCAAAAACTTGCATATAAATTTCGTTTTTGGTAAATCCATAATAAGAAAATATGTTAAAATTCCTTTACTTTTATCAAAATTAATTTACTAATATTCTAATTCCCAGCTTATTATTAAAAAATAAACAAGTATACAGTATTACTAAATTTCCACATAAAAGAATGTAAATATTTTTCTATTTAGTACTCTTCCCATCTTAGCCTTACCTACGATTTTTGTTCTAATGTAAATTTCTTTATCGAACATAAAAAAGTGACACTCAGGATATAATTAGCCAGAGATGTAACCATATGATAGAAAGTGAGAAAAAACATCACGCAAATATATACACGCAATGGCCCCTCTTTAGTTTGTTACTCATAGGTTTGTTGTGGTATTTATCTGGAAGGATATCAAATCCACAAAACATTGTTGTAGAATGTTTCGACAACATAAAACATCATAGCTGAATATGTTTATAGTCGGAGCCCAAAAAAAAAAATCAACGTCATCCCATTTCTCGAAATGTTATGGGCGCCTTCTTATAATTTTTTCACGGGTCACACTTTCCGATATTATATTATACATTTCTTCGTCGCTTATATCCTCTGCATCGGATAAATAACTCATTTTTGTCTTAAACTGTTTGGTTTCTTCCTAAAACGTCACATGGAATACCGACACTAGCTACCAGACAGTACTCAAAACTGCTAACTAGATAACTATTTTTCAGTCGGAAAAGCTCAATTTAGATTTAAAGGAAAATTTTTGAATATGCACCTTCGTTTAATAAAATAAATTATAATATTTAGTCAAAATATATATTTAGGAATAATTTCCTGTGTTTCACAGTAACATCTGAGGCTTAAGCCTTCGAGATGACGGGCTTAAGTTAAGTTTGCCTTAACCCCAGTGATATCACTTAAGCCTTGACTGTGAAACTAAAATATTTATTAAACCTTGGCTTAAGCCATCGCAGGCCGAGCTAGCGCTCCCTAGCTGGGATGCTCCCTTATGTGTTTGCTACTCTATGTTTTTTATTCTCCTAGCCTTGTTTTTGTGAAGGCTGAGGGCCATTTAGTGTGTAGGATTTAGCTTGTGTTATCTGTTCTTCTAGTTCTTGTTGTAGTCTACTGCCCTGTAAACTTTAAGCGGGCTCGGCCGAAGGCCGAGCCAGCGAGGGCCGTAGGCCGAGGTGGCGAAGGCCGGAGGCCGAGCTAGCGCTCCCTACCTGTGATGCTACCTTGTGTGTTTGCTACTCTGTGTTTGTTATTCTCCTAGTCTTGTTTATGTAATGGCTGAAGGCCAGGCTGGTGTTCTATGTGTTGGGTGTGAGTGTGTGTTGATGTGTTCTATTGGGTGTGTGTGTTTATTTGTATTAATATATTTTATATTTCGGTTTAATATTAAGTTATGCGGATAAACGTATTATGTAAATATATATATAGATCAATATAAACAATATCAATAAGTAATATTGGTTCTCTTTTCTTCCTTGCTTCTTCCAATTTTCATTTTAATTTTGATTCGATAATTCATTTTCATAATTCGTACTTATTGTTCTTGTTCCGGGCAATTGTTCTCTTAAGTATTTTAGAATTTATTATTGTTGAGTTCACCTTGTTACGTCCCGATAAATGTAACAGTGGCGACTCTCAACGTGAGTGGGCTTTCAGCATATTTAGCGAATATGCCTTCACCGATGCTTCCCTGTCTTTGCAATATGTTATATTGCATCTTTTGCCGTGTAGGCTGATTGGTTGGCGTTACCGAAACGTTTTCTGCTCCCGCCACGGAGCGTCATCAGCGGTTTTACTACGTTTTGAGCGAGCGGTCACTCCCTAATTTGTGCTAAGCGCACGAAACAGTTATATGGTTGCCTCGATTGTTCATCATTCTTGGCATTCATATTCTTTTATTATACTTCTATTCTTATATTTTTCTGATGTTGAAAACTAGTTTATGTAGAAAGTGGGGTATTTTATATATGCATGGGTAAGAGTTTCTTTTTGGGGTCAGTGCATTTTGTTCTATTTATTTTTAACAATAGTATACATTCCTATATAAACACAGAAATCCTTGCAGCTAAGAAAAGTGATAGTAGGATGGAAAGAGCATTGGCACAAGCAACATAAAACATGTAAAATAGACAGGATCCTTAGCCAATGAAGCACATTAGTAAGATACTAAAGTGCCACGGTGGATAAACTACCCCCCCCCCCCCATACAATGATGGAGAATAGTGCACCATCTTATTGTACAGAGCTTCGCCAACCATCGGCCCTTGCTGTATGTGTCCCAGATATATTTAGAGATGGGTACGGTAAGGGCATAAGGCATGACACTCAGCACTACTAATTTTTTTAAAAAAATTTTAAATAATGACAGATTCTCTCTCGTCTGAGCATCCGCATCCGCTACTACGAAGGATTCCGCAAATATCAATTCTGAGTCCTTCGCTCTTTTGCTTATTTATCAAGGATGTACCGAGAGTTGTGTCGATGTTTTTGTTTATGTATCACTTGGGTCAAAGATAACCTAATAAGATCATAGGACACAGCCGGACAAAATTGGAAAGTTCCTTGTTTTTTTAGAAAAATAATATAAATAATGTTATACATATATACTTTTGTCTTTTGTATGAATGGGGGAAAATAATTTGGCTATGCATTATTGTAGTGCGACTGAGATATACGAGTTAAAAATAAAAACTAAGAGAATGTAGGATTGCCCGGATGATAAAATCATCTTGAATACCTTCAAAATCCTGTCAAACTATCATAATAATATACATCATGTCACACTAGCTCAATTTTTTAAGATAAAGATAAATTTCGCCTTGACCAAGCTGCTGAAAAAAGGTGTAAAACGTTTGTCAAATAAAATTCTCATTTTTACCGAAAATATCAGAGAATCCAGCATGCATTTTTCCCACTTAATCTCTACAGAGTAAAACGAATGTACACAGAAGCACGTACTTTTCAAATATCATAGGATTACAGAAACAACTTTGGGACATTACATATGTACGATAACAGCAACAACTTTCTCCAACTCTCTCAATATTTCAGAACAACCTCTTTTCATAAAAGCGCGGGAATATTTTATGAGAGTAAAATCTGAACGCTTTGCTCGTTCTCATTTATTTACGAAAATGAATCATTTGCCATTCTGTTTTGTCGCATGTAACTGTGCTTTCACATTTTTTGTCTTTATTAGTAAAAGTTTTAAAGATAGTTTGATTTTTTTGATATTTTTTCCTTCTTTCTATCTTTTCTATCCGTGCACATTTGAAATGTTCGGAAAACTCTTCTGTGTCCTAACTAGTCATTAAGTTAATTTTGCTTGGGTGGAACAATTTATAAGACCTACAAGTCTTCTCTCACGAAATAATTGGAAAACAAATTCAAGCTAGTCTCCAGTTGTCACAAAACATCGATGTCGTAATGCTGGACAGACTCTTCATGTTGCATCTAATGTTGTAATAAGATTCGGTAACATATTTGAAAAATTCACCAAATCGATGTAGCGTGTAAAGGATAGATCTTGATTTTGGGTCAACCAGCGAGTTACATCAGCAAAAATTAATATTTCACATGACCCTAATAAGAAAATCATAAAGTCAAACTCACCTGCTATAAAACGTGAACATTAACGTTAAGCTCACACACGGTTTCCTGGAATGAAAAACAAAAATGATAATGTCAGTAAAATTGCAATGATGATATCCAAAGTTTTGAGAAAATATTTTTCCTTATTCTAGGTTAGTGCTAACTCCGCCGATGCGCATAGACATAAAAAATATTTTATTTAGTTCTTCAAAGATTTAGTTTTTTTTGTCTTGATTATTCCTACTTAAAATATATCTCGCGCGAAGCACGAGCATTTTGCTACACTTGTCGCAAAACGTGTAATCACAGTAATCTTCCTCTATAAACGAACTACTCTGTAAATCACCTCAAATCGCGTGTAAAAAACTGCAGAGCGATCAGAAAATTTCAAAATCATAAAATGACCAATTTGCTTGGAGTAGAATTGGTATTCTGTCCGTGCTGCAGCTTAGAAAAATGTAGCACGTATTGCCCCCCGCGAATTCCGTTGATCAACGAAAAGTGTAGCTTACTAGCAGTGTGTGGGCTCTAGCATTGATGAATATATTTTATCATTCATCAAGGATTATGAATGAAGGGTACAGAAGCAGCGAGAAATTTCAATTGATGATTGTCAAATCAAATCTGAAGCTGGTCTTCCTGTAGGAATATTTTACAAAACTCATGCCTAAATCTGGTCTGTACACAGCGTCTATGAAGTTTTGAAGAAGAGTAGATTTTGTTTTATAATTTGATGTCATTCCAGAACAGCAGTAATAACTTGCGGCATTTGTAATTCAATTTCATCGAATATACATTAGAAATCATAGTAGCTCTGGTGCTGTGTTTTCTTGAACACCGTTGCCGGGGCCGAGCAAATATTGAAGTAATATCTGCATCAATCGTCGTGCCCCATCAAAATTTATAGTCAAAATTAATTTTACAGGCTATATCCAGAATGTCTTGTCGGTCCGTTGTACTCCAAAGCAGGCTTGTTCGAAAAAAGCTTTCAATTCTGCATGGGTATCGTGAAACCTTAATCAAATTATCTCATGATATTTAACGAGAAATTGTATATAGTTTTATCTAGTAGTATATATAGAATTTTGATGACTTTCTGTAAATATTTATTTTTGTTCAAACCTTTATGGTATGACGAAAGTTATATACATTTTCGCGCGTCTTTATTACCAAAATATCATTATTCGCTACTATATCGCAAGATAGAAATTACCCTAAACAACTGTGTGAATTTCATTAATGGGCTATGCAGGTTTGATGAAATTTCAGGTGTCCGGTCTTGTTTGTTTGGTTGTTCTTTTCTCTCTTACAATAAACGAAGAAACTTTGCTGCTTTCTCGATTTTGTTAAAATTTAATAAGCCAGAGTATCTACTTTATAGAGTTTTTTCACTTCACTACCTTGCCTCGCTTTCATAAGACTGAAATGGAAAGCTCTTACCCTATCCACAGCATCCGTCTGTGCAATGATCTCCCTGTCAGAATACAAGCGGCTTGCACTATCACTGCATTTAAAAAACTCGTTCAAACGCGCATAATATAAGAAATGTGTATAAGGCGTTTCGTATCAGTAGGAACCAATAATCCTCAGTACGGCCAGTTCCTGCCTGCCGCACATAATATAGCTCATTTTTCACATTCCTTTCTTCTTCTACGCAAAGAATACTAGTTAGTTGAAATTTTATAGTAAGAATACATAATTATTTATTTTTTTCTTTAATATCATATTTATGTTTTAAGTTTTTCTTTATTCTGAACTGTAATTCTAATTATGCTTTTCATACACCAGACGAAATCATAGGGTAGGGTAGGTATACTGCAAGTAAGTTTGTCATTCCGCTTATAACGCACGTAGGAATAGTGCTAGTAGGCAATGTGGATTGGACACCCATGCATATACATAGCCTAGTCAAATATGCCGAAAAAATGCTAAAGATCGCATGAAATTTTTTTCAGCTTGCAATTATGAGGGTTGGTATAGGGTGATACTGGAAGTATTGTCGCAAAAATGCAGCATACTAGGACTATTTGCCATGCTAGCGGATCGGAAGTGGTAAAATTAAAAAAAAATTAAAAATGCTATTTTATTCAAAATATGATTCCAAATAAAAAAAAGGAGGCTATGGTGACCAACCCTTATTTCGCGAGGGCGTGACAGGTAAATCAAAAGATGATGAAGTTTGATACATCGCTATACCCACTAACCATTTTGACGACCAATAACTGTAGTCAAAAGTGACTTAGATAGGTGCTTGGACATTGGAAAGTCTGAACGACTTACTATAAATTGAGATTAGAGTAATCTTATTAGGGTGTTTAGTGTAGTAGTTGAAGTTAATTCATAAAACTTCATACAACTTTCACTCAAATTGTTTACTAGATTTACCCCTCCCCTTTTCTAATCAAAATCCTTTTACATTACAAATATGCTTGTCCAACTAGGGGACAGGTTTCGGTTAGACAAGCAAAATTGTAATGCGAACGGGTTTGGTTGAAAGTTGTACTCTAAAATAAATAAATAAATTAAGAAATAATTTTCTAGTTTCTTTAAATTTGAATGATTTTATCGCCAAAATACATAACTGTAGCACTTTCTTGCAATATTTGGAAACCTCAGAGTATTACAGGTTATTTGATCCTCGTATGTATCTATAATTGCTGCCTGAAGGAGCTGAGATAGTGATTCGACATTTATTGGATAGCTTGGATGATTTACTATTATCTGAGGTGAAAAGCATCTGTACAGCTGTTCCAAGCAAAGTTTTTTTTTTGAATCTATTTTTAAAGTTACCGTATACTGTAAAATCACGAAATACTATTATTAACAACAATGTTTTTCGTTCGGTGCTATATATTATTTTATAATGAGCATTAAGCATTAAGGCTGGGTCATTGTCCTAAATTGAACATCTCGGTGCACAATTCGCAACAGTGGCCGGGGCGTTAAGATTTTTGAATAAATCGTAAATTGATTAATGGAATATTTATTTAAACATCTAAGACAAAAGAATAACGTTTTCTAATTTTTAAATTTCTCCCCCAATTTTTATTGAAAATGATTTAAAAATGAAAATTCCACGATTTCTTTTTTAATTTCTCTGGTTTGCGGAGCGGGGCTGCCACAAATTTGAACTAAATTAAATAAAAAGATTACGTTTGGACTTTTTACCGGGTTAAACTTAATTTTGTTCAAGAAAGAATTTTTTGGGGATTCTCCGGTATATAGCAAAAGCTACAAAATGTTCTAATTTGTTATTTCATCACACAACGCATTAATTGTTGGTGACAAGTTTCAAGCCTTGGTTCGACTCATCAACAGGTCACAAATAGCGAAATTGGGTGATTTGAAAAACAAATGAAAAAAATGAAAACAAGAGAAGACAGAAATGAAAAGTTTGAGAAAAATAGAAAAAACAATTTTTTTCACTTTATATCTTCGAATAGTATTCATAGTCTAAGATTGCTCTTACTATTATATTGTTTGCTGTTTATTATATGCATTCTAGTGTTACCCTTACGATTACTTATAAGCAGAGTTGGGCAAGTACCAAAGAAAAAGTACTTAAGTACAAGTACAAATACCGGAGGCCTGAGTACTTTAGCGTAAGTACAAGTACCGTATGTATGAAAAGTACTTGTAACTAAGTACTAAGTCTATAAAAAGTACTGAGTACTTTTTGAAGTACTTTATGAAGTACTTTTTTAGAATCTTTGTACATTGGCAGTAATATAATGAAGTTTATCGAGTTCAGTTAATATACATTAATAAATAAATACCTTTTGAAAACTATAATATGTATATTAACCAGTGGCTACTATTTATATTTTTTTATAGTTTTCGGCGCTGCAGGTAGAGTAAAAGTTTCACCTCTCATTGCTACACTAATAAAAACTATTGGAGGTCCACCCAAGCACACCCATTATCGCCTCTAATAATGCATAACAATTCTAAGAAAAGATTTCCAGTAAATTGCTAAGAAAAAATTGATTTTATATTGGAGCGAGGCATTGCTTGCTTACCTTTGGTTATGTCCACTGACGTATATAATATGGACTGCTTACGTTTCTATTTCACGTGGGCACAATTACTTGTGTCAAAAAGATTTCTTACGTCGGTGATTTTAATAAAACATATAGAATTTCTTGTGAGTATCTAATGAATATATTGCCTTTGGTAAAACAGCTTTTATCAGTAATAACCCCAAATGATTAATTTAAAATCATGTATTTCGACGAGTCCACTAATTTATTTCTTGTTTTCAGTTATCTCTCAGTTGATACTTGGTGCTTAGAACGAAAGAGTCAGCAATATATAAGTGAGCCAACTTTCTGCAGTGTATTTCTATGAACGTAGTCTGTCCATATTATATGTACATGTCAGTGGTTATGTCATCAAGTCGAGGCATCGTCGATTTTATATTCGAGCGCGACGTTATTGCTTTTTGTTCTACTTGCCCAGTACGTTATTAGTTTGTCTAAGATTCTGTCTTGACACGTGAGTGAGGCACATGCTTTGACAATTCTTTGCGTGTTTTAAAACTAAAAAAAACAAAAACGAGTTGCGCTAGAGATTGTGTTTGCTTTCTACGAAGAGTTAGATATTTGTAGGTAGGTAATGAACTCAGAAATACTTAAGCAAAAATTTTAGTACTTAAGTACAAAACTAAGTCTTAAGTACAAGTAAATAGAAGCAAGTACTTATGTTCAAGTACTAAGTATTTCAAAGCATTTCAAAAGTATTGAGTAATAAGTCTTAAGTAACGAAAATGTTATTTAAGTAGTACTTAAGTCTTTTTTACTTAAGTATTGCCCAACTCTGCTTATAAGGAAGTGGCTGGTCTGGTTTTCAACCACTCAACATAATGAATGTCATGATTTTTGTAATGACCAGACAAATCCCACATGGTAACACCAATTCTCTTAAAATTAACTCAAGCTGCCTTCTTCCCCGATCGGTTGGTGATAAGCAGGGTTACATGTGAATACGGATTCGAACTTGACAAACAAGACGAGACTGATCCTTTCCTTACTAAAACAATAATAACGCTGAAGTAAATGCGTGCATGAATGATCGAGTCGTTAGTAAACTCTTAGACATGATTCCGAGTTGTAGCCAGCTGATCGTAGACCAACACAGGGTGGTCGAGAAAGTTGGGTTTCCCTACGAGATACCGATCGATAGTAAGTATTAGTTTTATCGGAGTTATTATACTTTATTGTTTATTCTTCTGATTTGTTAATCTATTCTCTTTAGTCTCATAGGGCCAACGTTGTACGTAGCTAAAGCATGGGTAGTACATGAAATAAATGTTTTTTGATTTAATTTGAAAATTGCAACAGACAATTGATCCGGTGAGAACCATAGTGATGCAAGTCAATCATTTTCAAGACCCAATTTTTACTTCTTAACCATCTGCCGCGAAGGACCATCATGAAGTAAGTAAAAATTTACAGTTATAGATACTGATGGCAGTGTTTCATTGTCATTTTCAATAAAAGATGTCCATACTTTTTATGGGAAGAGGTGAGAAAATCAATTTACTCTAAACTATCCAATTTTGACTTACGCCACTCGGATTCTCACCAGCTCAATTATTGAAGTGATTCGTATTGGGAGAAATTATAATTTTTTTTTTAACTATTAACCCTTGTGTCAATGGCTACATACCTGGGTATGTTTCTAATTTTGAAAATGAAAATACTTTATTTAATTTTTGAAAGTTTTCATTCATCACTTTAGTTATCCTTAAGGGCTCTATTTGTAGCTAATGTATGCTATACAATTTTGAAAAATATTCTGAGGTTCCTCAGAAAATAGACCTGAATTATAAATATACGTTACCAAACTGAAAGCATATCCAGGTATGTAATACATTTTTTTAGGAATAGGGCTTGAAGGCAATAAAAAAATGGAGATAATTCTTAAAAATTTGTATAGAATTTATTACGACAAACATTTTTTACACTCATGAATAATTCTATAGAATGCTCTGCACATACAGGCTTAGTACATGTTCTGCAATATTTTCGCGTGGGTCGCCGCTTACCCTCCTCTTTGCAAGTATCACAGTTACTTTTTACTTTCAGTCTGCTGTTTGATCCTGTGCTTTTGGTTTAATTGACGCGGATGTCGATGGGATTGATATTGTGTGTCCCGTCATACAATCGATAGCAGATTTAGGTCCTGAAGCTCCTCATAATGTGCGAAATCGCTCCTCTGATCTGTACAGCTGACATGGTGAGGGCTTCACTAAGATTTTGCAGAAACGTACTCGTCCGTCTCCTATTTGCCTTTTGGCTAGGAATGTGCGCACAGTAAATAATTAAAGCTGCCAGAGCAACCATATCCAAAATATTATAAAAAAAAAATGCTAGGGTTCCGCGCAACGTACGTCTCTTGGTGGTATAATGTTCTACCATATTATCCATATTTTCTACCCCCCCCCCCCCTGCAATTGTTGTAAAGTTATATGATTTCAGGCTTTTGGAGGACACTACTAACACTTTTATCGTAATGGACTGTTGAAAGAAAAATTACAGATTTTCTCTTTTTTTGGTACGTAAGAGTAAATCGTGGTTTTGTCACAAAATCCGGACATGCGAAGGTATAGCTTGCAATTCTGTAGGAATGTATGGTTTATTTTATTTCTTTTTTTCAACATTCCGACCAGTCCAAGATTCCACAATATCATTAAATGAGCGAAGGGTAATTTTGTAAAAAAAATATTCGCAATAATAGTTCGTCCAGAGTTTTTATATCGCTGAATTAAATCTTTTACTAGTCGTTCTCCTTGGTTTACATCACGCTAATTATTTATTTTGTCAGTATAAATTTGTTCTGCCAGCGGGTACGTTGTCTTCCAGTCACAAGCCAACCAAACTTTTATACCGTATTTTGGCGGTTGTATTGAGTGAATTTTGTTCTTCCTCTGTATGGGAACAGCTGTTCATCTATAGTTATACAATCATGATGATATGGTAAGCGATCAGAGATAACCATACTGATGAGACCTCTCTGATCGTTGGGTCGAAAAGTTCAATCATTTTTTTCATTCATTTCAAAATGCATTTTGTAAATTTATTGAAATTATTTTCATTATATTTCAGTCTCTTAGACGAGAAATCTTCTTGATATCATGAGGTATGTAGTTTTCCTGCAAATTTTCGTTTATCTTTTCCCATACATCTCGAATAGGAGCCGGTTTAAAGAATAAACACATAAAAAAATTGTCCTTGAAATGCTCGAAAAATTGTATTTCTGCCATCAACAATTATCCTAACTTCAAGTTATGTAAGCCGCATGCAGCATACCCACCTTTCGGAACAGGCCTAATCATAAAAATAAATTCTTAGGAATTGTGTGACTAAATATTCTCCTTATATACATATAAAGCAGAGGAATTGAACAGTTTTACAGAAATATGCGTATTAAATACCCAGGCACGTTATCGGTTCATTTCAGTGGTTTGCTTTTATCCATTGACACAAGGGTTGAAAAAGGAAGCATCTGCAAATTTTATATAACCTTGATTTGTCAATAATAAATTTTTAAATAATGTAACGCTTCTATTTTTCTCCATCTAACCATTCCAGATCCCACCCATCTAGTCTACATAATACCATTAATTTATTACATCCCATTCTTCCCGTATCTTACCCCTTCCGATAAGAAACTTTACAACAATTAAAAACAAACAAGAAATGCACACAATCACATCTGCTTAATTTGTTTCCCACGCTTATGCAATCGCAGTCACCTAAAACCCTAAAAACCAACGAGTGTGCAAAACTGCACGCATAATGAACTAAAAAGAAAAAATTCTAAGGCAAAACCCATCATCGTATTTCTTCCCGCTGTGCATATTTCTAAGAAAAAATCATTTCCGTTCCTTTCTAAAAAAAATTCACAATTATTTTAGTTGCTAGCTTTTGAACCAAAATGTTGTAGAATTGAAATAATCGGACAGATAGACTTTTTCATTTAGAACCATATTTGGAATAAAACAGCATTTTTAAATCTTTCAAAAATTGTACCATTTCCTATCCGCACTCATGACAAATAGATTATCACGTGTTCGGGGGTGTTTTTATTGTCTTTCACCCCTTTGTTTTGCTTCTAGGACGCTGTATTTTTACGACAATACTCCCAGGACCAACCATTAAAATTGCAGCTTGAAATAAATTAAATGCGATCTTTAGCATTTTTTCGTGTTATTTGACTGGACTAATAATGTTATAAGTTATTTTGATTTTATTTTTGCATGCGCGTCTGTAAGTCCGTCTGTCCGTCCTTATGATAACTCGAGAACGCGTTCATTTAGGGAAATTTTGAACACGGGCTTTTTAAAAAAAAGCAAATTTAAGTTCGAAAATGTGACGAATCGGATAACTCCTTCGTAGGGTTGCCATAAAAAATTCTGTTTTTTACTATATTTTTGGACAGTGTCTGATGAGAACGAGACGACATGGAGAGCTGAAATTTTGTACACTGTGTAATAGTAAATAAAACTTGAAAAATGGACTAGATCGCGATAACCCATTTTGGCGATGCCATGGTGGCTTCCACTAGTAGGTCAATAGAGCAGGAGGTGATCGCACTAACCTAGATGAACCAAAAATTGTGTGGTAGAGGGGGGGTGGGGTAAATCAACCGTTTAGGAGTTACAGGGTGATTAAGAAAAAAAGCTAGTTTTTCACGAAGCACCCTGTATCTTAAAAACGACAGGGCGTACTGGCACAGTGAAGAGCTCATTGTATGCAGAACTTCATGGCCTTCCAAGGACTGCTCAACCAGCCCCATACCTCTCTCCCCTCAAGAATTATGGTTGTATAAACTAAAAATTTCAGTAGTTACGCTATGTTCATTCTGGCTCACGTTTTCCATACAAAAAGTGGCAACTTCTTTCCCAAACTTTTTTGGAAGTTCTGGATCACTGACGGTTCTGGGGACGGGGGGGGGGGGGGGTATGAGGCCGGTTTTATACTGGGTGCCTGGTCTTGGATGGCGCTTTGAAACGGATATTTGGCGCGTGTACTCGGAGGTTTCAATTTGACCCTGACCTCTGATGTCACCTTGACCTTTAAGACCAACCGGAAGTGAGGTAAGATAACAGCTTAACAGCTTTTCAAACATGTCTGATAACAGGTAAACAGCTTTTCAAGCCTGTATTCGATATGCAAATTGCATTCCAAAACTTTTATCCAGGCATGAAGGCTGGATATACCAAATGACAAACTGTTTTCATTTATAGGTCTCCCGTGACATATTAGATAAGTTGTTCATTTCTGTCGGCTTTCCTCGACTGATATGGCAACACTGACCAGCTGTATCAGGCATCCAGGTGCAAATTTGTCCATCTATCATTGTTAAATATAGCTCGGAAAAGCAAATAATCGTGTTTCCATTTAGTTCTATTTCATATGGAACAATTTCTGATATTTGAGGTTGAATTTTTTTAATCTCGCCTTTCACAAACTCTTGAGTCTCTTTTTTTTTAATAATATTTATTGGATGACAATATTTTTGATGACGAAGTCGATGGATTTTGCCATACAATAATTTCTTCAAGATTTTTTTTGCCTCTAACCTTAAAGGAACTACAGATATTGCAAAAAGAAATGAATCAACATCACTCTCATTGTTTGTACCAGCTTTGTCCTGCAGCACCGTCAGAGCCCGATTTGAAAATAATCTTCAACTCAGTACAGTTAACCAAACGTAGAACTTCATTTTGAGATAGCATAAGTTTTTTTTATGGTGTGATCCATTAGCGATTGCAATGTGATCCTTGCCGATATTTCTGTTACTGTAATATCAGGCGGGTAACAATTTTTTTTGCCAATAGCAACTCCTCATAGGGCGGATAAATATTAGCTCCATGATGTTTCGCATTATCTCGAATAGCAATATGTTGCTATTTTATCAACTTGGTATCCACATACAAGGCAAAAGCTTGCTCTGCTGTCAATTTTGTTAGTTCTGAGGAACTGAAGCGTTTCTTAATTTCAGTGGCTCGCTTTGGCGTAAAGCACGTGACTTCCTTCACAATAGTAGCATCATCTCTTCTTCTCAGCGATTTTAAGCTCATTCTAGCCGGAAAGTTCAGCTCCTCGGAGCTTGCCTGTTCAATAAGTTGACATACCTTTCTCCTTTTTACAGACTTGCTACTCTCAGTGAATGCTTTTCTTGGTCATCCCGGTCCGTGAGTTGACGACCAGGATGGGAACTCTGAAAATGTGAGCCAACCATCTAGTCATGTTTTATTTATTTTTTAAATTTTTTTCATATCGTTGACACTTCACCCACTTTTGACGTATCTGCCAACAAAAGTTTATCAACGTTGTTTTTTATTACACTTTGCGAGCTCTCATCGAGTCGTTTACAGTCACTGCTTTCTCTAACTATATTCAAAATAGATTCATTTTTCTTTATAACATCTTGCTCACTCAACCAAACTCGAAACAGTTCATTCCTTGGAATTCCGCGGACTGAAAAAACAATAAAATTCCTTGGTATTGGCAAGTATTGGCACTCAAATTCATCATAACTGTACAGCGAAGGGACAGTCGAACTAGAATTTACAACATTGAGGGCCGTAAACACCAACCAGAATAATCCATATTCACGTGTAATGCACAAACACCAACCAAGATTACTCGCGATTTAATCCCTCGTATTACACTGGTGTAATATTTTATCCGAGATTTTCCGGGGGTAAAATTTCTATTCAAGGATTATTCCGAATAGGTGACAGTTGTATATGACAGTTCATATTTCCGTTTATAAATTTTCATTTGTGAATTAAATTGTAAATTAAATTGTAAATAAAATTAAATAAAATTATTAAAATGGATGCTAGTGAATCGGAGCAAAGTTTTGTATGCGAGGATTTTGAGATGAGTTCATCGACTAATTCCTCGTCGGATGAAGAGGATTTAGAGCTTCTCCGGACAGTAGCAAGCTTACCACGAAGACCTAGGCAAAGGAAGTTATTCGAAAGAATAAATCCCATGGAAAAATACGATAATGACGACTTCATAAAAAGGTTTAGATTTCCGAAAGATATTGTTTGTGAAATAGCAGAACTGTTGAAGGAAAACCTTGCTTATCACGACAATCGAAATAATCCTATACCAGTTTTGATTCAAGTATTGATTTGTTTGCGATACTATGCTGTTGGCTCTTTCCAAATAGTATCTGGTGATTTATTTGGTGTACATCAGGTTACATGTGGAAGAGTTGCTAAAAGAGTAACAATAGCATTGGGCATGTTAGCAAAATCCTTCATAAAAATGTCCGCAACAAATGAACAAGTTGCAATTGTCAAAAATAAATTTTATGATAAGTTTGGATTTCCTAATGTTCTTGGAATTGTTGATGGGACTCTTATTCCAATTTCTTCTCCTGGTGGCAATAACGCTGAAAGCTTTAGAAGCAGGAAAGGTTTTTTCGCAATAAATACTCAAATTGTGTGCGATTCGGATTTAAAATTCACGAGTATTGATGCAAGGTAATATTTATATGCATAATTTTGTTATATAAAATATTAAGGAAATTTCGTTGTATGTAGGTGGCCTGGATCAACGCACGACCAGACAGTATTTAACTTTTCGCATCTGTTCGCAAAACTTGAACATGGTGTCTACAGCGATGGATACTTGCTTGGGGATGCTGGATATGGTTGCAGAAAATATCTATTGACACCTGTTCCTAATGCGGTCACTGACGGGGAAAAAAAGTACAATTTGCATTTTGTACGAACACGGCAAGCAGTAGAAAGGGCAATCGGTATTTGGAAAAGACGATTTCCAATTTTGTCAAAGAGTATAACAATTTTTATAACATTTTTACATAATTGTGTTTCACCAGTTCAGTTTTAGAAATTTCATAGTCATCAATATCAGTCTAGAAACAAATAAATTTAAGTAATAATGAAATTTTTTTTTTTTCAAATTTAACTCACATTATTATCGCCCCAATAGTCAGCGCTACTGTCATACCTATTTGATACAGGTTCTGTGGATGCTTGCACCAACGGTAAAATAGGGTCGTCCTCCCGTACTCGTTTAACATATGTGCCTCCACCAGTTTTAAAAATATTTGCTTTATCTAAAGCTAAATTTTGTTTTGTTATCCTTTTCATATTTTTTCCGCAATTGAGCGACCGATTTCTTACACATTGTTTGGGAATTAAATTCGTTGCAAATAATTTCCCAACAATCACTTTTGTCTTTTGATGTTACGACATCAGTTTTTTTTATTTTCCACTACACTCTTGTATTTTGTTACAAGTTCTACTAACAAAGCTTTGCTCTGTATGGTCATATGCGCTGATTTTTTATTTTCCATAATTATTTTATCTATTTTCACTATTTTCACTACTACTTATTTTCACTACTTCATTTCACACCAAAACACAAATTCAAACTGCTCGCGTCGCGTCCCTGTCATTTGACATACCGAAAATGTCCGAAAGTAATGCAACATAAGCAAAAAATACTTGCTTTTACACGAGTTGGTGTTTACGTCCAAAAAAAGCGGGATTATTCTCGGATAGGAATAATCTTTACACGGGAAATGGGATTATCCTCGTTGGTGTTTACGGGCCTTAGAATCAACAAAGATCAATTCAAGTTTTGGCTGTCCAAAAAATATAAGACAAATGACTAAAATTGACAAGAAATTATTAGTTTCTTCTAATCTCAAGCTTGTGCTAAATTATCTGATTAAAAATTACTGCTGCATTAAAAGTTCATATTTGTTGAATCCACCGCTAGAAAAACGATTCTCAAAACTATCAGCGGACTTTAACATCACAAACTTTTAATACCGACTGATGGCGAATCGAGTTCTTTTGCTGTCGGCTGAAAAGATTGTTACCTGGTCACTTGACTTGACTTGACTTGACTTGACTTGACTTGACTTACCTGGTCGATTGTACTCGAAGGATCTGTGTTATCAGGAAAAATTCTAAAGGAATTTTATTGGGTATGGAATAAGGTGTCGTTTGGTGTGTGTATTTTATTTTAGTTACAACTTTTACTTTTGACCTTTTCACTCGCTTAGATACCTGTTTTCTATCACTGTGCGTCGCTTCTAATCAGGACTACGTAGTTAGCCTTCAAGCCAGCAATTTCCTTTTACAGAAGACACACAATTGCGGACATATATAATTCCTATAGCAAGACTTGGTTTTACGCTAAGTATTCATAATGGGTACATTGGCATTGAGAAATCGTAGTCTATTAACAAACCTTTTCTTGGGGCAGCCTACCGAGTTATTTATTAAGTCTTTTATGAAAAAAATAATAATAATAATAATAAGTAAAAATGCTCAACAGAAATATCGGTAGCTTGCTGGATAGACTTGAATGCTTTTCGGTAGACTCTTCCACGATTGGCTTCAGATAAAAAACACAAACTTACTTTCGAACTCGGCCAGAGGCGATACAGAGCTATAGTGGGGTACACTTATTCATTACTGATAACATCCTGTTTCGAGCTAATTATGTATTTTAAAATGTCCATCGCTAAAAAAATCCAAACTGTTTATTCTGCTTTGCTTTAAAGGAGCATACTTGAAGTGGCCGAAGTATAAACCTTGCTAAACCAAGTCCTAATACGCTTTATTGGGTCGCCTTGACTTCCGTGCTTGGACTTTGATCCTCTTTCATGAAAAGAGAGGAAAAAACAAACTTTTCACTTAAATCCCCTGAAGGAAACATTTCCACACAATAAAAAAAAAAAAACAAAAAAAAAATTGAAATAAAAATGAAAGTGAAGTCACAAGCTTCCCACAATTTTTAAAGACTTATTGTGGAATAATATTGTCCTTCTTGGCTTCCTTCCATGTCAAGGATTCTGCTGCTTCACGTCTCCTTTTTGATAAGTTCCCAGTTTCTATTGCAAATTATAACTTTAAATCGTTTTTCGCTCCACTTATTCTGCACTTTTTCATTTTATTTTTGTACAACTTCTGTCAATGGTTGTGGTGGTGATGGTGGTAGTGATGTTGGTAGTGGTGATGGTGGCCGCATCATCAACAATGTAGAGCGAAACAGAATGAGAAATTCACGTCAGATCTCGTTAAAGTGCAAATTTTCGAAATTCTTTTATAACTTCAATATTTTCTGGAGGAAAAACTGTGCAACAAACTTGCTTTTGTGGCGCTGTTTTTTTCTTTTCTACCGCAGAAACTCTTTCTGGTTCTGATTGCATGCATGCACCACTAAAGCATCCAGAAGTGGGGTGACATGATTTTCAGTGTTGTTGAGTGCATTTGATGTGGAAAATAAATAGCATGAACGTCACAGAGATTTTTCCACTTTTGAAAGCACACCCTATCAGAGAGTGCAAAAGAGGCGAGTTTTCTGCTTAAATGAATAGAAGCGCGATGGGGTTGCAATCGAGTATTGATAAAGACAATCCCATTCACTCATTCTATTGAAAAGTGCACCGCCGCCGTTGCCGCCAACATACTGCTGCCCGCCCGCGAAACAGCTATGCCATGTACTTGTTTTCCAACAACCACCCAGGCGTACAACCCTTACCAACTTAGCGGATCGGTTGGTTGCTGAATTGTTTTATCATTAAATGCATTTCACCCTGGCACATATACAGTGTGCAAGTGCAAGCGGACTATGCCATCCTGATATCCATAGCAAGAGAAATTGCAAGTAATTAGAAAAGGAAAATTAAAAAGTTCCTTTTTTCTATGCAATGTGCATTGAAACATCGCGAAGGGTGTGGGTTTTTCTTTTTTTGTTTTTACTTCTTTTATATTTTCTTTTTTTTTTCCAATTTCTGCAACGCATGTGGTAGATGGAACCTTGCACTATGCAAATTGCATCTCAGTTGCATGCCCTGGAGTGGAAATGAAAGACGTGGTCCATTGTGAACAAATGTCGCCCAGCACTTTTATCGGCAGTGCGGCATGTGTTCGATTGAGAGGCCTCATTTCTTTTGTACTTAACGGCGGCAATTAGTGAAAAGTCATATAAATTGTGTTCCTGATGGGGTGGACGTGGACGTGTACTTGCACATCCGATTAATTTCAAGGATTCTGCACTAGAAATTTGCAAAGAAAACGTGAGATGAAATGACAATAGAGCATGCACTAAACGCAGATGTTCGAGGTGTGAATTGTAAAATGGAAAATTGAAGAAATTCTAAGGAAAGTCTTTCTTTAATTATGAGGCTTTGTGTACTTTGTGAATAGTAAAATGAAGAACTTCTCTCAACCAGCCCTTAAGTGGTATAAAAATTCGAATTTTTTGAAAATAATTTGATTTCATGCATGTGGAATTGTGGAAAATCTTCATGAAGTAAAATTGAAGAGCCGGATAGGAATCGGGAGGATTAGGGTATAGGGCACAGTCGGAGTTTGATGATTTGAGTCTTAGTTCTCACAAATGTACATGATTATTTGCTTTATGACAGTGTTGGATATAATCAACTACATTTGTAATCAGATTAATAATCATGATTAAATCAATCGTGATTACATCAGTGTTAATCATTAATCATGATTACATCGAGTAATCTTAGGAAAATGTAAACGTAATTATGATTACATTTTTTCATATTTCAAATGAAACTCTGCAAAATAAAAATTCTTTAAAATTTAGTTCCAAGAAATCATACAATCTGCGAGCGTAAGAATTTTTTTATAGATATCTCCAAGACACCTGTGGATTATATATTAATTTAAGTCAGTGTAAAAATTATAGGTGCTTTTATTAACCCTTTCGGTACGCAATTCGTATAGCTGATTAGAGATCAATTTTATGTATTTAATATCTTAATAACCATCTAAAGATATTATTCATGCCAAAAAAAAATATCCTTTGAAGGGGGGGTTAGGGTGGGTGAGCTGGTACAAAAATGTACCAATCGGAATGTTTGGTGGTACAATATTGTACCATTCGTCCCACCTAAAATATGATATAAATAACAACTTTTAAGATAAACAAAAATTTCATTTATTGAAAACAAAAAAATAACATACATTTATGTAGTAGAAAAAGATAATTGAAAATCATGCAACATAAATAATATTGCATATTCTTAGGAATGGTAAGGCGTGAAACATTTTTTGCACAGTGGTATTGTGCATTCTTTGCATATTATTTTGGTACGAGATTATTTTTGATGTGCGCTGCAACTAACACAACGGCGTCTTGTAGGTCTTTCAACTGGTAAATGTTTTATTCCTTGTTCTTTTTTGGGGCGGCATCCTCGTTTCATGTATCTACGAACAGCTGTTGTTTTCGCACCTTCCTCAATCAAAGACTCGGACAAATTTACCAAGAAAGTTTTGAACGGAATCTTTTTGAGGTTCATATTGGAATGGATCACCCATGCGTTTACGGCTGCCATCATTATCAAACGGTAAAAGATTTTCTTCCATCATTTATCCGATTTGCGATCATATTCGTAGAGGCCACTCATTTGATCAGCTATATCCACGCCTCCTATAGTTTCACGATAACATTTTATCATATTTGGGCATGGCACTAAAATTGTTTCTACAGTTTTCAATGTTTTTGTAACTGTTGTCATTTCGTCATTGTTGCAATTACTCAATACGATTACCTCTTTTGTATCTTGCCATTTTACGCATAAAAGTCCGCTTGATGTGCTCTTGAACTGTGCCTCTCCTCGTTGCATTTTTTTTTGTCGAATTTTGGAACATCTTTTCTATTAGACATTATAGTACCAACTGATGGATATGCAATTGAATCCAGTAAACGTACAGAAGTAAAGAAACGGTCAAAACATAAATTAACATCTTGTGCTGTAATTGAACTGGCGAATTTATTGACAACACCTTCTCCAAGTGTTGCTTCAATTGACTGCAGTTCTTTTCCACAGTATATATTAAAATCATAAGTGTAACCTGTAATAGCGTCACAGCGCATCCACATTTTTATACCTCTTTTGACAGGCTTGAGAGGCATATATTGTTTGAGTGTACTACGTCCCTTGAATTTTGTCATAGACTCATCTATACTTTGGTAGACACTGTCTTGTCTACACTTTTGAAATGTTTTTTTCAAGCATTCAACCAAGTCGTTTATGTAATAAGTTTTTTCGCAATTTGAAGGTTTTTCAAGAGGGGAAAAGTACATCTTCGATGTTATCAACATAAATCGATCTCGAGTAATTGCATTTTGAATAGACTGGTTACCTAACGATTTGTGATTTGACCAATAATCTTTTATACAAGGAAGCCAGTTGCAACACATGATGAACATGCTGCCAATAACAATCTCTATTTCAGCCGCATTAGTGCGCTCAATTTTCTTATTATGTTTATTCTTGGTCTCTTTTTAGACGTTCATTAGTACACTGAGCAATGTACATACACATAGACCGTTGAAGTAACTTCTGGAAAATTTCAAGAATAGATAACGTACGATCAAGGTTGAGACCAATTCCACAAACACGAGGAACATTTATATTCTTTTTAGGAATAAAATCTTTGCTAGGCGAATTCCAAACTAAAACATCTTCAGGCTTATTTATGGAATAGCTCAAATTTTCATTTTCTATTTCAGGCTGTGTATCCATTACATCATTGTCATTATGTTTATTCTTGGTCTCTTTTTAGACGTTCATTAGTACACTGAGCAATGTACATACACATAGACCGTTGAAGTAACTTCTGGAAAATTTCAAGAATAGATAACGTACGATCAAGGTTGAGACCAATTCCACAAACACGAGGAACATTTATATTCTTTTTAGGAATAAAATCTTTGCTAGGCGAATTCCAAACTAAAACATCTTCAGGCTTATTTATGGAATTGCTCAAATTTTCATTTTCTATTTCAGGCTGTGTATCTATTACATCATTGTCATCCATAGAAGATTCGTCATTAGATTCGTCACTTGTTTCATAATCATCGGTATCGGCAGCATTTGGCTCGAAGTTTTCATCGCTTCCTGAAGAAAAATCTTCTTCACTATTACTATCAGCCTCCTCGGGCAATATTTCCTCAATTTCATCCTGATTCAACGGTCTGTACATTTCTTAGGATAAATAAAATGAAATCATTTAGTAACGAAAGTAGTGCCACAGAAGACGAATGGTACATATACATATGTACCACCTCATAAAAATTGTATATCAGACCATATATTGACCAAAAAAACTTACCTGCTATACCTATATTCCTAAATCTAACTAAAATTCACTGAATTATTTATATTTTGTCTTATATATATCGTACAAAATTTTAAATAAACTTAGCTGAAACTTATAAACAACTACTTTTAGGTCCGACCTTATTGGCAACGAAAGACGAACTGCCAATTAACAGTAATTCATACTACGCAATACTTTTATTTTTTATTAAGAAACGTTTAAAGGACGATCTGGTTCATATTTGAATCATTTTGCATGAAATTTGTAGTTTCTAGGGATTTTGGTACTTTCGGTGGTACATATATGTACCAAGCGTACCGAAAGGGTTGCTCGCACATATCTGATCATCAATCTAAATTCGAAGAACTTATGATTATGTGTGGAAAAAGATAGCGAAAAAGATTAGATTTGTGGGGTGTATAAGAAAGCCTTTGAACACGAAAATTAAATAGTACTTTTAACTCTTTGATTTTGCGACACTTTTCATATTGTTCCACATTATTATATGCTAGCTGGAATTAAATCAAGGAGAGACTGCAACTGTTAAAGAATAAGGTAATTCAAGTTATTCTGAAATATAACATAGGGTGCCCCAGACTAATATGACTATATTTTTCCAAATGATTCCTCTTGTCCAGACAAGTAAAAAATTGTATGGCATGAGAGGGCAAAATGTCACCCTACCGAGTTACAGGTTGATTAGTAAAATTTTCTATTTTTCATTAAACATGCTATATGTTTAAAAGTACAGGGTAAACGGTCCATTTTGAGATTGCATTGTATGCAGAACATTACGGTCTTTCCTAAGAATGTTAAACCACCGCCGTAGCCTTACCCACTCCAAAGTTGTGATACTTAAAATTCAAAATTTCGGGTTTTAAAATTATTTTTTCTTTTTCTTTTATTTTTATAAAAATACCCCCACTAATTTTTGTTTGTTTAATTTGACCTGTTGTACTTATCTTACTATCTACTATCTTACTATCTATCATGGGTAAGGCAGTGGCGTAGCAAGGGCCTTTGGTGCCTAAGACGGAGTGCGAAAATGGTGTCCTAATTTTTACCGTGCCATAAATAGTATTATTCATCATCATTCAATCAGTTTTTGAATAACTAGACAGTCAACATTCGGTGATCGGGCGATCTTTACGAAATAGTTTTAGTCGGATATTTAAATTATTGTGAAAATAGATTAGTAAATAATGTAATTGGCGAAGTGCGTGAAAGTGCATTCTTTTCTTAAATCCCAATGAACCCAAGTGACTGGCATCTATTTCGTACAGTCCACTCTAAACATCCGACGAGATTTAAATTCGTCTTAAATCATAGGAAGTAGTGTTTATTTGAAAAATAAAATAAAATTTGCACGACTATAAAATAAAAATAAAAGAAAGTGGTGTTAAAGTGGGTTTAATTAATAGAGACATTTATTTTCGACATTCCATCCTTTATTAAGGACAATAAATCAAAATCTCCAAGTTCTATACACGAAACTAATATGGTAGTGACGCTCTGCCTAATGCCACCATTTATTCCAAGTACCAGTACCAGGACCCATACATCAAATCTTTTAAGTACTGGTACTTAAAAATTTTTAAATACAAGTCCAAGTACTGATACTGGTACTTATAAGTTCTCGAGCTTTCGAAAACTCAAATCAGAAATTTTGAAAAATCTGTAGCCAGCTAAATAATTGGATTAGGTTTCTATTTAGAAAATATCATAAAATATGTTAAAAAATGGGAAATGAAAATGAATTGTATAAGCTTTTGCTGTTTTAATTTCTAATTTTGGAAGTTGTTCGTATAGCCCAACAAACATTGTCTGCTCAATAGTATACATACAATAGACCGTCGTTTGTACTGAGAAATTGAAAATTGGTCAAAATCAAAATTTAGTTAAATCGAACATCTTCTTGACGTCGACCTGTGGACAATGTACCACCTAAAACACATCTTCAGACGGAAATAAAGTCGTCATATTAGCCACCAAAATAACCTCCAAAATTAAACTGAATGAGTACATTTTGGTTGCCCAGAAGACATCATATTAATGCCTGAAACACGACTTCAGGAAGAAATAAAGTTGTCATATTAGCCAACAAAATGACCTCTAGTTGGCACATAGAAAGACATAAGCGCTTAATGAAAAAACTCACTTTTCCACCCTGGAACAACGAATATTTCCAATAGAACTTAAACTAAAAGGTAGGGAAATCCATATGTTTCTATTATTCGAAAGAAATTATTAATTTTTTACGTTGTTTATCGAGAAAAGCATTTTTCAATGTTTTCGTTGAATTTTCATTAACAAAAACATTGAAATAAAACGATGTATCCAAAATGCATAGCATCAAAAAAACTGAATATTATTTCGATTAAAAGGACACAACTTCGTAAGTAGCGCATAGTACATTTTTGGTGATAGGTACTTTTGACTAAAGACCATAGAATTGTTGCCCGTAGTGCTGCTTGAACAGGACTAATGCAAGTCTTCCACGAAGCTACGAAAAATCGAGAAATGACGTGAAAATGATGACAAGCAACGCCACTTTCAAATGCAGTCAAAAATTTACGAAAAATAGACAACACGTGCCTATGAAATAGCAAAAATTACGACAAAAAGACGGCAAAAGTAAGATATCAAAAAGAGTTTAAGAACAATAGAAAAATTTCTAATATTAGGCTCTAGAGGGTAAAAGACGGAAAAACGCTGTTAAATCTAGGGTCTATTTTGAGTCATTAAATGACATTCTTTCATATATTTCTGTATAATAATATATAATATATATAATATATAATATATTTCATGGTCGCTCATTTGTGATCAAATTCCGATTACATTACAAACTTATACCAACTTGAACTCCTGACAGACATCATTTGTCGACTTAAAAAAGTGCCAGTCAAAACGAAGTCGGAAACTAAACTCGATTGTCTTAAAATTTCAAATATTGACGTAAAATGGACGTCGCTGTAAAGGGGTCAATAACAAGTCAATAATAAACGAAAATTTGTCAAAATGTCCTAGTTTAGTAGAAAACTTACGTCTAAATGACGTCGAAATGAGCAAGGAATTCATAACCTATTTTCAGTTAAAAAATTACGTTCTATAGATCAGACAAGTCTTAAATGTTTGTTGGGCAGTATTTAAGTGTGCCTTTATCCAAACAAATGTCAATCAGATTACGATTACCTTTGTGTAGCATTACGATTACCTTTGTGTATCAAATCAATGCTCAACAGGTGCGGAGGAAGATAGCGGAGTGTTGCGCTTAATTGTCAACCTTCTCAAGAATTGCGCTAATTGTCTTTCTATTTTACTGAAGATGGAAAGATTTCTTGAGGCACTGTCGAGATGCATATAACCTCTATTATTAGAAGACGTATTTAAATAATTTACAAGAGCTGGCGTACATGGCGTTATGGCGGTATTTTTAGTAAGTACACCAAGTACCAGTATCGAGACTTGTACTTGAGAATTTTTTGAGTACCATTACCAGGTACTGGTACTGGTACTAATACTTAAGTAACAATGTATTTAAGTACTTTACAGATCTGAAGTTAGATACACATTTTGGATCAATATTTACGTTTTTATTAAGCACTAATAAAGAGATAGTTAAGTCTGTATAAGCTCTAGTATGTGGGTTTTTTCTGCAAACTTAATTAGCACCTGTTGCGCTGTTAGTTTGTTTTTAGTTATCTAGTTTTCAATTAGGAGTGCCATGTTCGAAAACCTCTCCTGAAGCAATTGTTTTTAACCAAGTTTTAATTTTATGGCAAGGCTCCGTTTTCAACCGGCCGAGCTGACAGAACGACCCAGAGATGCTTGCAGCAACTTGTTTAAATGTGGGCCGAAGTCTTAATTAATTTTTATTATCAGTCTTTCCAAATTTACTACAATGCTCTTGTTTTGGAATATATTACTTATTATTTTTTTTTCAGCCTCTAAGGTGGAAATGTCTACATTGAAAATATTTTTATAATTTTCTACAAATGCCTCTCCATGTTTCAGGTACAACTTTATAAATGAGTCAACTGACTGTGGCAACGGTAGATTTTCCAACATGTTTTTGAAGTTAGTGATATTGTTGTCCATCACTTGGTTTTTCCAATATTTGGAAGGCCTTGTATCTGATGGAAAGTCTAATTAGATACTTTTACACAGAGTGGACTCTATCATGAAATGCTTTGCTCTCTCCGGTTGCCTTCTCCTTTTCGAACACGAGTAGGTTCTAGACAAATTTAATGTTTTACTGTATATTTCTCGGTTTCCCGAAATATTTATTGTCTAGAGTGCTATATAGTTTTATTCCTTATAAAGATAATCATACTTATTACTGAATCCGTTGGGATCGAAAGCGAAAAACTTAAGAAAAGCATTTTTTCCGAAAAATTAAATAAGTTTCACGAAATTTTGAAGATTTCATTATTAGCAAAGGTTATCAATTAAAATTTCCGCACAAACTGTCAAAATAGTTCTGCATGATTTCTCATACGGATCACGCCATTGGCAAAATTCAGTGGAATCAGAGCAAACTGAAAATAGTTTTTAAAAATTTTAAAAAGATTTTAATAGGTTTTCTTGAAAAAAAAAAAAGAATTCGTTAAAGCCTTCTCGATTCCAATCCGAACGGATTCAATTTAATTAGGCCTAAGATAGTACGAATTGACGGATTTCTTTTGGAAATATTCATAATTTCCTGGGGGCCCTACCTAGTTATGGCATCTAAGAATTTCGTAAACACAAATGATCGCTTTATTAGCATTTCTATGTTATCAATTGCACTTAGAACAAGTGGGTTCAATTATTTAAGTTATCATCATTCCTTGACGAACATTAAGTGATGACAGTAACTCCACATTGGATCCTATTTTGTATGACGGTAGCCTTCAGCCTGTTCAAAGACTACTCAATTTATGTGACTTCAGTCAAAATTGGTTTCTCCCTAAATTGTTGGCCGTTAGTTCACGTAAATGAACTGAAGCAAACCTTGTAACAGTTCCAATTAGCTCTTTTAGCGCGACTCTTTAATACACCAAAGCACATATGATCATAAGTTTTCAGCTATTCTTTTGGAAAATCATATAGAGTGGCAGAGATTAATCAAGTAAAATCCAACTTTTGGGGCTTACGAAATGGATAACAAACCTCACTAAGTATCAATGTAAAGAATGCAGCAGCAGTACTTCGAGCTAATGGATATTCAATCTAATGATTATCTTGACGTTATTGAGAAAAAGGGCACGTACTGCCCGGTGTTTTGCGCTGGAGAATACCGGACATTTACAGAGTTAGTGAATGATGGTCTTCTTTTTACTCATATCTCCTCAGATACGTTTCCTTATCAGAAATTTTATGAATATGAAGAATGTTAATTGAGAGGAAAGCTTGGCTATAAGTTTTATATGATTGGCACTATCGAATGTTTTGGAAAAATCTAGTAATTCTGAAACTGTTAAATATTTTATAATTTTGTCTGGTCTGAATATTTAGAAATTATAAAAATAACCGAATGAGACCTTTCTAGAACCATTGCCTGAGACTTATTGGATCTAACGGCATTTAGAACTCCGATCACATTCATAATCTGAAATTAAATTGAATATATTCACGGCACTGTGATTAAAAAAAATATTCTTTGTCGGAAGAAATTTTAGGAATGATACGAGGGTCACTGGGAGGAGCACTGATACTAAATGAATTGTTTCTTGTTCTATAGGATACCAGTTTCTCCTTTTCTAAATTTTGTGGATGATGATAAAATTTCGGGCTAAAATATCAGGCACCTTGTAGATGACACTATCACTTTCGTTATCAAGAGCAATAATATTATGTAAAAAAAAAAAATCTCGTACAGCACTCTAGTTTTTGATTTCTGGCGGCTAAATATATAGGCAGGTTACACATGTGAGATCAAAGCGGAACAAATTATGGTTCTTATGTCGAAATTTGATCACCCTTATTTATGCACATTTCGCAGTGAGAGCTGATAGGCTGATATTCTTATAATATTTGAGCCTAAATGCATGCATATAAAGAATTAAGTTGTACTTCAAATTCATTAGGCCCAAAAGTCTTTCCAACAACTTGATGTTGAAATCACCATCAAGTGTATCAACGTAAGAATAAAGGAAATAGAATAATAATACTACATAATAATGTCTGAATAACGTCAACTACTTCGTGAGGACAATAAACTGAAGATATCATGCGCGTATTAATTCCAGTATAAATTTTCACGCAAGTGATCTTAATATTTTGCAGGCGCGCGATGCTTGAAACAGTTCTCAAAACAAAATTGCCTACATTTAGGCCCAGGTATTTTAAACAGAAAAGAAATCTATCATGGATCTGACAATGCATAAAATCTCATTCATTCTAGGTCTCAAACTTGATAGGCATTTACGCTAAATTTATTTATAATTTCAGATTAAATGGAATTTACTTAATAAAAAACTTTTTTTCTTTAAATTTTTTCCCTATAATACTTCTTTTATAAGTAAACAAGATTTATTTTGGAGTGCTGCCATCTATTAGGATAGTAATGAAAAAGAAGGTAGCTTTCAAAGACGCATGCTCAAATTGAAAGTTTTCATACTTGCGCCGCTGTTGTGGCAAACAAACGAGCAGATAACAGCGTTTCTAGCCGGAAACCTAAAGCGAAGTGATTGGAGTATGCGTGTTGCTTTGGAATTGCAATATGGACGATGCTTGTGGCTGAGTGGGTCATTAAATTGCGTACTTGCAGTATACAGAGCTAAAGCATGCAAATAAAGATAAAGCGTTATGCATGCGTGCACAGAATACAGCCTTACTTTTTTTATTATACCCTAGATGAAATCTATAGGGTATACTAAGTTTGTCATTCCATTTGTAACACCTCGAAATAATGATGGTAGAGCAAAACGCATTGGACACGCACGTATAATATTAAAAGTTATTTTGAGTTTTACATGTCCGTCCGTCTGTCTGTACGTCCATCCGTTTGTGCGCACGATAACTCAAGAACGCGTATACTTAAAGAACCAAAATTTTGTACTCGGACTTTAAAAAAAAAAGTAAAATTAAGTTCGAAAATGAGACAAATTGGGTAACTCCTTCGTAGGGTTGCCATACAAAACTTTCGTTTTCCACTATAGAGAGAACGCGTCGATATAGAGAGCTGAAATTTGGTACATGGTGATTTCATTGTACTAGCAAATAAAATTTCTAAAATGGACTAAATCGGGCAACTCCTTCTTGGTGTTGTCATATAATAATTTAGGTTTTTTACGTATCCTGTGAAAACGATCAGTCCTTTACAGTTTTAATATATGAAATCCTATAAAATTGGTTATAATCATTTTTTCTGTCCAACAAACCGTTCTAGAAATACATATATGCGAAAAACCACTTCAAAAATCCAACTTGCACAGAAGGGTGACAATATGAAATTTCATACGGGCATTCATCTGGGGTATCATACGAATTGGTCTTAGACCAATTCTAGCTTTTTTACTTGTTTTTTTATTCAAGCAATACATGCTAAATCTTAAGCTTAAGCAATTTACAGCAAAGCTTTTTTTTTCTTATATCTTTTTAAATTATAATTATTTTTCAATCAAACAGATTCGTGGAAGAGAGAGACATGTTTCATTAATATGGCGCATTTCCTGTTTGTTTTATTTACTTACTTACTCAAAGATGCTCAAAGTTTTCTTCATGTAGCCTACTAAATAAAAACTCTTATTCATTTTTAAGAGGATTTCTTGAAATATCGAAGCTCTTATTTGTTGAAATATTGCTCGTTGTATAAACGAAACATTGAATAGCCTCAAAATCAAAAATCGAAAAGATCGAGACCAGATTCTTTCAATCTATGTACAACCCGCAACAACTGTATAATAGCACATCCCTTCAAAAGCACGATTTAGAGGTATTTTTGTATAGAAGGGCATACCACTTTTTACAGTTATATGCATTTCTAACTCTTCTACTCTATTAAAATTCTGGGAAATTCAAACTACCAGAAATTAGAGTGCGACAAGTGGATAGTATAAGCTATAAAAGCCCACAGTTTTTCGATCCGTCATAATCCTAAGTTGTAGTTTGAAGTGAAATCATTAGGAGACAATTTAAAAAAACAAAAAAAAAGAATATTTTGGAAAATTGGACGCAAAAAATATTTAAACATTATCGAAATTCAGTGCATTGGTTGAGTGGGCGGTGAGGGGTGTTTCGTAATAGCGAACGACTTTGGCCGGATCCACAAAGTTATTCAAAATTATTTGGCTGACCCCAAAAACTACGGCCAGAGGTACAAACTCTGCAATAAATATGCCCTTTCTGTTAGAGTAGAGATGAGAGTGCTTTGTTATGAGAAGCGTCGAATTCAGCGTCAACAAACAGGAAAATTGCGACAACATGTGGCATTACGAACGCACAAAAGAAACAAAGGACCTGCCAATGCCGCGCCGTTGAGCAGAAGTAAAAGATCTTCAGAAAAAAAGGCTGAAGAGAAAACCTCGTCTTCAACAACGTCATCGTGAAGCTCGATTGGCCTTCGCAAAGAGCCATATCGGTTGGAAGAAACTCTGGAGAAAAGTCATTTTTCCTGAAAAAATAGGTTTTGCCTTGATGGTCCTGAAGCCTTCCAACATTATTTTCATGATCTAAGAAAGGAAAAATTAGTTTTACCATGGCGCCATCAAGGCGGAAGTGGCATTATGTTCTGGGGAGGCATTGAGTATCACCAACGAATATATATTCGTTACGTGAAAGGCCGTAGGAACAGCAATTATTACATCAAACTCGTGGATGAAGAGATCGTCCATTTCACGAACAACCGGTTTGGGAATGACTACATTTCTCAACAGGACAACGCCCCAATTCACACAACTGGAAAAGTTAAAGAATACTTTAAGCGCAACGGAATCCAGACCCTTCACTGGCAAGCGATTTCCCTTGGCCTAAAAAAATTTGAGAACGCTTAGAGCAACTTTCGCGGATAGTATACCAAGGAGGACGGCATTATGCCAATATTGAGTAGCTCAAGAATACCATAAAGTCTGCATGAGCTGCATGAGAAAATATTCGATAAAAATCAAAGAATCAAGAATGTTAGAAGTAATTGAAAAGAAGGGTGGCCACACACATTATTAAAATAAAATAATAATATTTTCCGTAAATTATTTGTGTTTATTTTTAAAATTCTTTCCTCTTTTCTATCAACTTGTCGAACTCTAATTTTAGGTAATTGGAATTTTCAGAATGTGAGCGGGATAGGAGGGTTAGAAAATCGCTAATTATCTTTAAGCAATGGACGGGATGCCTACCAGCAAGAACTTGTATGCTCTTCTATGCAAAAATACATCGAAATCGTGTTTATGAAGGGGTGTGCTATATAGTTGTCGCGGAGTGTATATACATAGATCTGCCACAAACCTGTGCTGTATTACTGAAACTTTGGTTTGTGACATGCTATATTCCTGGACTCCTTTCAGGATGGTTTTGTGAAAGATAAATTCAATATTATTAACCAGTTCGAGTTTGAAAATATTTGCATATCTCCTATTAAATACGGTAAGTAGGACAATTTCCGTATATCTTTCGTAAGAATTGACCATGGATTTCGCATTCACAAGCTATCTGTACTGGGTTCTCCAATTGCCAATGTTCAGTTGGTTTACTGTAATACTTATATCTGATAGTTCGTAGCGCTTTATGTTTTACGGAGCTTAACACTTTTCTTGTTACATAAAGAAACCTCTAGACTCATTACATTTTATTATTTCCAAAAAACGATGTATCTTTGATCTTGACTAACTTGAATACCAATTGCTGTGCTTACGACCTAAAATGTGAAAATCTTTCGTATGAATGAATGGGATGCAATTTTAAATTTAGACCTGGATAACTGTTATGGTCGTAGCGTATTGCATATAGCAATATGCTACACTGAGCTAGTTACACGTCTACGCGACCCGTAGCAGCATGAGGTGTGTATGTGGACTGTGTCCTATATGGATATAGAGCCATACGCGCTGAAAGCACCCGAAAAAGGAAAAGAAGAAGAAGATTGGAAAAAAGTGTGATTGAAGAATTAAGAAAAGATGAAACCGGATTGAAAAGTTTTGGTGGCATCAAGAAAAGTTTTCTTTTAAGAGAATGAGAAGAAAAAGCCGCGGTATCTGTTTCGTATCGGAAGTTTTCACGGGAGACCACAATTAATCGGAAATTTTTTAAAAATCTGTCTACATTGATCGCAACAAGAGTTCCAGTAAAGGCTTCCCAGAATTAGCTTGAAACATTTTGAGGAATCTACCTGCTTTTGGGGTTCTAGAACTCCAACAAAGTTGCTCTAGACAATTATCAGGATACATTTCCAAGAATATATCTGCAGGGTCACCATAGTAGTTCCCGAAAGTTGCTTTAGTTCCAGATCAAAGTCACCGACTACTTATTAATTATTATTCGTCAATGGTAAAGCTTTCACGGGGAATTGATGGAGTCGGACTTCTAAACTTTTGATTACCTAACCCTGAAGAAACTCCAGAGGGAAATACCTGGCCGGTCTTAGTAATAAGTTCCACATAATATCTGCATCGCAAACAGTATGAAAAGCTGATAAAAGAATCGTCAAAGTATACATCCGAAATGAGCAAACATTCGCATTATACCACGTGAGGGAAGTAAGCTGTGAAAGAACCAAATCGGCTATGAGTTAAATAGATTATTCATCAATATTAATGTCGTAACTTTCATGTATATTTAGTCAATTTTTTTTATAGTAATTTAATTTCTAGCACCAGGTATCTTTAGATTCTTTATGTGCTCATAAGAGCGTAACTACAGTCAGCAATTCCGAGCAGTTCAGTGATTGAAGCAGGGAATATGGGGAAATAGAATTTAATCACATTGGCACATTTTGGACATAAGAAATCAGAAAATTGTTGGCAGAAAGAAAATTAATGTCCTAGCTTAAAATTTTTGTAGGGTTACAGCTGCGTCGGATGAAGCGCTTCACCAGACCAGGATTAACCACGTAAGTAACAAATTCTTTTATAAACTTACATTTTAGAAGTCTAAGAAAGAATTCTAACCCATCGCCAAATGGGAATAGTCATTATATTACAGAATTAGTAATTAAATAGTCAGAGAAAAGTTTTTGAGTTCTGGTGCACAGCAACTAGATGCTGAGGTAATGGATCTAATCACCATTTGTGATTAGCGCAGAAAAGTAACCGAGTCATAAGTGAACCCTCCAGAGTACTCTGATTCAAGCACCACCTGCCGAATTAAATACCATCTAGGTGTAGGCTAAACGATTGCTAAGGGCGTGTCGTTAAGAATAAGATGTTGAATACATATATTGTAATTTTGAATACCAGTTGCGATTAGGTTAGATGATTACAAAAGGCAATGACCTTATGACTGATATGGTTTTTTTCGTACACATATTACATTTTGAATTTAAAGCAATGAACGTAAATATCATTTAGGAGTAGGCTAAATGTTTATTAAGGGTACTATAGCCTTAGGACTGAGGTCCATCTCACATATATCCATATATATTTAAATTTGAATTTACATTGATGAACCAAGATATCATATACGAGTAGGCTAGTCGTTCATTGATTCATGGTTAGTTTTAAAGCACCTAATATTGGAATTGTCAGATCGAAGAGGTGCCTTCCTGATAAATAAATGTGAGGGTCTTAGATGTCTACACATGTGTATTTGTGAAGATACGAGCAACGATATGTATACTTAATAAATAGGAATAACGCCACGAAACGATGCTTTGAAAAGTTTTCTTTCTCTTTCTCTTTCACTCTCCTGGAGCCCTCTCAATGTTCGGGTTGACTAGGTCCACTCCTCTACTCTATCTTTCAAGGTCAACATAGGGACACTGACAACTATCTGCCCTCAGTGTCGATTGGGTGGTTGGGACGAACAGAGAAAGCCAATACATCTGTGCCTTCCCAATGGATGTAGGTAAATAGTGTAAAAGTCCCTTAAGGACTGAGTGTGTGCTACGGCCTTTTGAGTTGTAGGCACGACAAATTTTGTATATGTCTGGTGGCAGCGGCAGTTCTTCGTGGAACCTCCCAACACTCTCCGCCAATAGCCGAGGCGAGCTAGCGTGCCGCCCTGCAGTCAGCGCTATCCACTGAGTGATCTGTCAGCTCATGCAAGCAGTCTGGAATTCACGTCCAAGCAAATCACTCTCAACATACTTCCATAACACAACTTTCATAAATAATACACTCTCTAACTTCGCTTCAATATCCGTAAATCTGTGGCGTCACTTTCATTCCGAACTGCACATCCAATAGATTGCAAACATCGCTGTATTTGCTCTAAATAAATTTCATTTAAAATACCTTGAGATACCTTGTTGATGACTCAAGGGAGCTTTAGGTAGGTAGAAGTTTGAAATGTTTATCATGAAAAATGTAACAAAAAAAAATAAAAATAAATATTGATTAATTTTATATTTGTTAACCCGAGAACAATGTTTTCAGTCATTGTTAAAATTGTTTAAAAAAAAATATTAAAGAAGGCACGGGGATTAACTGATCTATTCAATCCCAATAAAATACAGAAGATTGATCCGTCTATGCAGCTTGGTTTTAATGCTTCTCGCAATTAAATAAATTTTATTTCAGCCGTCTCATAGATTTACCTTTTGGAGACCCTGTCAGACATTCATTACCAAAATCTCTGGACGTACTACTAATAATCGCAACACTACGGCAACTGAAGACATCACAGCGATATAAGGCTAAAACACAATGTGAGCGACACGATAAAAACGCCATACAAAACGTCCGTGAAAATACAAGAGCTGTCAACCCCCAATTAAATTTATTCTGTTATTTGTGTTCTAAATTAAAAATAGAAAAAATTTCAACGAATAAATTAAAAAATATTATTAAAGTAGCATGTGTTGCCGTTTTGGCTAATGAAGATACAAAACAGAACCCACATAGAAGAAGAGGTGCGTCCAAAAGCTATATAATTGGAATTGGGTTTCTATGCGGATGCGTTTTTTTGTTGTATAATACGGTGACATTTTACCACCTCAATAAACTTTTTTTCCATTTTTTATTCAACCAACTTTGATATTTTCCACGGCATTGTTATTTACTGATATTTTTAATCTATCAAGTCATAAATATGATAAATTTGAATGCAACCCAAAATCATAATTTTGCTAAACGCACCCTAAACGTGCGGCAAATTTCAATTTTCATTTAAGTTCGACAACAACGTCGAACGATGTCGTCAGCATTGTATTTGATACATATTATTAAAACCCAAATGACAGCGTTTTTACGGCGTTTTTGTCGTATCGCTCACATTGTGTTTTAGCCTATAGGGGGGCTTATTCTTGAATAACGAAGGCACATTCCGTATTTGTTATACTGTCAAAACCATGCAGAATCGACAACTGTGGTAATCCTGAAATCCGCATTTATTATATACCGAACGCAAAACCTTCGTTATTTAACGAGTGGGTTCCGTTATGCCAAAGGAAAAGTGAATCAGCTGCTATTTTACGGAGGATAATGGGAGATAAAAGATGTGCAAAAATGTCATATGCTCAAAAAACCAAAAAAATGAGGTTTTAGAGGAAAACCTGAAATTGATTTGGTAATTACGATAACTCTTTCAGTTCAAAAAATACCACGGAATTGTGGCAAGACCTTAAATTCCATACTCGGAGCCCAAAAGGACTGGAGAAGTTGGAGAAAGGTATGTATGTTATATAAATTCATATTAATTTTTTTATGATATTATATTCAAAACAAATCTAATAGAAAATTTCCAGAGTTGGCAGGATTTAAAATGTGTGGTGAAAGAAAAATCTGCGGCGGAAGAAAAAAAAACATTTCCATGATAATTGTGGAGGTTCTCCTGCAAAATTTTTCCTAACTATCGACGTAATTCATTTTCCATAGATTGTTCAATAATTTCAGATGCAAACAATAATGATAATGAAGCTAGCCATTTTTTACAAATTACATTTTAAAACATGAGACAGTTGACAATATTCAATTTTGTTAATTGACAGATTTAATCTTATCACACACGTTATGTTGAAAAACTGTTTCACCACTTTGATTTTGGCTGTGTTCTTTTCTGTACCTTGTTCTAGAATTCCCATATACTGCAGAGAACAAATTGTTCTGTTGTTTGAAGCGAACTATTTGTACTGTTCGCTTCATTTATAAATCTTCTATGAAAATGTATGAGGCGTTCTTTAAGCTTTTGTTCTGCCCTGTTCTGCGGACACAAAAGAACACAGCTTTTATAACGATGAGGTTCAAGAATATGAACGGGGTATTCGATTCGTTATCAAGCATTCGTTATATAACGAATTCGTAAAAACCATTCGTAATTCAAGAATAGGCCCCCAGGTCGTCTCGACTTGACTTAACTTGATTTAAGACTCCGGTCGTCTTTTTCTGTGACAAGACAAGATCATATAGGCAGCCACTGAGATTGGCAAACGATATTTACGAAGTACTCATACATGTGCATATCTTTAGGCGCATATATTTTAATGCTGTTGGAAATGAAGGTAATTTGCTACGTTTATATATGAGAACATTACAATTAAATAAGAAATTCGAAATTCCCATTTAATAATATTTGCAACCTTGAGATAAATGGAATTTGCATATCTAAGACCTCTGTTGCAGTTAGCAATTATTACCGAAATTTTTCATATAAACAAAATTTAACTGAGCTCATATGATTACTATTTATCATTTTGATTGAATATTAATTATTTGTTTATCATTCTTTTTGGGGTAGCATAGATATATGTAAACAACAGATGTGAGTCATTCCTTGCAAGTTATAAGTAAGAATAAATTATAAATCGAAGTCAATCTAAACTAGTGTGTCTTGGATTTTTTTTCAAGTCAGTCCATTACCTAATTATATGTTCAAAACACAGTCCAATAAGTCAGCAAAAGAAAAGTATAGGCAAACAGTAATTTAATTTTGACTAGAAGCAGAAAAGACATGCAACAGAAAAGTACCCTACATCAAGCTCGTTAAAGTAATCCCTACACAGCACAAATGTGTCCGTGCTATGTTACTGGAAAATCCTGTTATGATATATAAATATTTCATAGGAGGTTCTGTCCGGTCCCAGTTAATAACTTAGGACATCCCTGGGAGTGACGATTGGCCGGGGTTGGGGTGTCCTTGGTAGACCCCATACAAATCCCACAGGATTTCCTGTGGTTGTACTTAGACACAGTTAACGCATTCAATAATGTGAAATTCCTGCTGCAAGCGTACCTAGGACGTCTTATAGGGCAAGATGTACGGGGGAATATCTGAGGATATTGTTTGGGATTCTCTCGAATTGTAGAAATTTTTGTTATGGGTAGGCATTTTTAGAATACAAAAATAAATAATGGCTTGAAAGTATATGCCAGAGGTGTATGCATTTGCACAAAACATAAATCCAATATTTCTAACACAGGAAAATTGAATTCCAATGACCAAAGTACTATAAAATCAAGTTCTGAAACTACAACTACAACTAAGAAACTTTGTCAAGACAAGAAGAAATTGCAGAAGTGAATAGAACTCTAATGTAGCTTCACGCTTGTAGCTGGCTTAAGCAAAGCTGTTCTCATACGTCTAAGTTCTTTCAATGTATATTTTGTTGTTTTGTTTTTGTTCTCCAAAAACGAGAAACAGAAGCATACCAAGCAACAAACTAGTGCTTTCACCATAGAACCACGCGAATCACGAAAATCAGAGCCTATACCGAAATAGATTCTGGAAGGGAGAAAATCGACTCTGTCATGTTTGTCCCAAAATTGTCCGTATTTATATGTCTGTAAAATACTGAGAATGTACTCATACAGAGTAATTATGGGAAATCCCAGGGAAAAACTCACGGGAAACTTCTAATAAGTCCTAGAAATAATAACCTTAGTACATACTAAATACTTTCTGTTTATCCCGGGAAAGTTATGGGATCTGTGGGACAAGAATGGAATGTCCCTGAGTAATTTTGTGCTGCATGGGCTCTTTGATCGGATGCAAATACTATGCATAGAATGCCAACCAAAGAGAGTAATAATAGATTTTAGAAGAAGCTTCGCCAGTAGTTAGATATGACCTGCCACCCAGTAGTGCGAAGTCTACAAGATTCTATCGAAGTAGCACGCAAACAAAATTAAGCCAAAAGAAAAGCCGCGGATGACACCCTCATGGAATTTCGCAAACAGACGCTGCTGGAGTTTTTCGAAGAAATACATTTCCTCGGATCAGTGAAGATCATAGGGTCGTGTTAAAAATATTCAGAGTAAACAGGATCCAATGAGTTGTGTAGTGGTCGCATGTAAATGCAGCCTTTAAATTTCCGGCTCAGCTGAAAGTACTTCTCTAGTGAAGCACTTTTTATTTAAAATATATTTAGTGATCGATATCACTGGATCGTCTCCTTACCGCAGTATTTTACTTTAAATCACTAGGGGATTGATATAATTGGATCACCAATACACCAGCGTTTAATCCCTTCATCAGCACTTGTTATTAAAAATATAAATAGTGATCAATATCACTGTATCATCCGTATACCAGGGTTTTGAGTCAGAATACCTAAAGAAGGAGATTGATGCCACTGGATGATCCATTCATCTCAGTTCCGTTAGTCAGAACATCATTGAACTTCTATGGTAGGTGATCAGAGATAACCATACTGATGCGACCTCTCCGATCGCTGGGTCGAAAAGTTCAATCATTTTGTTTGCACTTCGCAAGTTTGCAAATTTATTGGAATTATCTTCGTTCAATTTAAAAGGTACATGTTTATGGTAAGACTGACCATTAAATGGAATTAATTTGTTTATAATTTAACATAAAAATCAACAACGTGTTAACTTTATTCGAGAATAGCGTTTACGAGTTCTTATTTTTACTCAGTATTATAAATCCCGGTAGAATACCCCCAAGGTAGGGGAAGAGTCCGAACCATTATTTTCCTACTATTTTTATATTTTCATTGAAGAAGCCCCATCAGTTTAATAAGAAGGTTAACTAAGTCCGCTCCTCCACCAGTTTCAGGACCTTGGAGGCATTGAATTATGTGCCAAGGATGTCATGGGCGGCTAGGGAAGAGCAGCAAGAGGATCGTATTATCTGATGCTCACCCAAGTTTCGAAGGTAAGTGATGTGTAGTACCTACATTCTGGCCTAAATGTGTGTTTACTTCTTTCTTCATGCCACGAATATTTTCTGTTTATGGTGCGTGGTAGCCCAGGTTTTAATTTCTAGTCTAATTTCGGCTTTTCATTTATGAAAGGCTGCATTTTTTTGCTTCCTCTTCTAAATTTAGGAACAACCCCAGAAGCCATTGCCTTCCAATTAGAAGTAGTTCATTTTTTAAGTTAGTTTCGGAATTCCAGGAACTATCTGTCCATACGTCCATTAATAAGGATTGATCTTTTCCAAAGCACGTCTCTGAGACCCAGAGTTCTCTTTTACCGAAGCAAGTACATGGCTCCCAAGAACTGTCTGTCCCACACCAACCGGCATGGACTATCCTTTCTAAAAACAGGCTCTGGGCTCTCCAGGACTGTCCGTCTAGAAGCCAGATGACTCTAACTGTATCTTTCCGAAGTAAGTTCTTGAATCTCCGGAACTGTCCTACAAGCAACCAGTAGGTACTCTAGAACTGTTTTCTACACCCAAGCCCTCAGTTTGCTTAGAGCTGATGGACTGAAGATATCCATAACAAGAAAACTCAAATGAATTGAAGACATAATCATCTTCAAATTATCCACAAGTTTATCCCCAGAAACCAGATTGAAATCTAGAAAGTTGTTGGAAATAAGATAATCGTTAATTTGCGAACACATTATACGTTTCACTACACTTTTCGATAATGAAAAGAGAACATGTATTTCTCTGAAGTCAGTAACTCCGTGCAACAAACACACTCCCTTCGTCAACATTCATTGGTGTAACTAGGTAGGGACCAGGGAAGTTATGAAAATTCCCAAAAAAAAAAAAATTCGTCAATTGGTACAATCTTAGGCCTAATTAAATTGCATCCGTTCTGATCGGAATCGAAAAGGCGTAAACGAATTTTTTTCTTCAAGAAAACGTTTTAAAATCTTTTTAAAATCTCTAAACACTATTTTGAGATTGTCCTGATTCCACTGAATTTTGATCTGTAGGAGAAATTATGCAGAACCATTTTGACAGTTTGTGAGGAAATTTTAATTGGTATATTAATGAAATTTTGAAAATTTCGTAAAACTTGTTTAATTTTTCGGAAAAATTTTTTTTAAGTTTTTTCGCATCCGATCCCAACGGATTCAGTAATAAGAATGATTATCTTTATAAGGAACAAAACTATATTATCACTCTAGACAATAAATACTTGGGGAAACCGAGAAATTCATACATAAACATTAAATTTGTTTAGAACCTATTCGAGTCTCGAAAAGGAGAAGGCAACCGTAGAGAGCAAAACAGTTCGTGATAGAGTCCACTCTAGGTAAAATTAATTTAGTAGACTTTCCATCAGCTTTCCATCCGAATATTGGAAGATACTTATTTACAACCAAGTGATGGACAATATTATCGCTGATTTCAAAAATTGGATTGAAAATCTACCTTTAGCACAGTCAGTTGATTCATAAAGTTGTACCGGAAACATGGAGAGGTATTTGTATAAACCTATAAAAATGTTTTCAATGTAGACATTTCCACCTTAAAGGCTGAAACAAAAATAATAAATAATATATTCCAAAACAAGAGCATTGTTGTAAATGTGCATTGAAAACGAGATAATTAAAAACAAAGTAACAACGCAACTGGTGCTAAGTAAGCTTGCAAAAAAAAAAAAATCCATAAACTGAAGCGTATACAGACTTTAACTATCTCTTCATTAGTGCTTAAAAAAAAAAAAAAAACGTAAATAATTGTTCTCAAATGTGTATCTCACTACAAACCTGTAAAGTACTTAAGTACATTGATCCTTAAGTATTAGTACCAAGATTTAAATGTTTTTTTTTTTTAAGTACAAGTACAAGTCCCGGTACTGGTACTTAACGTACTTACTACAAATACTGCCATAACGCGAAGTACTTCAGGTCTTGTAAATTATTTAAATACGCCTTCTAATAATAAAGGTTATCTACATCCCGGCAGTGCCTCAAGAATTCTTACCGCCTTCAGTAAAACAGAAAGAAAATTAGCGGAATATATTAGTAATTGTAGGACAAAAATTGACATGCCACAATCCGCTCTCTTCCACCGAATTTGCAGCAGATTAAAACTGCTGATCTAGTTTTTTTTTGCTTTCTTGTATAATGAAAATTATTTTATTTTTTGTGTGCACAGCTATTTTAATGGAAATTATATTCTAGAATTTAGGTTATGTTTCTTGTGGATTCTGCACCTTATTGACTCCCTGTACTCTCTGTAACTTTAGAAACTTGATGGTTTTTTTAATCTATGCAATTTCATTGGCTCTAGACATTATATCAACATGTTGTAAGTGCTCAGAGCAATGCATAAAAGATGTTCGTCAAAGCTGGGAATACTCATGAGCTAATATACTTTTCAAACAAAATGTTTGTTAAAACCTATGTACGAAAGTTGGGGGATGTGGACCACCCCAGAAAAAAAGTCTTAAGTTACGCCAATGTCAACACTCCCCTTCGTTTGTTTTGAATTGCTCTTGTGAGCTTTTGTTGGGTCTCACAGTAGCGTGCTGCACTAATCGCCTCTCCTCTGAATCAGAAACTCGATCAAAATGAACCCTTTTCGGTTCCAAAACACAGATGCCATGATTTTGTTGCCCGAAATTGAGGTTTTAAAGTTTTTTTGCAGATGGACAGCCAGTGTGCCGCCACTGTGATGACTTTCTTTTTGTCTCAGGGGTGTAATGAGCCACCCATGTTTTAATGTTTTATCACCAGTTACAATGGAGCTCAGAAAATCGCCCAATTCCAATTCAAATCACTTAAGGAACTCACGAGCGCTACTGACCCGATTCAATTTGTGTTGCTCGCACTTGGCGGGATTTCTTATTGACATATTTTATAACAAAGGAAACTACGAAGCAATTTTTGGTACTAACGAGGGTCACTGGGTTCCCATTGTGTTCAGGAGCACCCCGACTACCACTTTGTGTTGTCAACTTTTGAAAAATAAATTCTAACAGCGTCAGATCCCAACAGTATACTCATAAGCCTGAAACACATTCACTGCAGTAACTTTGACTTCAACTTTGAATTCATCGACTTCACATGGTATCTTAATTGGTTGAACTTTAAGCTGCCACAATAAATGCAGTTGCAGCAGCAGTGAATGCGACTTCAACTTCGACTTTGAGAAATTTCAAAGTTGCTGCAATTTTTACAGTACTGACAACTTAAAGAATTGTAAAGTGCATTGCTGGAAAAATAAGAAAAATAAAATGTTTTCAATTTGTGGTCATCTTTCTCTTTAAATACTTTGAAAATTGTATTAAAAAATCCTCGCAACTCTCGCTCTTCAGCAGTATTGATTTCTTGTGTCCAAATAGTTCGCGTATTAAATGCAAAATCAATTATTTTGATGTATGCTAAATAAGCAGCACATACAACAATAACGAATTCGATTGCGTTCATATTTTTGTACAAAAATGTTATACACCTTATTACAATTTTTTTAGATATTGAAATTTTTTTAAATTTTTATACTGCTCCGCAAACAAACTTCAGAAAATGTCAAATAGGCTGTCAAAATGAAGGCGCTGCAGTTAATGTGGCACACATGTGCAGTGAAGTCGACTTTACTGCAACGGCTACTGCAAAGTCGAAGTTACTGCAGTGAATGTGTTTCAGGCTTTACTGTGTGGACATGCCTCGTATACACACTGAATTGAAATATCTCACCTGCAATTTGCAAAAAAACAAAGAAAAAAAATCACTCCTCAAGGTATCAGAAATAATAATTGCCTGCCCACAATTAATTTTCAAGATAATTTTTCCTTATGAATTGCTTTCAGTTACCACAAAATTTATTGATTCTCCTTTGACACAAAGCTGGAATCATTTAATATAATCTTTTTTTGTTTTTTTGTTTTTTTTTTTTTGATAAATTAAAAAGCTAAGCAATTGCGACCACTTTCTCCTCGTAGTATTGTAGTATTGTTAATAATCACCCCAATCTTGAGTAGCGCAATAAGTGCAAGTGCATAGCATAAAATTTTCCAGAACATTTAATTTTACCCCACCAAATCTTACCAGCTTGTCACATTAAAGGAATAAGCCATTCCATTTCCGACAATCTAAGTAGGTATTTACCATAGCTACGAGTATATTCGTGGATAGGTTTCTCAGTCCATTAATTTCGATTGCGTGTAATCAATATAAGTGGCATGAATTAGTATACAAATCAGTCCAAGGGTCTAAGGAGTCAAGTCACGAACCATCTTGGTGGACTATCGCTGTTGGTCGCTACGCGTATTTTAAGAATATTAAATTGAAATTATTTTCCAATTCAGGTGATTGTTGATGAAATGCCAACAACGGTTATCGCTGAAAGGCAAAATTATTTGTATGAAGTATGAGTACTCGTATAAGTGAGGTACATTGCCGTTAAGGGAAGGTCCTCTCCAATACAGTTTAGTTCAATGTTGTTTTCGAGGAATTTAAAGGAAAGCCATTTGAAATTCATTTATTGAAAAAAAAAAAAAAAAATCCGCTCTCAAGGATGATGAAATTTTATCATCTTATGAAGGTTTTCGGTTCGAAATTTATAAAGGATAAAAAAAATTATTTATTTATAAATTGTAATCGATTGAAGGTAAAAAATATTTTCTCACGCAATTTAGTTAACAAATGGTGAGTATTTAATTTTCAAGTTAAGCATCTGATCAAGCGAAGTACAGGATGTAGAGGACATTGCAGCTTGAATGGTTCTTTGGATACACATATATAAAGACTTTGTATCAGGGTGAGTGGCCTGTGCGCTGCAATTATTCATTGGCTTATTTTGCACCGCTTTTCTTCATAGTTGATCTCTTCTAAGGAAGAGCAGTATTTTTTGGTTGTTGAAATTTCCTTGAAGTCGACAGCAGGCAAATGGATCCCTTAGAAATTATTTGAGGTTTTCAGTTGAAGCTACTCGGCGAGAGACTTCGGCCTCCAGAGACCCGAGCAAACACTTCGGATACGCAAAAAATCTTTGAAGAGACCTAGTTACTAGAGGCTTTTTTGGTGTCCGGTCTCCAGTCGTGTATTTTAAAACAAACAAATTTCGGTTACCGGTCTGTGAAGTTTGCTAATTTGTCATCTCCAGGACTCCGGAAACTATTTATGTGTTCTGGTCAGTTAAGTGTAGGTCTATTCGGAAAGAAAAAGGAATAAATAGGAATGAGTTTGACAAATTTGTAACGAATTTACCTATATTCCAGCTAGACACCAGCAAAAATGAATCGTCTAGCAGCAGCCGCAACAAAGTAAGCCAGCGGCCGCAAGAGGAGCACACAGTGGTGTGCCGTGCTAGTGGTGTGTTAGTGAAAGCAAATATTCTACACCCGACACCAACAGCCAGACTGCCTATATATAGCCGGCCGCAAGTTAGGGAGATCACTCAGTTGATCACCGAGCTTCCAAGTGAACACAAGCCGAAGTCATAACCACCGATCATGTAAAATATCCGACTTCAAGATGTTAACTCCAAAGTAGCACCACCAGTGGACTACCAGAAGACTAGCTATATATATGATAGATTGGTCAGTTGCTTCCCAGCAGCTAATTTAATAGCAGGCGTACGTTAATCATGCTGGCCCAAGAATGAGCAAGCGCCCGCATATCGTCCCGTACCCCCGTGTTGGCTACTCTGACGACAAGTGCACGTTAATCGTGTTGGTTAAAAGAGTAGTAAGCACACACATATATTCCTTCCCCTTTTCCCTCGTGTTGTCTACTCCAAACGACAAGCGCACGTTAATCGTGTTGGTCTAAGGAATAGTAAGCGCTCGCAGGAGCGCACCCACGCCGCATAGTGGTAAACTAATATAAATAAGTAAGTGAGTGTAGGCTAAGTAGTGTAAACTTGATAAAATAAGAGATCACCCGAACCACAAAGCTAGAACAGCCCTCTGAAACTTAGCAACGTTGGGAAAACGGCCCTGGACAATATCCTGACTGTCTGCACACCAACACTCAACGCTACAAATTCTTACCAAGAAATTAATAAAAGAAAAATTAATATAACGGATTTGGGGCAGTAAATTTGGTTTGTTAATGAGTTATTTTTGAAAAAAAAAAAAATTACACAAATTTGTTGTGTCATCCTTTATCCCGTAAAATCTGAACACCAAGGACATATTTTTTTTAGCTTTTTCAATATTTCCATAACATAAAAATATTAATAATTTTCGAGATAATGCTTGCTAACAATCTCTTAGGAGATCTCTAGAGATCAAACTTCAAATTTCGTGTATACACTTCGGATACGTGTCTCTAGAGATTTTTTTTATTATGAATTCCGGAGACCTAATTTTTTGGTCTGCAGAGACAAAAGTCCCTTGCCATGTAAACATTTCAGAGATTTTGGTTTCTGTAAGCCGGAAACTGGACATCAAAGGTCTCCCATCGCGTATCTTAATTATCTGATATGGGTGGGTTTCGGCAGTTTAACAGAGCCATCTGCACGTCGTAAACGACCTTGGACAGCCTTCGCCATTATAAGGTTTTCGTACATCCAATGTAAATTCAATTCGAAAGCCCCTTTAAAAATTGGAAAAGGTTATGTAAGCAGGCCTTACTTTTAATGTTCAGAACAATAAATTTAAATTAATTTCTATTCTGTAAATGGTTGATTCAGCTAGTCTGACTCCTTTATAAAAACCCACAAATAAGAAATATATTAATCTATTCCCTCTACCTTGATCGCACAGTTCTTATATCATTTTATTTTTATTCGAATTTATCGATTCGATCTAATAAAATCAAACTACGAGATTCTATCTGAGATTATCATTTATAATAACATTGTCATACTGTTTTAAGAAAAATAGTTGTTAATTTCTAACCCTACTAAACACAGAAGTCTAGTAAATCATTAAAGAAAAGGAAGATCCATAGATGATCAGCCTTATTCCCACAAAATAATAAATATATAATCCTTCTTCCAAGTATACCATTCTTAGGTTAATCGAAGATATTCTGAACGTATGTAAACCGAAAAGTACAGCCAAATATGTACTCATGCAATTTATACTAACACTCAATTCCTGTGGCGTAGAGTTTTTTTCTCTTTATTTTTCTTTAAATGTAAATGGATATTCTCTTATTTTCACTTCTTGTCTAGTTCTATCTCTTATTCTAAGATTACTCGTTTGTACTTACTTTGTAATTAATTGGTTTTGTAAAGAGTTGAAATCGGTGCCATTGTTATATGTATATGCAGGCTTATAATATTTGCTTATTCATTGGCCATTTGATTATTTTGGTGATCAGCTGTCTGAGAGATCCCCTCAGCCGTTCACTGTGCAATGCCGGCGAATAGTGGTTTGTTACCGTCGAACGGGGTCGGAGTGCTTCTGAATGTTCTATGCCAACGTGCTCGAGGCCTGAATGTTGTTCATTTTAATGCCATAAGCCTTAAGCCCAAAATTGACGAGTTTCATGAGATTTTTGTAGGTTTCGACATTCATGCAATTTTAATCAGTGAATCCTGGTTTCACTAGTCTATTCCATTTTCCTTGGTCTCCTTCCTCGGATATAGGTCTTATCGTAACGATAGAGATTTGAAGATGGATGGGAGGCGGCGTTGTTATATATGTTAGTGAGGAACTAAAGTCGAGAGTAATTTATAGATCTCACACTTGCACTTTGGAGTTTATTTGTGTTGAAGTGAGTAGCTTAAATGATGTATTTTGTCATCCACACAATTGTTTTAGTATTGAATCCGGCTCAGAGTTTGAAGAAATCATTTCGCACCTAACAAGCACTTACGCAAATGTGATTATAGGTGGTGACTTCAATGTCAATCTCCTTTCAACTAATCCGCGGGCGGTGACTTTCAAGAACTTGATGCAATCATTACTTCTGAGCACTGTGAATTGTTTACCCACATACTTTAATACTTCTAACGCTTCTTTAATTGACTTGTTCCTTGTTTCGGATAGTAAATCGGTTCTTTTGCATCAACAGATTACCCCTCCATCAATACTCGATCACGATATGCTTTTTATCAGTTACGAATTTTCGCATTACGCAAGGAGAGCTGCCAAGACTTTTGCCTATCGTGACCTAGATAACATTAATGTGGATGCTTTGCAACAGGAATGCTCATTTTTAACTTGGGATGAATTTTTTCTCCAGCCTACGATTAATGACAAATTATGCTCTTTTAATTCAGTCATCGTCGATTTACTTGACAAGTATGCACCGGTGCGCGTACGTACTACTAAACATCTTGGCTGCCCATGGTTCTCTCACGAAATTAACATAATGATAAATGAGCGAAATTTCCATTATCATAAATACTTACGTCTCAGAACTGATGATAATCACAGACGCTATAAATCTATGCGAAATAAAGTGTACTCTAGGATTCGAGCTGCTAAACGTCATTGCTTCCGTTCAAAGTTTAATGTGGATCTCCCACCCAAAAAACTATGGAATAATTTGAAAAAGGCTGCTGTTTTGGGAAAGAATATTGCTGATTGCGATGTTAATCCAGATGCATTAAGTACTCATTTCACTTCATCGCAGTTCTCGTAGTAGTGAAACTGGTCTCCTAAAAGTATCGACTGATATTTGCAGGGTTTTGGACGATAATAAATTGTTCCTGTTGGCCTTGCTGGACTTCTCCAAGGCTTTTGATAGTGTTAGTGTTGTCAGATAAGATAGGTTTAGTGTGGCGTCCCCCAGGGATCCATATTTGGTCCAGTATTGTTCTGTACTTACATTAATTACCTCCCTGATGTTATTGAGGATTGCAGTATTCACTTGTATGCGGATGATGTTCAGCTATGTTTGGCACGCCCAATAGGGCTCATGGACGATTGTGCAGACCGCGTCAATTCACATTTAGTAAGGGTTTCAAATTGGGTCGTGGAGAATCATTTGGTACTTAATCCTGTTAAATCCCAATCGATCGCGATATTTAAAGGGACTGTGGATGCTAATGATCTTCCTCCAGTCTTTTAAGATTCGAAGATTTTGCGATATACTGATTCGGTGAGGAACCTGGGAGTTCATTTCAATGCCTCGATGACGTGCTGTAGCCATATCAATAATGTCGTTCGTCGCATTTATGCTGGTCTCCACAGACTATGGTTATCGCTTGAAACTTGTCAAAATAATACTCATGCATTATTTTACCAGTGGCAGCGTAATTTTTCCACATTTAGACGCAGTCTGTCGAAGAAAGATCAATGTTGTTTTCAACGACTGTACGCGATTTTTTTGCGGACTGCAACACTTTGACCGTGATTCTCCATATCGGAACGCTCTACTTGGCTGGTCTTTGAATGTTCATATGGTTCTCAAGGCTTTAATATTCCTCCATCAACTTATTTATTCAAAAATTCCCACCTACTTGTATAGTGAGCTTGTATTCATGCAATCTTCTAGAAGTGTGAACATTTTGATACCTCCACACAGACACTCCATTCTGGAGAGCTCCTTCTTCGTCCGAACAGTTCGTGTGTGGAACTCACTTCCTGCTGATTTGCAGGGAACGCGCTCGATGGGTGTCTTTCGGAGGCTTATTACCCAATATATCCCTCTCGACAATCTAACTTCATAAATCGCATATACTTTATATGTAACTTTTCCTCCGATCTCGACTCTACAAAATTTCTCTTTTTACAATTTTCTACCAATTTATAATGCATTTTCTTCTTTTTTCTTTTTTTTCTCTTTTTTCTGTTCTCTTTCTTTTATCATTAACCTTTAATTTTGAATTGGCTATCAAATGTTTCCTTTTTTTGTTCTATTTATCTATTCTAATTATATATTAGTATTAGTATTAGAGTATTAGTATTAATATTGGTAGTACTCTCTCCGCAATATTGTTCGGTACAGGCAAAAGACTATTATATCTTATTGTACTATGGCCTAATATTAATAAATTGAATTGAATTGAATTGAAGTGCTCCAACATCTAGGTGCATCCAAAAGCTCCAAAGATTCGAACCGATCCCAGAACCTATCATTGTCCCGCACCCAGCAGAAGCGAAACTCGAATTTCGTTGTTCGGCACTAGCGGAAGCGAGGGCTGCGTTTCATTGTTCAACACTATCAGAAGCAAAGCTTATGTTTCAGTTTTGCCCCATCTGAAGCCAAGCTCGCATTTTATAGTCCGACATTGTAGGAAGCACAGCGCACCTTTTATGGTGGAGAACTGCTTGCACAACGGATAACACTCCCGTCTGGTCGATACAACTGTTACCCAGATATTCTTGCGACTCACCACGGCTTCTCTGGCGCTCATCCATGCTGTCTGGGTTTGGAAGTTTTATCTATTTGACCATCACAAGAAAACAAGAATTTGACTTGAACGGGATGCTCAGCTAGGGCTCTTATAGGGGCAGTCCGAGTTCAAAAGTTAGCTTTCCCAACTTTTCTATCCTATCTCAGAGTTTCAGAGATAGATGTCGACTGTTCAATCCGAATATTAACCGAGGGTTTGATCGACTAAAACCAGTGATTAAGGCCGATGCGAGATTGGGCTTCAGCTTCGCAAGCCATCATTCCTTCGATGGAAGACCTTCGACTACGCTGACTACTTATCCATCAAGAATTGACTGTTTCTTCTAGTCCATCTCAGACAGAAGTGATACACTCGGCATTTCTCTAAACCCAATCAACGGAAAATTGGCTTATAATTGTAAACTCTAAGCATAACGTTGAAGTTTGGCAACATACACAGTATTGATCCCTAAGATACTGCCAATCTTTTTGGTAACTTCTTTTAAACTATTCTCTGAAAAACCACTGAGATATAAGTCATTAAATGATTTTAGACATGGTTACGACGAAGGCTCCACTGATTTCTGTTGTAGCTAAACACTAATTATTTAAGCGTCTGTCTCGTAAGTATGGGTAAATTCAAAAACGTCAAAGTTTTGCGCATCATACGGCATCACTAGAGCATCATGATGCGCTGTTGTGTCTGATGCTGCACTGCATTGCTGATGCTTTCTACTGACATTTTTGAACGTCAATTTTCAAATTGTGTTACTCGTTAAAGCAATAAGTTAGCACGATAAAATATTAAAAATGGATAAAATTGTTTTCAACATATTAATTAATTCTACATTGGAAAATGTGGAACCTTGTGCCAGCAATTTGTTAAAATCAATTTTAGAAAGAAAAAGATTTTTAAAACGAAGGAAAATAATTCTAATAAAATCATTACAAAGTCGAAAAAGCATACCAAAATGTAAAAATTATTTCGAATTAATAGCGGAATACCAGGATGATGTTTTTCAAAGTCATTTCCGAATGAGAAGACAAACTTTTAAGGTAAATAAGAGCTGTAATTATTTTTATACAGGTTTTACGGAGCGAACTAAATCCGATTTGGAAATTATCATCGAAAGGAAGAGCAGGTTACTCTTTGAAAAAGTGTCTATATATCACTATATGAAAACTTAGTAATCGTACAAGTTTTCGGGTGCTTTCGGATAGATTTAATATAGCTAAAGGAACGGCTTACAATGTTTTTATAAAAACAGTAAAAGCTATTTGTACCTTATTAAAAAACGAGATAAAGTGACCTACAACATTACTTGAGCAGAAAATAATCCTGGAGGAATTTCAGACATGCAGGAAAGATCCGTTTCCTTATGTAATTGGTTGTGTTGATGGGACGCATATCCGAATACCAGCTCCAAAAAGAGATCCCAGCAGCTATTATGACCGCAATGGACAGTATTCTGTAATTGCACAGGTATGAACGTCTATATATGTATTTACGATTTTATTAACCTTTAGTTTTTACAGGCTTTATACGATAGTAAATTCCGCTTCCGCGATATCTTTGTGGGCTATCCAGGCAGCTGCCACGATGCGAATGTATGGCGAAATAGCCCAATAGGGAAGGCCTTATTTTCAGGGATATTGTGCTTAATGGAAAATGCACATCTTTTAGGGGACTCCTCATATCCTCCCGCCTCGTTTATGATGGTCCCTCACAAGGATAATGGCCATCTATCGACAGAACAAAGACGGTTTAATTATTATCTTAGTGCAACAAGAGTGTGCATTGAACAAGAAAAAGTTCCAAATATTAGATCACATTGATGTGAAGAGTCTTTGCAGTGTAAAGTCCATAGTCGTGGCATGTTTTATACTGCATAATTTCATATTAAATAGAGAAGAAATTTCTTCAGGCGACCAGAACAGTACCATTCCTGCTAATATTGGAAATATTGATGAAGATAACTCTTCTGAAAGTAATACAACTGAAGCTGGAAGAAGAAAAAGAGACAACATCACGATGTTATTTGCAGCCTAAAAAACAATATAAATATTCTTTGTATATCATAAGAAAACAAAAACTTTGTAATATTTGTAACACAAAACAAAACAACACTTCATTTTAAAATCTTAAAAAAGATACTCAAATAACAGTACAGTCTTTTACTTCGAAAAAAATATATATTGCGATCATTATTCTGCCCGGAGTAATTCTTGAAGTAAAAGTTTGATTTCACGCATTTCTTGAACCCGCTCTTTATCAACTTGTAGTCTATCCTTTTCAAGTTGCATCAATTTACTGCGGCGGGTTTCGTCCTCTATGGCTTCCTCTTTTAAGAATTGGAGTGTTTCGCTGCTCTCTGTTTTCCTTCTTTTGGGACGATTATTTATTTCAATATTTGAAATATTTTTTAGGACGGATGTATCACTCCGGTTGACATTCGCTAAACAGTATCGCACGGTTGACTATCTGAAGACGTAGTACGTTCCACAGCAAACGAGGATATTAGGATTTCCATGGGAGGGTCTACTGCATGCTTTGTCCCATATACTTCATCTAATATGTTGAAGTATTCCCAACATGTCGCGTCCCGTCCTGTTTCACTATTTTTTTTTTATTCTTTTATAAGTTATAATTAAATTTAGGTATTTTCTTGTTATTTCTACCTTAGAATGCGGAAATTTGTTGTCTATAAGTTTCATTTCCTGTAGCATTTTTCCCAATAACACACCTTTTCTTCTTCTTCCCACTGCTGAAGTGTTCTTCATTCTTCAACCTAACGTTTAACAATAATTTAATTTCGTTGTCCGTCCAATTTACTTTCTGTCCACTGAAATCACAAGTCACAATTTATTCTTAAGTTATTATAATATTTTACATTATTTACAATTTACCTTTCCATTCTGTTGTTATTTATTCGCTTAGACGCCGAAATGACAGCTGAATCACAACAAAAGCATCACCACCTGCAATTATGCGCTCGTTTCTTGATTTTGATGCATCAGATGCGTTCGTGATGCAAAAGTGAACTTTTGATACAGTGGCTGATTCTAATACGATGCATTTTTGAACTCATGATGATGCAGATGCGGCATCATCAGCGCATCACTGCATTTTTGAATTTACCCTATACCTCAGCCATAGCTGATAAACAAAATATATAAAAGTTGAGCTAAATAGTTGTTGCTGCCATTTAAGTCCTTATTTGAATCAGCCCTGCTAGTTTGAGACGTGATCATATTATAAAGAATTTCTCCCCATTTTTATAACTTCGCTTTCAATGTTTTATTAAAAAGAAAAAAAATAACACAGAGTCCCTAGAAATTCATATAAACTATGTCATAAATCCGCAAAACACATTCCCTAAGCCTATAAAATTTAGTCATGTCTGATACTGGTATTCTGCATAAGAAAAAATGAAAAAAAAAGATGACAAACTTTTCCAGATGGCAGCACAAAACACCAATAATTGCGTTCCATAAATGGCTTATAAAATGAGGAAATAACTTTGGCACGCACAATACACTTCAAAAATGTCATAAAGGGATGAATCAAAATCGCCAAAAAAAAAAAGAGGTTAAAAATTTGCATATTTATCGGAATTTCCATACATTCAGGCACGAAGGACCGAAACCAATGTCTTCTCCCGTTTACTTAAATTTTACAGCCCTATATATGCAGACGACATAAAAATTCCTTCAAAACTGTCCTTCAATCAACAGCCCGCCATAAATAATAAAAAATATTAAAGTAAAAAAAAAAAAAAATAAGAAAAAACATAAGATATATAAAATAAGGCCAAGAAGGGACGACGGGACACATATTAAACAACAAAACAAAGGTTTTCTGCCTCTTAAGAACCCTTCCATGGAAAATTTATTCATGGCATACGTTTTGAATACCGAAATGACCCCTGCATCATGCCACCAATACATTCTCATACATAGATATCGATATCCTGCATAGTCCTGTCTGGTCTGTTCCTCAGGAGAATTATGTCGGCCATGTGTGTAAAAGGCCTTTATTTTTTCTCGGTGTCTATCATGACAAGGTCCTTCAACTGGGTCAGAAGACCCTGGGAATGGGGGTATTGAATTTATTTTTCGATAAAATTATTTTATGACTATACCGGAAAAATTGTAATGCCGTTTCGATCACTTTATGGCGGTTGAAACGTTTTTCTAAATCTCATTTTTCATATCCTTGTGCCTGGATATTTGATGAAATTTTCATCAGACGTCATATTTGAGGATAGATATCATACAGGCCCTGTCTGTTTCGATATTGAGAAATGAGTGCTGCTAGATGAAAAGACGTTAATAAATGGTTGCAATTTTAAATAAATATTTGCTTTTCCATCCATTACTGATTAAAGTTCACGATAAATTCTCAGTAATTCGAGAAAATCAACATCGCTGGGATCGCTTTTCGCATTATCCTGATTTATTTTTTTGGTATTTGGAAATTATCTCATACATATTCATGCGATCTTGAAGTCAAGACAATCCATAAAGTGACAAAAAATGTTGAAGTAGGATTGTCAATAATTGTGACGCTACAAATAATATGTTCAGGTTGTGGTTAACAGAAAAAATGTAAAATGCAGCCCAAATCTCTTAACCATTTTAGAATTTTCGGGTTCAGTGGTTACATTCCCAAAATCCACGCACCATTCTCGAAAATAACGAGAAAAATCAATTCTATTATTCAATTATTTTTTTTCGTAATAAATTACCTACCTGTTGTGGTGTTGTTTTGCATTCCTGTACCCAACACAAGTTACTGCAAAATCTTTTATTTTAGGTCGAGGTTGATAACCGGAGCTCTTTCGCGGGTACACAAAAACAAAAAAGGAAAAAAATAAACGGTTGGAGTACTGCCACGTTGGATCATCCAAGCCCATAGCACAGTCCAGGATATTTCCATAGGACTACCGGAAATTTCGCACGCAACGCTAAACAAAATAAAATAAGGAAATAACGCATATATCGATTTATGTACGGTAAAGCGAGGAGGCTCACGAAAAGCCATTCAATAAAAATGTATTAGCACAATTCGCAGAGGGATTGAATAGGTACTTTCCCTTGAGGCAGCAGCACTTATTGGGCTGGTAAATATCTTAAAAGGTAGTTCTAGTGAAGGAACTATCTAAGACTCCTTTCCTTAAGCTAAAAGTCACCTTCAATGCGTATAGTTTAGGTTGCAAAGAAATTTTAAAATTGCGCCAAGAACTTCATATTTTGGTAAAATAGTTCCCTCACTCCGAGGTCTGCGTTATATAAAACAAAGATGCCAAAACCCCGAAAAATAAAAAAAAAAAAAAAAGGAAAATCCAATCTTGTAGGCAACTGTCAAGTACTTCCGTCGGTCAAACATATCTAAATTTCTAAGTGCCTAATAATTTTTCTTGGCTTACTTAGAATAATGAATAAATGAGAGAGACCCTTTTAAAAAAAAAAATAATAATAATATTAAATTGAACTGATTGGAAAATGACATGGAAATATTGCCTCGATTGGAAATAAAATTGGAAGTGATTTCCAAATAGGGGGAAAAAGTTTATAAATCGCGACCCGAAGTAAACCGAGGGGCCAGTCTTTTGTCAAAAATTTTAAGTTCAGCAAGAACATTAATTAGTTTTAAATAAAATAAATTAAAATCAAAAGGAAAAAAAAAATCTGAAGGGACCAGAAAGAGGAAAGGAGTTGGATACCTAACTATCCACAAAAGATAAGTACTGCTTGTCTTTTGTTTTATTCCTTATTCCTTTTTTTTTTAAAGAAATATATATTCTCATTGGTTTTTTGCGCGGCCTCGTTAATTCTTTGTTTTCTAATTTCTTATTTTAGGCTTTTTGTTGTTGTTAGTTTTTATAACGTTTTAATTCATTTTTTTTATAATAATTCCCTTCATCTTCATCTATACTTAATACACGAGTTGGTGGACTCCAAAACCACCTGGCGCCCAGAACAAGTGTGTATAACACCTCGAACCCCCCTTTTCTGAACTAGCCTCGTTACTCCACGAGGGGAGTAACACAGTAGAGTTTGGACTCATTTACAGCGTCGCCAATGCAGTCAGTGCTCATGCACATATCGTTATAAAGCTAACCTGGAATTTTAATTGCCCCTCAAAAGTTCAAAGTCTTATATGGGTCAAAACTATGTTGTGTTAGAAAGAAAGGTGTAAAGCGGAAGTACTAAAAATCTTAACCCCCCCCCCTCCCTACGGACAAAACGAAGCGTCTTACCGCCCTCACCTTATAATTTTTTGCTTGTCTCCACCTCAGCTATCAAACACTCGAGTTATGTACACCAATTGGAACATAAAATGCACACTAATAATCGTATAATAAGTCTTTTACAGCACTATCGTGTGCAAACGTCATAAATACGTTACGGTTTGTTGGTGTTTTTTTTTTATTTTTTTTTATTTGTTTTTTTTTGTATATAAATAAATAAATTTATTAAGGGCCAATGTACAAAGATTACAATATCTTATAGACGTGCTTGTAATTTGATGTAATGGTTCCTGGTTCAAAATAAAAACTAACTAAAACACATTAAGATAACGAAATAAGTAATAAACAAATAAATAAATTAATAAAATAAAATCATGTATATAAAACAAATTGTATATATAAAAACAATACGAAACCTACCACCATAAAAGAAAAAAATGAAATAAAAGCGAAACAAAAACCAAATTAAATTAAAGTTAATTGGAAAAAAATTAAGCCTAACCCTATAAGAAATAAAAAATAATAAAACAATAAAATGAATAAATAAAACAAGAAAACAAACTAACTATAAAATGTGCCATTTCCGCTCATAAAAGCTTAAATGTTTTAATAATAAAGAATAATGCTTGCCAGATCTCGTTCATTGCATATTGGCAGGAAGAGAGTTCCACTTTCGTATTGCCTGAGCAAAGTAAGAGCGCTCACGGTATTGAGAGGAACACCGATGGACTAGAAACTGACAGCCACTTCTCGAATGCAAGAAGTGCATTCTCTCCTACAAATGCTCCGGAAGCAAAAAGATGAGTTCACCGTGGCCTAAATACGTTTTTAGAGGAGTGCCTAGCAGTGACAATGCATACTGAGACACATGAGGATTCCGAGGAAGTATAAGTATAGCGTATTACATCATTGAAAGCAACATCCAACTTTCTTCGGCACCGAGCGTCAAGTTTGCTAAAGATGGTGTTAAGCCTTACCCTTAACAAATTAAGAATTACTAGCGCCATCGTGGCGCAGTACTACAGCTAATTCACCCACTGAACACTCTCCAGAAACGGAAGACATATGTACATCATCAACCATTTTTGCTGTCGCTATCATCTGTCTTTCAATATCTCTGAGTAAGACAAGTTCAGCTTTTTTCATCGTCCACGGTGCACGCAATACATATTTCCAGCATAGAGTATACAGTCCATTTTAGATCAAAAACCATTACATTATTAACAACGAGTTTGTAAACGTAAATATAATCGTATGTGAAATTAAACTTAAATAAAATCTTATGTTAAATTAAAAACGCTTAATTTACAAATTTACATTTGGTCCTTCAACCCGCGATATTGCGTGCATCGTGTTTTGTGATTTCGGGATTAATTAAATAATAGTCAATCAGGTAAAAAAAATCACGAAAAAGGTCACCAGCGACTAACGATTATTCGTAATTGCAAAATATTTTGCATTTATCGTACATCACCCAAACATGTGGTCAACCTAACATTGGGATTATCTCACGAGTTATCCAGCATTGAACAACTGCAGTCGATCGATAGCTCTAAAAATCAGCCGCATCAGCATCCATCTGGTCACCATCAGCACCCGCACGGATCGTGCAAATGATAATTTGTTTATTGCTCTCGGCCAGAATCACAGAAGAGGAAATTATCGCAAAATTTAATCTTCGCAGCAGCGACTAAGTGATAGAAGATCATTTATATATCACAGCAGTTCAATCGATGAAATTTTCTGATTAATCAACAAATCCAACAGTATACACATCTGCAGTAGTCAGACACATCGTGGAAATACAAAAGTTAAGTGCCGTTCCAAATCACTTCATTTAATTTAGTAATTATACAGTCATAATTTTTCAGTGCAGTTTTGGACAAATCATCACATACATTGACATAATAAACGTTATTTGTCTTTGAATTTCACCATTGGGTACTGAAAGTAAAATCGGAAGAGGTGAACGACTTTGTATGCTGCAACGACAACAACAACACATCCGAAGAAAAGTAGTAAAGCTGTAAGTACTGTGCCAAATATGCGCATAAATCTGAAGATTAAATTTGATATCCTCATATATATCCTATACAAATAACATTTCCTTGTCATTCCTTTCAACCGATTACAACAGAGCCTTATCACACACCTAAATCACACAAAGCTTTATATCATATACTATATATACTGAAAAAATAAGAGAAAACATTCTTCATATATATACATTCTATATATTTATAAAATTTATCACAAAATGTCAACCGATTCAAAATTGGAAAGATTAAAGGTTCAACGAAGTGTAATCGAAAGCCAGCAGCTAAGAGCACAGGAATTTTTGGAAAAATATGCCAGTTCCGCTACCTTAGAAACTTTGCAAGTTCGACTAAATCATGTTGAAGTACAATTTAAAACATTTAATGTAGTGCAGGCGTCGATTGAAGAAATCGATATAGAGGAGCTAAAAGAAGCTAATCGGCAGAGGTTTGAAGAAAGTTACTTCACGCTTCAACCAGCATTGGTAACACTAATACAAAAGTGCAGACCATCTTCTTCTCCTCGTAAGGAATCAAATGATTCGGATTCATTACAAGATAACTTAGTGCGATTGCCGAAAATCTCACTTCCAACGTTTAGTGGTGAAATTACTCAATGGACTTCTTATTTCGAATCTTTCAACGTCTTAATTCATGAGCAACCTTCCTTAAATGAGCTTCAGAAATACCAATATTTAAAATCATCATTAATAGGGCCAGCAGCTGCACAAATAGCATCACTAGAATTAACAGCAAAAAATTATAGTGTAGCCATCGAAATTCTGAAGGAGAAATATCAAAACAAGAGGTCAATATGCTTAGCACACTTAGATACGTTGTTGAACATAAGGCCATTGCTTAGTAGTAAACCGCAAGACGTAAGAAAACAAACGGACACTATCAAGGTTCAGCTACGTGCACTGGAAACATTAGGTCGACCTGTTAGCAACTGGGACGATATCTTAGTCCATTTGATAGTCAGCAAATTAGATGCAGTTTTGAGATCCAGTTGGGAAGATGAGGTACCGGCAAAAAGACTGCCTTCTCTTAATGAATTGATGATATTTCTAGAAAGGAAATGTGATAAACTGGAAGCGACTTATCGTGCTCAATCATTAACCAATACGACTAAAGACCATAGTTTACCACCATCAAGAAAAGCTAAAAATAGTTTCATTGCTGCGTCTAACGTGCATTGCCCAATATGCAATAAAAATCGGCATCTGATTTATCACTGCCCTGTTTTCTTAAAACTGCCTGTCAGGGAACGGTTAAGTATGATACAAAAACTCAAGCTGTGCTCAAACTGTCTTTGCCACGGACACGGAAATGATGCATGCAGATCTACGTATATATGTCAAGTAAGACATCATAGCCTTTTACATCATGCTACGACGATTGCTTCCACAAGTAAGGAACAATTACAATCTAATATATCACTACATTTGACATCATTACCAAGAGAAAGATCTTATGTATTCTTAGCAACAGCTGTTATACAAATTTTAGACATTCATGGGAATCATCATCAGTGCAGAGCGGTCTTAGACTCTGCTTCCCAAGTCAATTTCATCTCCTCAAGACTAACCACACTCTTAGGCTTAAAAAAGAGAAGAACTTTAACACCAATTAGTGGAATAGGCAATACACAAAATATCGAAGCTAAGCATCAAACAGCTACAGTAATCAAATCAAGATTCAATAACTTTTCAGCTCAATTAAACGCCATCGTATTGCCAACGATTTCCAATATTCAGCCATCCAGTTATATCGAAGTGTCTTCATGGAACATACCAGTCAATATTGAATTAGCTGATCCAAATTTCAACAAACCGGATCACATCGATCTTCTCATAGGAGCTGAACTCCATTACCAATTATTACAAGTTGGTCAAATTTCTCTATCAGAAGATGCACCAGTTCTTCAGAAAACGTTATTTGGATGGATTGTATCCGGAAAGGCTAACCTTAAGCCATTACATCAACCTACACCTTACAGCTGTAATTTAACAACAAATCCATTATACCACACGGATGCAATCACGCATGAACTGCGACAGTTTTGGGAATTAGAAAATCATCTTCAGAATAAGCCACAACGCAGTCTCGAGGAACGTCTCTGCGAATCGCATTTTTTAGAAAACGTAGAACGCGATACAAAGGGACACTTCATTGTGAAGCTGCCATTCAAGGAAGATCCTACCTGCTTAGGTGACAGCAAAGATATGGCAATAAGGAGATTTCTTACTTTAGAACGGAAACTCCACAAAAATCTTGACTTATTGAAGGAATACAAGGGCTTTATTCACGAATATTTACAACTTGGACACATGGAAGAAATCAACACGCTTCCTTCATCCAACTATTTTCTACCACATCATTGTGTTATAAAGCCTGAAAGCTCAACCACAAAGTTGCGTGTTGTTTTTGATGGTTCTGCCAAAACAACATCAAACCAATGTCTTAATGATATATTGATGGTGGGACCTGTGGTACAGCAAGATTTATTTGCTATCCTCTTACGCTTCAGAAGTCATCGCTATGTGATCACAGCAGATATATCAAAAATGTATAGGCAAGTCCGAGTCGATCCCTCGCAACGAAGGTATCAAATGATTGTTTGGAGAGATAGTCCCTCACAGCAGCTTAAGTATTTTCAATTGTCTACCGTAACCTATGGTACTGCATCGGCGCCGTTTCTTGCTACTAGGTGTTTACTGCAACTTACTTCGGATGAAGAAAAGAATTTTCCACTAGGCTCTGCGATCGCAAGCAAGGATTTCTATGTAGATGACCTTCTTACAGGTGGAAATACTCTAACAGATGTTCGAAATATTAAAATACAGGTTTCTGCACTTTTGCAAAAAGGAGGTTTTCTATTAAGGAAGTGGTGCTCAAACCATTTAGAACTATTATCTGACATACCTGAAGAAGAAAGAGAACAATATTTACAATTTCAAGATGGTGCAGCAGTCAAGACTCTAGGATTAATATGGCAGCCAGAAGCAGATAAATTTCAATTCGCTGCTAATATACACTCTACTGAAATCAAGAACATAACAAAGCGCTCTGTACTATCGGACATCGCTAAGTTATTTGACCCATTAGGCCTCATCAATCCTATAATACTGTTGGGGAAAATATTTATGCAACAACTATGGCAACTCAAGTTGGATTGGAATGAATCCCTGCCATATGAATATTTTACAAGATGGAGCAAATTTCGCGAACAACTGAAACTGGTGAAGAACATTAAATTTTTACGAAGGATATGTTTAATAAATGCTCCTACAAATATTCAGATGCACGCATTTTCGGATGCAAGTGAAAAGGCCTATGGGAGCTGTCTTTATTTAAGATGCTCAGATCAAGGCAATAACACTTCAGTAGCTTTAATTTGCGCCAAATCTCGCGTGGCTCCGCTCAAGAAAGTAACTCTTCCTCGCCTAGAGTTGTGCGCAGCTGTTCTGATGACCGAATTGGTTCAAAGAGTGATTCCTACTTTAAATATCAACATCGACAAATTATTTTACTGGACAGATTCTTCAATCGTTCTGTCCTGGATTGGAGAGAGCTCCTCAAACTGGTGTACATTTGTTGCCAATAGGGTTGCGATTATTCAGGAAAATACAGACACACAATCTTGGTACCACATTGATGGGAAGGATAATCCAGCAGACTGTGTTTCACGAGGCATGCTTCCTATGGACTTATTCAATTGCACAAACTGGTTTAAAGGCCCTTCCTTTCTTCAAGCACCAGAAACTAAATGGCCTTTTAAAAACTTGAGTAGACATAATAGTACTCTTCCTGAAAGGAGAAAGCAAAAGTGTATATTAATAGCAACAGATGAAAAAGATATAATCCAGACCTGCAAGTTTTGTAATTCGTTCCTAAAACTACAAGGTGTATTTGGTGTCCTGCTTCGGTTTTGTAAAAACGCTGAAGTACCAACCTCACTTCGGCTGTATGGTCCACTCAGGGTACACGAAAGGGAAGATGCGCTAAAGGCCATGGTTATTGTTACACAAAGGAGCACATTTAAGGACGAATACTCTAATCTCAGTCGGAAGAAACCAGTTAATAAACACAGTCGTTTAAAAAATTTGAACCCATTTTTAGACAATAAAGGTATAATCCGTGTAGGTGGACGATTAGAAAACGCGGACCTCCAGTACGATGCAAAGCATCCAATGGTTTTGCCATCATCACATGAATTCACAAGGTCACTATTTGATTACTATCATATAAAGCATATGCATGCAGGTCCACAAGCATTACTGGCCATTTTAAGACAGCGGTTCTGGCCTTTAAATGGTAGGACTGCAGCAAGAAAGGTTGTTCATTCTTGCATCAGGTGTTTCCGAGCAAAGCCACGATTTATTGACCAAATCATGGGAAATTTACCATCACAGCGCATTCAACCAGCACGTCCGTTCCTGAATTCTGGTGTCGATTTCTGTGGACCCGTTTTCACACGTTTAAAAATCCGAGGAAAAACTCCGATTAAAACGTATATTGCCATTTTTATCTGTTTTGCAACAAAGGCAGTCCATTTAGAAGTAGCAAGTGATCTATCAACTTCAGCTTTTATAGCAGCTCTAAGAGGATTTTGTGAAAATTTATACTGTGATAATGCCACGAATTTTGTGGGAGCTAATGCAAAATTAAAACAACTTCGAGACATGTTCACTTCAGAGCATTGCAAAACGGAGATCATTGATATGTGTGCAAAAGACAATATCACCTTCCATTTTATTCCACCTCGATCACCACATTTTGGTGGGCTTTGGGAGGCTGCTGTAAAGTCTGCCAAACATCATCTGCGAAGAACAATTTGTGGTCACTCTTTAACATTTGAGGACCTGAACACAGCGGTAATTCAAATTGAAGCGATCCTAAATTCTCGGCCAATTACGGAAATGTCATCAGACCCTAACGACCTTAAGGCCTTGACTCCAGGTCATTTTTTAATTGGGGAACCCCTTACGGCTATAGTGGAACCTGGTATTTCTGAACAACCTCAAAATAGAATTCAGCATTGGCAAAAATTACAACACATCCAACAAACCTTCTGGAAACGGTGGTCCAAAGATTACCTCAGTCAGCTTCAAATTCGTACAAAATGGAAAGACGATTCAAGGGACGTAACACCTGGCGATCTAACCCTTATCAAAGACGATGATCTTCCACCGATGAAATGGATGCTTGGACGTGTCATTCAAATTCACCCAGGCGCAGATGGGCGAGCAAGAGTTGCAACAATAAAAACGGCTAATGGAAACGTAAAAAGAGCAATCTCAAAACTGTGTCCTCTCCCAATTGATTCCAAATAATCCTACTCATTGAAAGTTCCCACATCCTTTCAAGGGGGGCGGCATGTTAAGCCTTACCCTTAACAAATTAAGAATTACTAGCGCCATCGTGGCGCAGTACTACAGCTAATTCACCCACTGAACACTCTCCAGAAACGGAAGACATATGTACATCATCAACCATTTTTGCTGTCGCTATCATCTGTCTTTCAATATCTCTGAGTAAGACAAGTTCAGCTTTTTTCATCGTCCACGGTGCACGCAATACATATTTCCAGCATAGAGTATACAGTCCATTTTAGATCAAAAACCATTACATTATTAACAACGAGTTTGTAAACGTAAATAAAATCGTATGTGAAATTAAACTTAAATAAAATCTTATGTTAAATTAAAAACGCTTAATTTACAAATTTACAGATGGTATTACAATAAGCAAAAATTGGAATTATTAGCATTTTAGTTAACTTCAAGTGAATGTCCACAGAAAGGCTAGCAGACATTACCCAAAACAGATTTTCCCTACTAAATTTGAAATGTGACTGCAGAATTTAAAATTAGCATTGAAATAAACTCTAAAATTACTGACGTAGTCAACGTTCTTGAGAACGGAATTATTTAATAAAACCGGAAGGAGTTCCGATTTATCAATCCGGCTAATAAAGGGTTTTCCAATAAGAGGTGTTATTTTGATATTCAAAGAAAAATGCCATTTTTGAGATAAATGATCGGATCTTTATTTCATTATAAAGAGGAAGGTATGCCGTTAATAATGGAAAATAACATCAGCCAAATGACCACCACGACCACGCCTACAGGACCATATCCTTTTCATGAAATTTTCCATAACCAAATCGCAAAGTGGCTGCCCTATGTCCTCGATAGCCTCACGAATTCCATCTTTGGGGTCTTGAATCGACGTTGGGCTGTTGGCGTAGACCTTCTCTTTCACGTAGCCCCAAAGGAAGAAGTCGCAAGGGGTTAAGTCACAAGATCTCCGTGGCCAATTGTGATCACCTCTTCGAGAGATAACACGGTCCGGAAACTTTTCCCGTAAAAGATCAATGGTTTCGTTGCTTGTATGGCACGTAGCGCCGTCTTGTTGAAAGTAAACGTTGTCCAGATCAATACCATCCAATTCCGGACATAAAAAATCATTAATTATCTGTCGATAGCGCAATCCATTCACAGTAACTGTTGCTTCAGCCTCATTTTCAAAAAAGTAAGGTCCAATGACCCCGCGGGACCATAAACCGCACCAAACAGTCACACGTTGAGGATAGAGAGGCTTTTCAACAATAACTCTTGGGTTTTCCGAGCCCCAGATTCGACAATTTTTCTTATTGACGAAGCCAGCGAGGTGTAAATGGGCCTCATCACTCAAGATGAGTTTTCGATGGAATTCCGGATCATTTTCATGCATTTCAAGGACCCAATCAGCGAAGACTCGACGTTGTTGATGATCGGCCGGCTTGAGTTTTTGTGTTAACTCAACTTTATAAGCCTTAAGACCCAATTATTTATGCAAAATACGGTGTAATGACGTTTGTGGAATGCCTAATTCCAAAGAACGACGAGGAATGGACAAACCTGGGTTTTCTTCAAATCTTTCGACTACAGCAGCAATATTCTCGGCTGTTCTTGAGCGACGTGCACGGGTTTTATTCTTCACATCACTAAGTTGTCCCGACAGCTCGTATTTTTCTACCAATTTCTGTATTGCGGTCCAACAAATTGCTTCACGACGACCCAAAAATGTTCGAGTTTTACGAACCATCTCTGCCACATTTTCACCATTTTTAGAGTGAATTTTAATAATTTCAATGCGTTGTTGAATCGTGCATCGTTCCATTTTTATTAATGGCGTAGTTTCTACTTGTCAAATGTCAAAAAATGACAGCTCCAAAAGTGACATCTACCGAAATAGAACACCTCTTATTGGAAAACCCTATATATGTAGCTAGGCAGTTCAACTAATATTTATTTTTTCCCGGACGGGAATCGAACCTAGACTTGTTAGAACAGGCGCATATACAGGGGGAGGGTCACGGGAGTCATGACCTCCTCCAAAGTGCCACGTCACCTTCGCGACGAATTGAATGTGGTGCTGGACTGTAGAGTGAGTTTTAAAAGTTTAACAGGACGATTTTCGTATGGTACGGACACAATGTGTAGTTGTCGCCAGCGATTAAAGCTGGTGCTGTAACGCACTTTTCTAATCTGCATCTGGGTTGGGCGTTTGTTTTTCTTCTTCTGAATAGGAATAGTGGAGTCTGGAGTGGGTATAATAGTCATTAGTAAGCCATACACGCAAGGGATTACTCTCGCGCAATCCACTACATTATTGCGCGAAGCATTGCCCGCAGGGTTGCCTGCGACACTGATAAAGCTCCTTGCCTATACATCACACATTCTTTCCTTAACAATTGCGCGTACATTCTTAGAGCTTAGTTTCATGCGGTTATAAATTGTTGTTGTTTTCATTTTAGACGCATGGCGCTTCAGGGTCGAGATATACGCTCATTTTACTTCACATATATTATCAGTCCGTGAAAATGGCTTCAAAGAAGAGAACTGCAATAGTTAGTGCGTTTATGACTTTAAATAATCGGAAAAGATAATTGTGGCAAAAAAATTGGTTAATTGATAGAAGAAAATACAGTGACAAAGAATTACTTAAAGAGCTAAAAACAAATAATCCAAGATTTATATAATTATTTACGAATGGATGCAAAAACATTTGATAATCTATTAAAATTGGTTAAACCAAATATTGAAAAACAAAATACTGTAATGAGAGAAAGTATTTCAGCAGAAGAATGACTCATAGCAACATTAAGATTTTTAGCGACTGATCGAAGCTATGAAGATTTAATATTTTCGATGGGGATTTCTGCAAAAGCTTTAGGTCGTATAATGCCTGAAACCTGTCGAGCTATTTTTGAGGTGCTTCGTAAGGAATACATGAATGTAAAAAAATAAATTTATTTCAGTATTTCAATTTTACTTAATTCGTGTTAAAAAAATCAAACAAGGTAATAGTTTTTTACTAAATGTCATCCGTATACCCGTTGTCTTCGTAAAGAATAGTACTGACACAGTGTATACTTTAAGATAATGCATCTTCCGGCAGGTACCAAATTGCGGAGGGGCACTGAATGGTAAACATATTTGAATTAAAGCTCCGCCAGGAACGGGCGCTTTATACTATAACTACAAAAATTTCTACAGCATAATATTAATGGCATTAGTGAGTGCAGATTATGAGTTCCTATATATATAGATGTTGGGAAAAATGGAAGAAATTCAGACGCTGTTGTTTTTGAATACATGAAATTAAATGATATAATGATAAATAATACAATAAATTTTCCGACGAATAATGACAACAAAGAAAATTTACATTTTGTGCTCCTTGGAGATGAAGCTTTTCCCTTAAGGAAACATCTTTTAAAGCCATTCCCGCAAGCTGCTCTGAATTATGAAACTCGGATATATAATTATTGTATTTCGCGAGATAGGAATATCGTAGAAAACACTTTTGGGTTGATAATAACAAAATTTCGTATTTTACACTCACCAATGGGAGTATCGGTGGAAAATATTAAATATACTGTATCCACTATTTTTGTTTTGCATAATTTCTTACAACGCTCAGGTCGAAGAAATGTTAAACCAAAAATATTTGATTCTGAAGATACAACTACCCACGAAATACTTAATAATGGAAGCTGGAGAAATGAAGACCCACAATTTTTCATTCCGTTAAGAACTAACAGAGGATGAGTCACATCAGATGCCACAGCAAATCGAAAAAGCGGAAAAGCCTAAATTAGCATATAAGAAATAAAAAATCCAACCCAGCTTTAAAATGTTTTCTTACCTCTTCACCAGAATGAATATTTTTCTCCGTTTGGTTTTCTTCACTCTCCAGATTTAAAAAAAAAACTTCTTCACTGATGTTGTCGATGCTCTCTTCAGCTATTTCCTGATCTATCGTGAAAGTCAACAGATCATAATACCATAAAGATGATAGGTACATTTCATCTGCAGATTTTCCACTTCTCTTAGAATTCTGCACTTTCTTTAATTCTTTCCTAAAAGAACTCCTTAAGGACTGTACCTAATCGCTCGTAGCTCTTCGTCTTTGAAACGTGTACGATTTTCTTAGAATTTTCTTGTGTTTTATATAGTGTCGAAAAGTCATCCATCATACCTATCACAGGATGGTAAGTAATTTTGGAATAGGTATTATATAATTAGTTTTGTGTTTGCTTGTTTAGAAAAAGGCACGCAATGCATAGCAGCCCGTTTATTATGATGCTTTTATATTTTTGTTGCGCCGATTACTCCCAATTTGTCAGAGATCATAAATTTTTGTTTACCTATCTGATTTTCCGAATAAAAATAAAATCGAGCACAGGACAACTTGGAAGGGGAGCTCGCAACAGAAGCATACAAACTAACTCAATAAATTTTTATTTAGGGTGCTTCCAGTAGAACCCTAGTTCCATGCAATCCTTGCAACACTGATTCAAGCGTGAGTTGTTCAAAATTTTTACGTTCGTAAGCAAGCATTAAATTTTTCTTAAAAATATACTCACTAACAACTTGTTCTTAAGAATTTTAATGAATAACTATTCACTGACTATGGTCCAAACGAATTGGTGGATTGAGTATGGAGGTTCACTCTTTCGGGTAAGGGCAGAAATATTTAGTTTTCTTAGAGAGATTTGATTTTTTTTAAATTTTTCATGCACTACTGGTGGCCGCTCATTGTTCCTAAGAGTTTTTATTGATTCAAGTGCCTTGACTGGTCCTGATCGCTAAAGATTTTATGACTGTTGGCAATCATACATTTTGTTCTTAGAAATTTTAATTGAAAAGTTTTCTTTCGAATTTTTATACATTATTGGTGCCTCAAAACTATCAATTGGATTGATTCGAGTGCCGCACTAAAATTGATTCTTCAATTTTTCTTCAGAATTTTTACGGCAAAATTATTATGTTGCTTTCCTCTGTAGTTGGTGTTGCTTTAACCTAGTACTAAGGTCCGCGCTTAGCTAAAATATATTAAGGCTGAACTACAATAGAAGTATACGTAAGTACATTTACTTACGTAAAGCGAACGCTCCATTTAATTTAACAGGCGTACACAAATTAACTTTAGTTCGTGTGAGGGGAACTTTCGTTAAGTTTAAATATCCAATTTTCCGTAAGTATAGTGCGCTAAGAATCGCCCATTCCGTAAGAACGCAATGTGTCCAAACAATTAAATTATTACTAGATGATTAAAAGTGCAATGTAAAAATTAAAATGGAATAAAAATGGTAGGTACTCCGAATTAATAGAAAACACAAATCTTCAATTAAATCAATTTCCATTTGTTAATTTTTTCACTTTAACCACTTTTTAAAATCGAAATCATTAAATATCAATATAATAACTCTTACGGAATGTGATATAATTTAGGCTAAAAATATCAATTTTTCGTAAGTAAACCTCAGTCTCGTTTAATTTCGTAAAGTTATTTACTTCTATTGTAGTTCAGCCTATTGGCGAAAATTTGTCCTGAATTTTAGCGAGAGCGGTACTAAGGTCAACGCACGAAATTTAGCTTTTGGGTTTTGATTAGAGATGGCAACACCAGTAAGTCTACAAAAAATTTAGCTTGAATTTATCCGCCCGGGCCGTTCTTCAGCGCGCTAAAAATATTTATTGTCAGAGTTCTGAGATTTGACAATCTTATTGACCGGATTTTTTTTAGTTAACGTACTTTTGTACGTCTTTGCTGTAAGTATACGGATGAATTGCATTTCCTCTCGTGGCCGTATTTTCAATATCATTGTTAATGTTTTTTTATTGTATACATTATGCATATTATTTTTATATTTTTCATATTTCCAAATAATTTTAACTACCTGTTTTTAGAAATATTATGACCGCGGGTTGTATTTCCGTAAAAAAATTGCAAAATTCTTCTTCTTCTTATTTTTAATATATCTTTTCTCCGAGTCTTTGCTGTCATATTTTAGTTGCTAAAGCCTAGTATCGAGTTCGGGCAAAGTAAAATTTAAGGCGGTCTCCAAATTTTTCACATTAAAATCACTAGTAAAATTTTGACGTCGATTAATTTGGAGAAAACAAAGTGGCAGATGTTTAAAGATTTAATCGCTGAGAAACTTCAAATCGTTTATAAAGTTTAGATAAACGTTTTTACAATTAACAATTAAAGGTGGACTTAAATAATCTGAAAATTGTTAAGAGAAATTAAGTCCTCCAATAAATTTACAAAACAATGTAAAAATTTTCAATTAAATAAAATACTTCAATAAATTAAAAAAAAAAAAACAATCTGAAATTGTCATAGAAACAGAAAATATCATAATTTTACCAGCATTTTAATGCTCCGTGCAGTAAAATGTTCAGTAAATTAAGTGGAGACATACATGGCTCCATCTATCTTAAAATAGAGAAATATTCATTTTTTAGCAGTGAACTCCGTACTGCACTAGTAAAATCATCAGTAAAATTTTTGCTTGCGATTTTACCAGCGCTAAAATTTATATGGAAATGTCACATTATAATCGAACTCGATACCAGGCTTAAAGAACGGCCTGATATTGGAGACCCGCTAAAATTTAGTTTTTTGCTTAGGCTTTTGCTTGTACTTTCGTATTAATTCAAGTAGTGTTCTTCAATTTAACTTCCCATTTTTTTTATTAATTTGTAGGAAAAGGACAAACTTGCTACATTTTTATTAATGGCGTAGTTTCTACTTGTCAAATGTCAAAAAATTACAGCTCCAAAAGTGACATCTACCGAAAAAGCGGGCTAATTAAAATAACACCTCTTATTGGAAAAGCCTTTATTAGTTAGGGCTGGAGGTAGAAATAGTAGCGAAAGTGTAAACCAGAAGACTGATTGATAACTTTATTCAGAAGAAAGTAAGATCAGTTAAGTTTCCATCAGAAGTAATAGTCAGTAGCATATTATCCACTGCTACTCCCATTCCTTTAAATGCTCCTTAAGGTGCAAGCTCACTCTCAGTCAATTACTTCACCCGTGACAGAATCGCATGCGTCAGCATCTATTTCTACAATCTCTGCACGAGAAGGCGTATCGTATCGTTATGAGTCCTTAATGTCCACCCTGAGATCGACATTGATGTGGATAATATTATTGAGAGGTTGTCAAATCAAACCGAAAATTGGATTCTGTGATATAACATAAATGTTATATAAATACCTGCCTGTGTTAGAATCAGTCAATGATGGATAAAGAAGAATTTTTAAAAACTTTTATTTTTAATTTAATTTTTAATTTTCTTCTTGTATTTATGAATTGGATTTAGAATCGTTAAAAATAAAAGTTCTTAAAAATTCTTCTTTATCCATCAGTTCAACTTAGTTGGATTTAACGAAAGTTGATTCCGCAGTGACCAGTCACATATGCTAGGAAGATCTTTATTAATATGACAAATACAATCCTCCATCAAACACATTGTTTTACTCAAATAGATCTGAATGTCATCCGCGTAAAGGTGAATGGAAGAATTAGTAACAATATTCGGTAAATCATTTAAAAAACAGGTGAAAAGTAGAGGGCCAATAATGGAACCTTGTGGAATATCAGAGCGAAGAAATATAAGATCAGAGCAAACATCCATTACTTTTAACATCTGTGATAGATTGCGTAAATAATCAGCAGCAATCTGAATGGCGGAGGATGTAAAGCCCAATTGATATTTTAACTTTGAAAGCAGTCTTGGGTTTTTTACGGAATTAAACGCCTTACTAAAATCACATTGTCAAAGTCCTCTGCTTGTTAATAAATTTGATGATTTGTTGGAACATAATTTTGTTGTGTCGAATAGATTTTTTAACTAATTGTCATGTGATGAATTATATTCGACGAATCAATTTTCAATTCAAATTTGCATATTCAAATTTTTTTTTTATTTAATTAAAAAGCAAAAGTTGCGCGAGTCCGCTAACCGATTTCACGGCACGATGTATGTGGCAGTTGTCCTTTTGCTTCAACCCTAGGTATGGCGCTGCTCACAATGGGCCATACAACACGTAATATTCTTGATTCAGTATGGATACCGATTTTCTAGGGAAGAGTTGAGAAGAAGAAAAGAGATATCTCTACACTTTGGAGAGATATCTCTACACTTTGGAGAGATATCTCTACACTTTGGAGAGATATCTCTACACTTTGGAGAGATATCTCTTTGGTTCTTCTCACCTCTTCTCTAGAAAACCTGTTTGCATTCTGCATCAGGAATACTCGTATGGGATAGCCCAATGTACATAAGAGCTTTGTTGAGCGTGATAAATCGCATGCGACAGATCTCTGATTATTTGCAGCAATGTGGTCGTCATTGCTAAACAAGCTCAATCCTTTTAAGTTTCGTGCAATAAAATCCTGTTCCATATAGAGATAGATCTATAGGAAGAGGAAGTCTCCAAAATATATCAAGGTATCATATCACACTCGTTAGTGGGCAATCCCACACGAGTATTCTTGATGCAGTAAATCGGTTTGCTGGGGAAGAGGTGAGAAGAAGCAAAGAGATATATCTACACTTTGAAGACATATCTCTTTGCTTCTTCTCACCTACATCAGGAATACTCGTTTAGGATGGCCCAATAAGTGTTACCTGTATTAAAGGAAAGCAGCTCATACAATATTCAATGAATGTAAAAAAATTTCATGTTTCAAGTAAAAAACTATAAGAAAGCTTATCTGAGGTTTTTCCATACCTAAACAATACACACACGTACATTGTACCTATAAATATTGTATGCTTGTAGAATATAAACCGCAGCCCAATTAGGTCAAAACCTTTGCATGTCAGCGAAATTCAATCAAACCAACCACCACCGAGCAAATGATAACCAGCACCGCGACGGCTTTATAGAAATTTCCTTATTGCATCCTTCATTTTAGCACTTAGTAGGTACCTATGCACTTGGAAGGTATGGACGGGTAGGTATCCGTGCATACACTTATTCGCTCAATGTGATTGCATGCCTTCCAGCGATAAAGCATAATTTTAAAAAGACCGGGACAAACCTCTTAAAAATAACAAGAAATCGGTAAAAACCTGCTAAATGTTGTGTGCGCCACCCCACCAACAACCTCAAATTTCTTATGCAGGTTTATTTTATAATGTAGTACCATAAATGGGCAAATAGAGGGCGCGCTTATTCAGAAAAATTTAATTAACTCAGTTGACTGCATTTTATAGTCGTCGTCATGTAGCACGGATTGTATGTAGGTATGTTGCCTTATCGGTTACGTCTATACATATACCTATATACATACATACATTTATATTTAGGTAGCACTGGTTTTATGGCTATTTCTATTATGAGCTACTTTAGGTAAATAATGTCAAAAGTAGTTGATAAAGCTGTAAAACGAACCCTGAAAGTAAAACTACATGAAAAAGCACTTGAAATTATGCTCTAATAAAACTGGGACAGCAAAAAGGGTAACTAATGAAACAAAGAGCCACAGCAGTAGCAGTCAGTACTGGAATTCATAAATTTGTTCGCGTTTTATTAAAGATACTATATAACTTTACAGCTACACATACAGTCTCACTCAAAGATTTTAATATACGATTTGCCTGTCTAGTGACTGTTTCAAAGCTACAATAAAGGTAATTTTGTGGAATATTGTTTGAAAAATGTTGATGACAAACTGAACTTCATTTTAAAGCATTTAAATTGAGGTACACAAAATTAAGCAGTAAGATCCAGAGAAAACTTAAAAAAGAGTTAAAATTTATGTTGGGAATACTCTTAAAGCCGCATTGCGTAGTGTACCTACAATGAATAGTTTCCTAAGAGTAACAAGGGTTATGTCCTCGGGGACAACACATGACACAAGACAATCTATACTGAACCTATTTCTGTACTTGGAAGTGAGTTCAGCATAGAGCATTTATACGGAAAGATTATATTGTTTTTATACGTAAGTTCTTCATAAAGCATATTATCACAAAAGAGCAGGTCTCGAAGTGGCATGGTATCCCATCTCATATGAGCCAAATATAGACGCATGATTTTAACAAACCAATTAATTAGTGGCTCTATTTATAAAAAGTTTATCAACAATATTTGAAGTAAGTATTTAGGTATACACACGCACCACTTTGACTCCTCAATAAATTTTATTTATTTTTTTTAAGGTAGGGGGACGAGAGATACCATGAACGGAGGCCAAAGCGGCCCATTGGTTTATCCTCCTAGAAACCCCATCACCAAAGCCTTCCAGTCCACATAATGAAGTGCATTAGGCCTTGGTGAGGAAGAATTTCAGTTCATCTACAGAGAGGAAAGCAGATCCTAGAGTATCCAACCTGCTCCGGGAGAAGGCCATACAAGTTCATAGAAAGTGTTCGGTTGTCTCAGTTTCTCCTTCCGGGCAGGCCAGATACTTAGGGCTATCAAAATACCCCATTATTGTTAGATGAGGGTGAAGTGAGCTGTGGTCGGTGATGATGCTAGCCACATTATTTTCTACATTAGCTACACTATTTTCTACCGAGCCATATGAAAAATCATAAATATTCTTATTGTTCACATCAAGAAAAAGTTTTGCGCACCTGCAAGTACTCAGGTTCGCACATCTCTGCTGATACTTCGTATGAACATGCGCTTTGATGAGAGGCGCTATACTCGAGGTGGTAATGGTTTCGGCAGGTTCCAGTTCGACGAACAGAGAATCAGAGTCAGCCTCAGCTAAAAGGTAGGTCCTTTCATTCTCCAAGATCCCCATGTGATCAGGTACCCACTTATTGTGGATACACAACTTAAACACAGGCGACCTACCTGCAATCCCCCAGTAACACAAATGTTATTCGAGGGCTACTCAGAGCCATCAAGGCCGCCTGAATATCCGAAAGGATAGCAATATCTTCACCCTTGATTTGCATATTAGTGGAAGAGATTGGTGTATCCTCCAAGGGAGTACTATATTGAAGTATCAGGTTCAGGAAAGCAAACGCCCGCCTCGGCTCACTTATTAGTGACAGAGCCGTGGGTAAAAAATTTTTTGATCGGACGGGACAGAAAATCTCACAGAAAAGCGCCGCCCAAAACGAAGGCGGGGGGGGGGTATTGGGGGAAGAGACTTCTAAAAAAATATTTTTAACATTTTGAACTCCAAGGGGGGGGGGATATTGGGAGAAGAGACATTTTGAACTCCAAAGGGTGGGGGGTATTGGGAGAAGAGACTTCTAAAAAAATATTTTTAACATTTTGAACTTCACACGGCGAAGAGGGGTATTGGGAGAAGAGACTTCTAAAATTTTTTTTTTAACATTTTCAACTCCAAAGGGGGGGTATTACGAGAAGAGGCTTCTAAAAAAATATTTTTAACATTTTGAACTCCAAAGGGAGGGGGGTATTGGCAGAAGACACTTCTAAAAAATATTTTTAACATTTTAAACTCCAAAGGAGGAGGGGGGGCATTGGGAGAAGAGGCTTCTAAAAAAAATATTTTTAACTTTTTGAACTCCAAAGGGGGGGGGGTATTGGGAGAAGAGGCTTCTAAAAAAAAATATTTTTAACTTTTTGAACTCCAAAGGGGGGATTTCGGCTTACCCTTCCTACCCTTTCTTTTACCTCTTTCTTTCTTATTAATTGAAGCTTCTTCCTTCTTTAATATTATTCCGAGCTCAGCTTTATAAGAAGATCCAGTCAACAAAGTAGATTTGGTAGATTTACGTCCACGGTTACTTTGTTTGTTTTTTAACTACTTTTGGAATTGGGGATATTTGAATCGGTGTTATATATAAACGTGAACGTTTGACGGGGATGGCTTCGGAGCAGAATATCGAGTTGAAGATGAAGCTATAAGCGAGAAAATATCTGGTTTGGTTCCGTATTTTCGATCAGTGGGGGAGATGTTGATAAAATGCTTTCGTTGCCAGAAACATCGTTGCCATCTATGAAGTCATGGTCTTTCAATACATTTCTAGCTGTGGGGTATATACCTGTAGCACGAAATCCACTTACTGTGGTTTCACCTGTTTGGGCACGCAAATAAGCATGACCAAATACATTCTTCCATAATATCATATTAAGATAGAGATCGCATATTGTTTCTTATCCACCATCGAATTTCATCAGACATATATTTTCTTAGAGGTCCCATGAATGATCTATCAAGAGGTTGTATATTATGGCTGGAATGTGGTGGGAGCGATAGCAAATGAACGAAATTTTTTTTCGAGCCAGATCAATCAGCTCAATGTTTCTTGTGTGAGTTTGTATGAGTGTAAGAGTAAAACTGTCGAATCTGCACTTGGCTTGACGTATTCTAAAAAATGCTTGAACCAATTTGTGAACAGGTTTTTTTTTTAATTCAGCCTGACGGATGGCATTCCTGTATAGCCACTGGACGAAAACCTTTCATTAGTAGAGGATTATCTCAGTTCCGAGGAAATATGGCACAAATGCTGCTCCCGCACTAATGCACATTACGCATGTTATTAGAGAACCTCTTTCGGTAGATGTTAACGCACCAATTTCTCTCTTCCCTTTACGACTTAAAACTTGCTGCATTTTTGAGGGTACGACACTGATCCCGGTCTCATCAACATTGAATATCCTTTCAGGAAGGAATTTATATTGATTCAATATCCATTCGAGAATATTAAAAAACTTATTGATGCTCTCTCTATTATATCCCTTTGCTCTCGAAACTGAAGTTGTATGTCTGTTCAAAAATCCTTGTAACCAGTTTTTCCCAGCGTTTTCATTTTGGATGGAAAATGTATGGACAATATTATTTTTTTCTGCAAGCTGATAAGCTAAACTCATGACATATTTTCTTACTACGCCAAAGAATATAGCTTCCATTTGTAATACATAATCGACAAGCTCATCCTCTAATTTTTTCGGCAAAGCAGGTTTTTTTTCTAGTTTAAACTGGGTAACAAAATGAACTGAAACTTATTTTTTAGCTGGTAAACGTCTTAAGGTAGTTCTTGGTACATCATATTACTTACAAGCTTTAAGTGTACCCATTTTCATTCCTCTCACAGCTTCAATAGCAGTTTTCATAGCTTCTTTGTCCCATGTTTGACGTTTTCTTTGAGGATTCTGTCGAAAAATCCGGAGGTAATATGGCCTACTACCGGGCCTATTGGCATACCTACTGGTAGGACATATGTATTAGTTTTAATGCCATGCTGTAAAACAAACACCTCGAAAATAAAAAAAATTCAATTGAATTCTATGAAAACTTGATGAATTACTAGATAAGCTGTCAGATATTACTAGAACGTCTAAACTAAAAATTTCTAGTTACTTTAGTGTTGATGTCACAACATACCTAAAAATAAGATTAAAACTTGGAAAAATCGATTTCCGGACTTCAAAAACACGTCCGCTTCAGCAGCTCAGCAACGACTGTTGTTTGAAAATTTTTTAATTTTTTAACTAAATTTTTTTTTGCACGACGTCATTATATACTTGTTTTTTTTTCATTTCTATTTTAATCAGGGTGATTCAGATCAAGATACCTGATCAAAAAATTGTTCAACATACCCCCCTCCCCCCCTAGAAAACGTCCTTTAGGAGTTGTGGCCAGATGAAGATTTCGCCAATATTCGTGAATCCTGATGGGAATAAATGAGTATAAATAACTTTTGAACCACCCTATTATAATTTTTGGTTATTGTTGGCTTATTAAATAGCCAAGAATAGTAGCTGTCGAAAAGTGTATTACTCTGCATTTTTTTAATTAAGTATCTTTAAATTATTCTCAAATAATTCCAAAATTTTGATTTTTTTAACCACAAATTTCATAAATACCGTTATTTATTTCAAAAACTTTCTTCCATGTAACCCAAATTTATTGCTTCTTATTAATGCCCTTACAAGAAACAATTTGTTTTATATAGTAGTAACGGTGAGGTTCCCATTACCAAATTATATAACTTGAGTTATATAGACTAGTACTCGAAACCTCTTTGTAACCACTATAAACCCCTTATAGAGCTTAAATGGAGGATTATATAAAGGTTACCGTGATTTGATTTAGGTAACGTTATATAACTAAAAGTTTTATAAAATGAGTAACCAAAATATTCTGGTTACCTTAATATAACTTCTTATAAAACCCTTATATAACCCAAGGTGCTCTCGATTAATTTATTTTGGTCACAGCAGTGGTTGCGGTAATGTTTCGGTTACATTTATAAACTTTGTTTATAATGGTGATGGTAACGTTTCCACAACGCTTGGAATTCTCAGGCTGATTACTTTCAGTGATTGAAATGTTAAGGAAATTATTTTTCATTACCTTTATAAAACAATAATATGCAAATATTTACGAAACCTATCTTGACATAGAATTTCGATTTTTTTTTAATTGCATTTTTATAATGGAAGGGTTTAATATTTTTACATTTCAGAAGTACAATTTTTCGGCATATATGTGGTGAAATTCAGCTGCAATTGAAATTTTACTGTGAATATCATCATAGATACTTCTAAAAAATACAGACCCCTCCAAAAATAAGCAATTTTTAATAATTTTAATTAAATATGACAAAATTAAAAATTTTCACTTAGGTGATATTAATTCATAAAAATAACATAACATAATTTAGAAATGTTATATACCTAAAAAGATGTATTTTCTTCATATAAAAATAAAACGGAAGCCATATATCTGCAATATAAAAAATTGACTAATCCGACATTTTCTTTTTTATCTGCAATCATAGATGAAAAAAATGGCGGCTTGTACTTAAATGAACTAATTATCATTATAAAACTTCAAGTAGTTTTATATAAACTCTGTCTCTATTATATAAACTGAATTACCCTTATAAAACTTCTAGAATATTATATAAACTAAAGGAACTACCATATATATACCCTTTAGTCATAATATGTAACCTTTGGTAATGTGTTATATCTTATAGTGACAAAAATCAGACGTTCGTGATCTTATATACCCTTAGGTTATATTGTGTTACCTTCGGTAATATTATATATCTTATAGTAACGAAAATCAGTCTACTGTTCTTATATAACCTTTGGTTATATTGTGTTACCTTGGTAACGTTATATATCTTAAAGTAATACCGAAGGATGTGACAAGTTATTCTTAAAATAAGTTTTGTTGGGCGCGCCGTGTAGTGTTATAATGGCTCCATTCGACACTAAAAGTAATTTGTTTTTATAACGATCACCGTAGTTACTAAAGGGCCACCAAAAAATTTTACGATATTTTATAGTGGGTATATGTATTACCGAAAGTTCCCAATTTTTATTAAAGTCACCGAAATTACTGAAAGTTGTCGAGTTATATAAGGGTAACCACGGATACCGCAATAAATCCTTATTACCAATTAGTAATATAACGTGGTGATCAAAACAATTACAAAACTTTTTTATATACCTTCTAGTAATGGTTAGTCTAAGTGATATAGACCGGTGATTGTAACATTTCCATCACCAAGTTATAAAACCTTTAGTAACCTACTTCCACGATAACCATTAGTAACCTTAAAAAAATCTAATATAACTACGTCACCAATTGGTAATATTATAAAACTCTTATATAACCACTGAAATTTTTACATAACCGAGTAACCATTATATACCCCTTATAAAACTACCCATCACCTTCAGTCACCAAAAATTGGGAAAATTGTTACTTGGGATACCCTCTATAACTGGAAAAAAACCGCATGCCAATACCTGAATCGGTTTTAGTACTGGAAAATTATAACTAAAGCAATTGTGGGTTCAGTAATAAAAGACCTTACGTAGCTACCTGTGATTATTGCTTGTATGCAATTTTATGATCTGGGCTTGAATATGCCAATAAACCTCCAGTGCTAAAACCGATTCAGGTATTGGCATGCGGTTTTTTTTCAGTAATAGAGGGTAGTAGGAACATTAATAAGAAGCAATAAATTTGGGTTACATGGAAGAAAGTTTTTGAAATAAATAACGGTATTTATGAAATTTGTGTTTAAAAAAATCAAAATGTTGGAATTATTTGAGAATAATTTAAAGATACTTAATTAAAAAAATGCAGAGTAATACACTTTTCGACAGCTACTATTCTTGGCTATATAATAAGCCTATCGTGTTCCCTGAAAAATTACACTCGGGAGATATCAATAATAACGATCAACTTTTACTTTACTAATTTCTTTATTCTCCACTTAAAAACTTAAAACCCGTGAACAGTCATATGTTCTTATCAGCTAACTTACAACTGCTTACCTCCAGTCAGTCGCGCACCTCGTTAACTTAGATGCGGAACTCGGAAGTAGAACATGACCCTCACATACCTGTGATGCGGTAATATTCTACTGCCGTTGACGAAACTGCCGGTCACTGTCATTCTATTCAGCAGGTGGGCTATAGTAAACAAACCGGCAACCGTCAAGCAGATTATTGTGCGAAATAACATGCTTGGTATTTGTTGCTTCATTTGTAAACAATCACACAGCTGTGCCAGTGAAGTAATTAAGCAGTCAGTGGTAAACAGCACGCAATAGCCCAGCATTTTTCTATATGAAGCAATACGCTCTGCGATTACCTACTGCTAGTCCACACAATGCATCTGCCAGTTATGGGTCCATGCAGTTCCGCTTCCGCATACAAGTTCGGGCCACGACAAGCCAACAATAACCAAAATCTATAGGGTGGTTCAAAAGTTATTTATACTCATTTATTCCCATCAGTCTTCACGAATATTGGCGAAATCTTCAACTGCTCCTAAAGGATGGTTTCTAGGGAGGGTGGGGGGGGGGGGGGGTATGTGGAACAATTTTTTGATCAGCTTACCTCAAGGAATCGCGTGGTATATGGTAAGGTATCTTGATCTGAATCACCCTGTATATATATATATATATAGTTTTTTTAATAACGTTTTTTTCATTATACAAACAATTTTGGTTTTAATCCAAGAGACGAGTTGATAAACTCCAAAATCGCCTGTCGTCCAAAACAGATGTGCATACCGCATCGAACCCTGCTCTCCTCAACTAGCTTCGTTACTCTACAAGGGGAGTGATAAACTTAACCTATAACTGCCTAAACCTATAGTAAATGAATACTATAGGATAAAAGTCTAACAGAAACCACATCGGTATACGAAAGATGCATCTGTAAGATCTTCTGCAGCAACTTACTTCAATTCGCAATACTTCTAGATTGCAATGCACTTCCATTAGCAGCAAATATATACAAACACATTATGTATTGGATTTTTTTTTTCGATAGGTAGGTAGGTATGGAAATTCTTTAGAAAGAATTACATTGAAGTTAAGATTCGTGGAAACAACTGCAACTCAATTATTTTCCTTTATTTTACCTTCTATAGTATAACTCATTAGCCATAAACTTTAATTGCCCACATTCGTGATTGATGTTTGATAAAAAACAGAGAAAAACACCGAAGTATTGTACCCAACTGTATGAAATAGTTCCATTTCAATCTCATGCAAACCATACAGAGAGGCTCTTATTTAGTTCGTTGTATGTTGAAATTCCATTCATATAAATATATGTAAATAAGGTAGTTAACGACAAATTCAAATTCCATTTCGAAATTTCTACGTCAAAGTCCAGTATAAAATAAATGGAAATAAACAAAGTTTTTTGTAAAACCTAGCAGAGAAAAAAAAATCAAAGAGAAAATCGCATGCAGGCTAATTCATGCCATGCCCTTTGTTATACTTTTTTATACCGCTCTCAATTATTCACGAGATCTTCTCTGTTTGAAGGATTGAGCTGGGAAATTACATAAACGAGGTCGTTATACCACGTAACTTTCCTCATTAATAATCAATTCAAAGCCTATTAAAAGTCCATGTAAATGGGCATAGTATTGTCCATCCATCCATCCATCCATCCATCCATTCAGCTATCCGCAGGGCATAGGGACTCTTCGATGAAACACGAAGCGAAAATATGTAGGTATGCCTCATTTTGTACCTCTAGAGAATTTTACTGCTTTACAATTGCATGCCTACAGCAAAAGTTTTTGATCAAAGAGTTGAAAAAGTGTTACATTTTGATGTTGCGCTTATCAAATAACCATGGAACTCATTCTAGGAAATAATATGAATTTTAACATATGTATTCAGTATTTATATGTACTGTAGTGATGGTACAATCCTCCTGACTAGGTGCACTAATGAAATACTGCTTTAAGGGAAGGGAAGAGGGGGAGATGCATGCATTCATGCATATTACATGTAATAAAAAAAAAAAACAAAAAGGAAAAGGATAAAGCACTGCAAAATTGCTGAATTAGTGATTTGATGGCATGTCCTTGTAGCAGCTCTCTGCTTAATAGCTAAGCATTTTACTCTAAGTTCGTATATATTGCAAGTGGAACAGATAGCATTAGGAGAGCATTATCAGGGCATCCTTGTAATGGACAATAATTTTGTTTTTATGTTTTACATTATTTTATTTTATTTATTATTATTACGCAAATTGTGCAAACAAGAAATAAATCCTTAAACTAGCACAAGGAAAGTATAGTTTAATGCAATAACACTTAATTTAATTATAAGGTAAAATACAACTAGACCTACACAGTAAGTTATTAATAAAGGTGGAGAATAAGGAAAATATAAAAAAGCCAATTTATATAAAAGAAAAGACTAAACAACGCAATTAAAAGCGAAATTTTAGCTATAAATATGAAAACTATGAGAAACAAGTACAAGAAGTAAAAACGTAAAAGTAATAAGTAATAATCAAATAAGAAGAAAAAGAAGAAGGAAAAATAACCGAAAAAAAACAACAACAAGAATACCAAATGTAAGCAAAAGCACCAGAAGGTACCCGTTGATAAAAAATTAAATAAAAGATCTTTAAATTTTTTGAAATTTCCCGCAACGCCTGCCCGCTTAAACTCGACAAGAATCTGATTATATACCCTCACACCGCCGACGAAGAACGAACGACTCGTGAGCAAATAGGAGAAATGTGGTAAAATAAAGTTATTAGACCTCTCTGATGTTCCCATACGCAATTTTTCATGCATATTTTGAGGTTCGCGGAAAAAAATCAGTTTATTAATAAACACACAAATCCTGTATTGAAAATGAGCATCTAAGCTAATTCCCAAAATTCTTCCCGAGTATGGTGAAATATGATCATATGTCCTAAGAAGAAAAACGTATTACACACAGACATTAAAAGCCACATTAAGCTTGCGCTTACTATTGGATTCCAGGCCGGCATACACGACGTCGCTGAAGGTTAAGATAGGAACCATCAATGCCCTGATAAGTTTCATGCGGGTTGATGTGGGAATAAAATGAGCAGTCACCTACAGTCCTCTCAATCCGCCATAAATCTTTCCTGTCGACATGTTAACATGATCGGACCAATCAAAGACCTTATTAATTACAACTCCAAGATTTTTAACTTGAGACTCATAAGGAATAATGGAATCGCCAATCTCAATACGGGGAAAACAGGCGGTATGAATATTTTCTTTATAAATAAGAATACAATTACACTTTTGCGGGTTCAGTTTAAGCTGATTTACATGAAGTGTAAAATAGCAGACAGATCTTCATTCAGCCGGAACACAGCGTCCTCAATTAGTCCCAATAGCCTTTGTATATAAAGTTGTATATCATTTGCATACATATGAATATGACAATGATTTCTGGACTCATAGATGTCATTAATAAACATAGAGAACAGAATGGGGCCATTCAATGAACCTTGAGAAACCCTCGCCAAGACTGGAAGAAACGAAGAAGACTGGCCATCTACTACCACTTGCTGGAATCTATCCGTTAAGTAACTTGCGAAAAACATCATCGTGGCTTTTGAAAAACCGAAGTTACGAAGTTTATTCACAAGAAGCTGGTGATTGACGGCATCAAAAGCTTTGGAAAAATCCAGAAGAGTCAGCATATGTCAGACAGTCTCTATCAATTCCCTCCCGTATGTCATCAGTTATCTTTAAAATAGCGGTAGTAGTACTATGGCCATTCCAGAACCCGAACTGCCATTTGCATAGTAATTCGATCTCCTCCAAGTATGGTCCAATCTGCATGCTCACGAGCTTTTTCAGAAATTTAGACAGAAAAGATGTGATGCTAGTTGGTCGAAAATTACCAACAGATAGCGCCATGGCATTCTTAGGGATTGGGACAATCCTTGCGAACTTCCAGATCTGGGGAAAGTATGATGAAGTTATACAAGAATTAAAAATATGGGTTAGTTCCTGAATAACGAGAGGTAGTATCATTTTTAAGAAACGTGGACAGATCCCATTCAACCCTGTAGCATTCGACTTAATTGAAAGAATTGCGTTAATAACGTCAGTTACACATACATTAGAAAGGGAGAAGCTAGATGTTGTTAGTGCATTTGGTATTTCAATATTTTGAAACTAAGTAGATGTAAAATTAGCATTTGAAGTTAAGGGTATGTTGAAACCGTCGGGGCTGATATTCGCTCCTATACTTTTAAGGTTGGACCAAAGTATTTTAGGAGGTAGATCAATATTTAATTTATGCGAAAAATAAGCTTTTTTGCTTTTCTTATATTTTCCGTCACAATCCATTTCACTACTGCATATCTATGAGTATCTATGAAAATTTTGCAGATCGCCAGTTATTCTCTTCTATCTATAAAGAAAGTCACATTCTGAAATTAGAGTTTGTAACTCAGCATTAAACCACGGTGAGTGTTCTCCGACCCTTCTAGTTTTTAATGGAACATATTTTTCGAAAAGGTAGCGATTAAGATTATTAAAGTGTTCTACCTGGTTATCTGGGTTAGTTATGAAGAACACGTCATTCCATGGCATGGTTAGACACTCATTCGAGAGTTGGTAAAACTTACGAGAAATATTATTAGCTGGTACCTGTAAATCATAAGTGATAAAAATTAAATCATGATCGGATAAGCTATGGAGTGACATTTGGTTCTTAAATAGAGTCAAATCATTCCGTGAAGCAATGAAATGGTCCAAGCAGTGTTGGCTGTGAAGAAGAAAAGTGGGTTGGAGTATCATTCAAAACATTTAAATCACATAAGGATAGCATATCCTTAAATCTGCGGGCCCTGGTGCTATTCAGAAGAATATTCACATTAAATTGCCCTGCAATAATTGTATGAATGTATTTGGTACTAAGTTCGCAAAGGGATTCTTCTAATAATGTCCAGTTATGACAATCAGGAGGGATATAAACACAGACAAGCAAGGCGTTTTGATTATAAAGCGCCAGTTCAACAAGAATGAGCTCCATTTTATTACTCGCAGACCATTACGGTCCTGTCTGACAACATGGTAGCCCTGAAAATTTATAAGTTCATCAGGGAGATCACCATTAAGCCACGTCTCACTTACCATAACAACATCAACACTTTTCTTTCCGAAAATCAAGCGAAATTCATCCATCTTGTTCACTATACTTTTTGCATTGAAATGGCAAAAGTAGATGCCTGACTGTTTCCTTGTAAATATATTCAAAACAGAAGCAGAAATTATCGTCGTATCGACGGCGAAGGCACCACCAGTCCTAGTCGAGCCCATACACCACACAACCGGGCGACACGAGCAATATGGGGACAAAATTGCCACCCGAAATCTCTAGTAAATCCACAACATACTTATTTTGATTTTGAAAGTAGTAAAAAAAGTGAAAAAATTTAAGATGAAATCCATCACCGCTTACCCTCTGATGCACTAAAAGCCTACGTAAAAAAACATTATAAATTTTAGAGACTTTAAACACATTTTCAAATATTTTGGACTAATAATGCAATTAACAATAAAATTCATGGCTCGATTCTAAGATATTAACTAAATTGAAATCAAAATAAACGTAAGACGTAACTTCATTCAAGGTTAAACGGTTAATCCTATTTAGTGTCAGCTGTGAGATCATCTGTGTTGATAATTTTAATTGGAACATCACCATTGCGATAAGTAACATGAACGATGCCGTTTTTAATTATTACCCTAGACAGTAGGCCATCTTTTTTCTTCTTTCGTACGATGTAATGAATCTCCCTTTGCTTTGTTGATAAACTGTCGTTTACGTACACAGGGCTATCGCAGATAAAACCAATGTCTTTTAGCGTAACTTTTGCTTGTTTGAAAGCACGGTAGAAATGCAACTTTTGCGCAAATTCTGGAAGACAAATTTGTTTTTTTACCAGCCTTGTACTTATTTATGTTCAAATTTTACGCTGGTATGGAATCGCTGTGATTTACTCTTAACTGGATTTTTCAGATCTTTTACAGACATTATTACAAACTTGATATCTTAGAACTATTTAAAATGAATACCTGCCAATTCCAGCTTGGAAAGGTCTTATGGTTGCGCTAACCGACCAATAAGGGAACCAAGAGACCAGAAAGAAGTATTCATTACTTTTATGAATAGTTAGGTTGCCAGATTCAAATTTAAGTGAACAAGAAAAATAATTTAATCGATTGGTCACACTGAAACATGATATAAATTTAATTTTTTGTGGTATTACGTACTAATACGTTTCTGAGAGGGACTTGAAATGAAATACTTGCCTACTCTTATAATACTGACCCTATTTTAGCTCAGTTTACATACATATATACAAGCATTTGTAACTATTTATTATTGCTTAGCCATACAGTGAGTAATCTCGCTATTGTCTACAGTGCTACCATATTAAGTAATTCAGCTAAAAGTTATATTCTAAACATATCATTTCATTTCCCCTTAAAAAAAACTTGTCTTTTTATTAGCTAGATATACATATAAGCAATAATAAGCAATACAAAATTCGCCCTTAATCTAGTTTTTCATAATTAAATTTATACTATTATTTTTTTTATATCTTATTTTTCGAGTAATCTGCTATCTACTTTTTTTTTGCAGAATCGTTACGCAATTTTTTTACTTCGTGTTTTCCTGCTTATGATTAAAAATCAATTGTTTTTGAACAAGCGTTAAAATTTCAGACCATGCCTGTCCCTTTAACTCGTACACGAATTTGTCTGTCTGTATATTTATTTAGATATTTCTTTTTTACAATTTTCGACACTCTCGTACACCCACTTTTCGTCATCACAGCGAGCTGAAATTTGGCACACAAGTTCATGCCGCGGGATAATTGAATCTATCAAAACTTGAACCGGAAATTAGCATGGAAAACCCGGAAAATCCGAAAAAATCATTTGAAAATTTGGTACAAATTTAATTAGTGATAAATCCGTTTCAGGAAAAATGCAGAGTTTTCCGATTTTTCCGATAAAATTTTCCGGAATTTTTCGGTAAATAAGTTTTCTAAATAATGCGGAATCAAGTTCCCTATCAACTGGCATCATTACTTTCCCTCCGACAACGGTAAAAACATGCAGAAAAAATCGAGGAAAATTCATGTCAAATGCTTTTCCGGAGTTTTTCCGACCAAGGAAGCGTTTGAGCGTTTTGCAACCTAAGACAAAATTGTAGAGCGAAATGAGTTGCATAAAGTTGCTTTTGTGGAAAACTCCATGGAAAACCCGGAAAAGCGGGAAAATCATCGGGAAATTTTCACCAATATGATTAGTGATAAATATGTTTCAGGAAAAATGCAGAATTTTCCAATTTTTCTGGAAAATTTTCCGAAAATTTCCGGAATTTTCCGACTTTTCCGGTAAATTTTCCGACAAAAAAGTTTTATAAGCTATGCGGAATTATTTCTTTTCCGTCCTACTGGCATCAATACTTTCTCTTCAACAATCATGAAAACTTGCATGAAAAATCGAGGAAAATTCATGTAAATTTTTAAAAAAAAAATTCTAGTAATAGGAAAAGTCTGTGGAAAACATGGAAAATCGGGAAAATTCTTGTTATATGGGATCAAGTTGGAATACAGCTAAAAAGCGTTGTTTAAAACATAATTTAAATTTCAGAAAACCGTTGCAGTACTTCAACGATTTGATACTCGAATAAATTTTTTGAAAAACTGGTAAATCAGTGTCTTTTCAGCCGTCATAAAATTGTTTTAAAATATCTCCATGCAGCACGTAATAACAATTTAGTTAACGTGAAAAAGGCATAAAATAAAATAAGTAAAAAACGAGTTTTCAAACAAAACAGAGGCCAAGCCGCATGAAAAAGTAGAAAATATACTTTTCTTCACACACAGAGGTGGACACAGATTTTATTCGCTGACAATCACCGATATATTTCAGTAACATCAATCAGAGGTAATAAGTTATTTTATTCATGAAGAGAAAGAATATTCAAGAGAAATGTCCCAATCAAAAAATCTGAGTCCACCTCTGTGTGTGAAGAAAAGTTTATTTTCTACTTTTTCATGCGACTTGGCCTTAGTTTTGTTTGAAAACTCGGTTTTTACTTATTTTATTTGTATATCGTTTTACTTATTTTTTCAAAATATTTGCTGGATTCCGTTTTGCTAAATAATTTAATCTGTAAATGGTACTTCTGACTAGGTGGTCAATAGAGCACGAGGTGATAATACTCACCTAGATAAAAAAAACAAAAATTTTATGACAGGGGTGGGATGGGGGGCATATCAACCGTTTAGGAGTAACAGGGTGAATAAGAAAAAGGCTAGTTTCTCACAAAATACCCTGTATCTGAAAAAGGATAGGGTGCACAATCACAGTTAGGGGCTCATTGACTCCATGGATATGCTCTGCCTGCGCCTAGCCCCTGTCCACTCAAGAGTTATGGTTGTCTAAACTAAAAAATTAGAATTTTCTTACCATTTTTTTAAATTTTACCTCATTTTTTTGCAAAAAGTCATTAACATAACTTTTTTTTATATAAAAACTGTAAACTGTGAATTTGTCTCTTTAATTTGACCTATTACATCCTATGTACTATCTATAACCGTTAAGGTGTTACTAGCTCTTATCCTATTCTCAAAGCTATTCTATTATATTTTCAAAGATAATTTTTTCAATTGGTGACTGCAAACACGCCATTTAAAAAAAATATCGGCAAATTTCGGTATGACCTGAATAAGTTTAATTATTTATTTCACTAAATGCTAGTTACAATGGTCCCAGGACACAATACTCAAATTAAATCTAAAGTACAGAACAATTATTGAGGAATTTTTTTAATTGAGTTTTATTAATATAAAAATCTATCAAATGGAAATTCAAATTAAAAGTACAGATCATTCTAGTCATGGGCTCAAAGTGTCCATAGTTGGTGCGATGTGAGCACAAATAAATAAAGTCATTAGAACGCAAGTGCCGAGATCGCGGATTGAAATTAATTATCTCAAACATCAAAGGCATGCCGATGTCACCCTTCACAAGTTGAAATACAAAGTTTATATCACATATTTTTCTACGAGTCTAAACAGAAGGAAGGTGTATGAGCTAATAACTCTTTAACGCATACAGATAGAACGTAATATGTCACAATTAATGAGGAGAGTCTACAGTTTATAGATTTTATAAAAAAATGTTATATTAATGATAGCAGGAGCAAACAAATAGTAAAAAAATTTAAGGTCAAATTAAAAACAAAAAAGAGAAGAAAATCCGAAATTTTTAGTTTAGTCCACAATAACTTTTGAGATGAGAGTAGTACCGGATTGGTTGAGCATTCGTTGGAAAGGCCATGAAATTCTACATTCAATGCATACTATGACCATACGGCTTGTACTTTTTAAGGTACAGGGTGTTTTATGAAAGACTAGCGCTCTTCTTAATCACCCTGTGACTCCTCAACGGTTGCTAAGACCCCCTATCCTTCCGTACAATTTTTGTTTCACTAGGTGAGTACCATCACATCCTGCTCTATTGACCTCTTAGTCGGAAACACCCTGTATAATACTTTTTCACTTTCTCAGAATTCTGTATTTTTCTTCTTATTTAAATTCCCTACTTTTACATTACTTAAAGTGTGCTCTATATTTTTTATCGTAATTCACTTCTGTCTTCTTTGCAATGCTTTTCTTTGTAATTTTATCTAAAAATGTTCGAGTTTTATATGCAAAAAACTTTGTCGACGGGCTACCATTTGGGGTAGTCGTAGAGGTGTTTCTATAATGAAACAAGAAGTTTATTAACTTTTCTTTAATTGGCAAACTTTTTGTTTTCTCATCTAATAAATATATCGTTAATCCTTTCTTAATAGTTTGTACGGCCCTCTCTGCTAGGCCATTGTATTCAGGATGATAGAGAGGACTATGGAGGAGCTCTATACCATTAGATATACAAAATTTTCTAAACCATTCACTAATAAATGGTGGACCATTATCTCAAACGATAGCTACTGGAAACCCAAACATGGAGAACATCTCCTTTAACTTCGCAATCACTTAATTTGCATCAGTCTTTTTTATAATTTCGACTTCTATCCATTTTGAGTAACTATCGATCAGTAAAAAGAATCTCTGCTCCTCGAGATGGGAAAGTTTATATGTATAATTCAGTATACGTAAATGAAGAAAATTTAGGTAAGAAATAGAAGCAGAAAAGGTTTGAACAGCGATTTTCTGTTCAATTTTTAATCTACCTTTGGTAAATTATACATTTTGAAAAAATTACCAATAATCAAAATTTCTTAACTATCGCTTTTTGTTGTGACATTTGTCAAAAATACACGGAATGTAGACTACAAAGTATGCCTGATGATAGGTAAGTCGTGACGGCACTCTGGATTATTTTACATAATGGCTTATGAAGATAAAAGTGAACGAAAAAACTAGGATTCACAAAAACTCACAAAAGTCGCATACATATTTAATTAGCCGGAGTCATTCTATGTAAGGTTAAGGTTAAGATTAGGAGTGATTAGGCTACTAGAACCCAAGCATCTTTACGTACTCGATTATTACCACTGCAAACCTTCTTTTACTCAAGATGATGAAATCATATGGTATACTAAGATTGTCATTCTGTTTGTAACATAGAAAGAGTGCCGCCTGTCAGTCTGTCTGTCTATCTGTTTAGCTGTCCGTCAGAACGATAACTCGAGAGCTCGATCACTTAGAGTGCTGAATTTCTTGTTGAAAAAAAAAGTAAATTTAAGTTCGAAAAGTGGATAAATCGGGCAACTCTTTTATTGGATTGCCATACACAAATTTCGTTTTGCACTATATATTTGGGCACTGTCCGAGTACGCGTTGACGTAAAGAGCTAAAATTTGGTACATGGTTTTTCATAATAATTGTAAATAAAATTTAAAAAAATAGACTTCAACCTTCTCGGTGTTGCCATACAAAACTATGAGTTTTCACTGTATATTTGGATAATGTGTGAAGACATCAACATGGAGCGCTCAAAGGATAATACTCATTTTAGGTTCGACATAAACAGACAATAGAGATGTCTTAAATGATGCATTATGATACTCTGCGCAAATTTTATTAACAATGGTTATTTCAATAAAGCGGGGGAAGGCTTAGTGGAATCAAAGTTTAATGTAGTACATTTTGGAAAATCTAGTACAGAATCGAATACCCACAGCCCTATTCTCGGAGGCTTAAAAATAGTTATCCCCATACTCCGTTTTTTTGTATTCCCCTTTTTTTCGAACTGAGGTACTACATTTATCACACTTTAGATCGGCTCTAACTCGGTAGGGTTACGTCCCATCGGAAAACGCGTTTTACTGTTCGCTTCAATTCATTACCAGCTACAATTTATATAAGAAATTTTTTCTCAGGACAGGGAGGTTCCAATATGACATGTTGCATATCGAATTAAAGGTCTCGCCGAGTACTATTGGGTGGTTTACTTTTTCTCGATTCAGAAAACTTTCTCGGGACTTTTTTTCCGCCAGAAACCCCATTTTCAGGCACTTGGGTCATATAGACCTCAGTTATTAGATATCGCACATATTTTTGCAGTTATTTCTTCCATGGCCATTAGTTGTCTGTGTTGAACATTTTTTCATAGGAAGTCACTTCTACCACGCACCAATTCCGCACAATCATGGGAAGTAGAAAAGTCCACCTTTTTCAGAAAGTCGCTCAATCTACATGCGATCGCCAAGCTTTTCCCAGCTGAATTGATGGATATATAATTGTTTGAATGTTGCAGAAAAAAATTAAGGTACAGTCCAGAGTTCCAGCAGAGACGTTTAAAATGATATTAAGAATTAAAACTGCAAACGAAGATAAGAAATAATAGTAATACTTTGAAGTGTCATTACAAATTAAAAAACAAAAAAAAGGAAATCACGATAATATTGATAGATTATAGATAATTACATTTCAAAGGCCAGCAAACGCATGTACTAAAGAAGTAGGAAGCTGTACTAAAGTACCACACAAATCAAAAAGTGGTCGGCGAATATAGATTGAAACATGGGTGAGGTCCTTTCTTACTTCTTGTAAAAGGTGTCAGCGAGCGTGAACGGAAATGATAGCGTTAAAAGTTAAAAGACAAAAATGAAATTTGAAGGAATATTTTAAAATTGAAAAATCGAATAAACATTTTAAAGTATAATTACGGGAATAAAAGTAGAATAAAACAAGGAAAGTAGGAAATAAACGTCGATAGAGAGGAAGGAATTTTGGACGCCCGATTAAACCTAGAAAAGATACCAGAAAAAGTGCAAGTTAAGTATACTCAGAAAAATATATCATAAAATTAAGAAAAAACAGCTATACAATTAAGGAAAATTGGAATTGAATACGAGCCGATGAAGCAAGTTATTAGAATAAAGAAATGTTTTCCATAAAATCGATTAACCATTTGTTCATTGTATCAATGTTACTCTTCTTACGTTTTAAGAAACTTTTCTTTAAAATAAAAACTCATTTCCATTAACCTTATGAACGTATCTGTTAAATTTAAGAACATATATTCATACGAATAAAGAAATTTGTAATTAATTTATGTGTTGTTTAGGGGCAATATATCTTTAATTTGAAGATATGCACTTCATTGACGCAATGATTTCTTTTCTTTTGGTATAGTTAAACCTTACATTGACTTAAAGGAATACATCCCTATTGCTTTTCTTTAATTCGAAGACGTTATTTTTTCTAAAAATAATACCCAATTTCATTCAATTTCTGGCATTTTTTCTATATTGAAAATAAAGAATTTCAAAATAAATAAAACATTACATTTTTTTATAAATTTTATTTGAAATATTGTAATATTAACCTAAACATAATACATACTAGTACGGAAAACTATCTGCAAGACTTTATTAGTAATACGATTTGATTCTTAATACACTTTCACCTGCTGGTGTGAGATAGTTAGAAGCAGGAGGATTTTTAAGAGTTCTTAATGATTTGACTACAATATTTCCTTTTATATCCCCCAAGATGTAACTTGCCAAATGGTTATCAAATTTAAGAACTTCAATTTCTTGACAAAATAAAAATATTTCATTATTATTTGTATACGCTAGAATCTCCAATATCTTGAAAACTTTCATTTCTGTTAAATTGTCGTATACCAAATGCCCTATCTTATATTTTGTTCCACAGTAATTAATGCAATTGTAACATAGTCCAACGGATAAATCTTCGTATTGAAATTCGTTTTTAATTTGAATATAGTATTTAGAATTCAAAGTGTTAATTCCAACACCAATTGGGAACCATTCTGTTTCATTATAAGAAAGAATTTGCTCAGTAAAATTAAGGCTTGACTTAATCGCTAATGAAAGCGGTACATTAACTCTGGAATTTATGTTTCTCATATAGGTCTTATATAATCTATGTTTTGATTCGAACTTGAATGTCCATAAATATTTCAAAGGACCGGACATTTGAATAACTTTACAATAATGGAGTAAAATATGATGTTTTGGTTTGAGTGTATCATTGAAAAGTATTATATATTCACTGTGATGGAAAACCATTGCTTCATGCAATCTGTTTATTTTAAATGCATCGAAGGTAGACGATAAAACTATTTCTAAGATCTCAAGTAAATTTATAAGAAATATCCAAACTCGGTCATCTCTCGGGACAAAGTCTCCAATTAAAAGTGGAAAGAAATGTATGAAGGTCATCATCTCCCTAGCAGACATTTTAAGATTAAATTTTCGTAAACGTTTAATGTCTATTGGAGGAGACATATTTCCTATTTCACTTTCACCGTAGTTAAATCCCTGTTTCCTGTTATTTAACGTTTCTAATGTGAAATATTTTTTGTCAATATAGTAAATAATTATATGGCATAAATCATATATGCATACGCCCTCAAAACAATCATGCATCACGTCTACCGCAAAATTGTCAACAACATGGTAGGATGACAAATTATTAAAAATTGAGTTTTCTTCAATTCCTAAACAATTTACTTCACTTTCTAAATCTTTGAAAAAATTTTCTTTATTTCTTAGTGTTCCTTTAGGCACTGAGGTCATAGTTCGTGTGGAATCCTTATCATTACGGCAGAAACGACAGAAATATTTTGAAGAGAAGGACTTAGAAAACCCTAAAATATTGTTGAGTGCCAAATTATCCCCGAGTATCAATCCTAACACAAAATGAATCTTGTAAGTCTGTTTATCAGCTTTAATTTGAACTCCATCTCGTTCTAATTTCTGAATTACCTCAATAAGATTATACAGACACTTGTCATTTCCAATAGATTTTATATCTTTACTCTTGAAAAAAGCTGCAGGAAATACGGAATTTAGTTTTGATACTAGATAATCAGGAGCAGTAGGAAACGAGTAATAAGCTCCTAAAATGGATGAAGAATGTGAACCCAACGGGTTGTTTATTTCAAAATCATCGAAATATAAAAAATAGGGAATAATATGTTCATATTTCAATGATTTAATTTTTGCTTTCCACAAGTCGCCTTGAATAAAATTACTTATTTTTGGTATGTTTTCGATAGATATAATGTTATCTAGGAAACTTTTTAAGACCCCTGGAATCTCAAAAAATTTCCTGAATTGGAACTCTAAAGGCATAATTACGGCTTTTGCAGTTATCTTATCCACTGTATTTATACTTTTGCGACGGGTAACCGAAATTTTAGAACTTAAATGAACGATTTGTGGCTCTTTATATAAATCTTTCGCCTCCAAATAACGTAAAAACTTATATTCAGAATCAACTAATTTAAAGGGATTTTTGCAGAACTCTATTAGTTTATCAAATTCCTTTCTAATAGGTAGACTTGTTGCATGTTTTCCCAAAATATGTTCAATTGCACATCCAAGTTTAGAAGTTATCAAGTTTGTAATATCTTCTTGCATTTCAAAAATGTCTTTTCTCGTGAAGTTAAATTTACTTAAATATTTCGAAGTAAAAGAAGCAATCGACATATCTATCCAGTTGATGTTCAATTCAGAGATACTTTCTCTGATTTCTTTGAATTTTTTTTCATCTGTATATACTACTTCTTCGTTCGAATTACTTTTACATGCTACTACTTCATTCGAGCTACTGGATGTTTTAACATCATAAATATTACATGGGGCAATGAGAAGATTTGAATGTATACCACGTTTAAATTCAATTTTCATATGTTTCGAATATGATCGAAAAGATGTAAAAGATTGTTCGCATATACTACATTTATAAATCGAATAAGAATCCAGTAAATGAATATACTTTAAATGAGAAAATAATATTTTTAAATCAAAAAATTCCAAATTGCAAACAAAGCATTTTAAATTTGCCATTATTAAACTTCGAATGTTTTAAGTGGTTAAATCAGATAAAAGACCCGATAATGAATTGCTATTTGCATCAGTTACAGTCGAAATCTCGAAAAAATATTTTTGGATAAAAGTCCATACTAGTTGGGCCTGTTTCGGATATTGAAAATCGAAAACTTGAAATGATTTAAAACATACATCTACCGCTTCGACAAAAGTAGGTAGCTTATAGCTTACATTGTAAATAAAAACATAGAAATCAGTCAAATTAAAATAATCCTCTCCTATGGCGATAATAATAGGCTGCAATGTGTCCTTGGTTTTGAAGCGATCGTTCCGTAATTGGTCAACTTTATTGTTGTAGTCATTAGAAGTCCTTACATGACACAAAAATGCGTTCTTTGAGTCACAGATCGTCGCTTTGGTTAGCCGAGATTTTTTTCTTTCTTCGTCGTACCTGTATACTCGCAGTGTTGGCACAAGTAGGGAATGAAGAAGCAAAAAAACAACCAAACTGTTTGTATCTGCAATTAAAAATATATTTAACATTTTAGATCATAATATGCCTTTTTTATTTAACCCAAGATACCTTTTGACAGGCCTTCCAAACTCTGAAGTCGCTGAAGTATTTCTCTACTGTTTCCGTCCTTAATATCTCTATGCATAAGTGGCAGGATGCGGTCAACAAAATCATCTACGCGTTCTATTAACTGATTAGATTTAGACGGGAATAAAAATTCGAAGTCGATGTTTATCTAAATTGGGAAAAATAATTAAATACAAATTAGTTTAGTTTCATATAAATCCTACCAAATTATATCCGAAATGCTGCTCATATAAAGGCCATTCTTTAAAAATGTTAACTAATGTGACTTCTTTGTTCTTGAAAGTGTTTAGGCGATACTGAGCTGTATTTTTCCATTTGCAATGTATTTCGTGCTCAGGAGAGGTTTTATACTGCAACCATTTTTTATCATTTATGATATCTTCACCTAGAAAATGTTATATTTATAATCAACTTTACAATCAATATATTTAAAATTACTTGGATTCTCTTGGGACTCCGTTTGCAATTCTCTTGATGTTGATGGTAGCGGATTTAAATGGAGCTTTTTGGGTAATAAACCTTCTTGTCTTAATTTCGTAAGATAATTATGGTACTTTGCATATAGAATCCCTTTAGGTTTTTTCCTTGGAACATAAGAGAAAAAAATACCCTGAAATATATTTCGATACATTTACTTCCAAATATATAATCTTTTATACAAAAATGATATTATATTTAACCTTATCTTCTTTGGGAAACAATTTTACGATTTCATCCGATATCCGGCTAAAATATTTCGGTGTAGCATTAATGTTTTTTTGTTGAATTTCCTGAATAATTATGTCTCCTAAAATACGACGATACTTCGTGCTCAATTTACCATCCTTTTCACACAATTTTATAATAAGCTGTCCTTTTGGTGTATTTTTACACAATTGATAAATATTTAATAGCTGAAAAACTATGCATTTTTATTTTATTTGAACTCCTTCATATGATGATTTGTTTTATATTTAATTTTACCATTTAAAAAAAACTACATCCTGTTATATTTTAAAATGGCACATGATAGATTTCACAGCATGTGCTAAAGAGTTTGATTTTAAATATGGCGAATGAAAATAATGATGATAACCTCATTGACCGTAGCTTACCTCGTCACATGAAGTCTCAGAATCGGAGAAATTTGTATTTCGAACCCACTCTGATGATACACTAGCAGTGCTTGCCAGAGGTGAACCTTGTGAATTCGATGCAATGCTTGTGGTTGCTTCAATACCCTATGAAAATTTTGTTTTCTTTGTAAACTGAGGCTTATATTTCATTGTAGGTACCTGGTTCTTTTGCCACTCTATAAGGTTGTGCTCGAATATGACCCTAAGACCAAAGTTTTGTTTTGGACACATAAAATCCAAATGAAGGGATTTCAAAAACTTGAGACTATCTGTCGTAATTCCGTGTTCTAAAAAGTGGAAAGTTAAGGCTTTAATTATAATTATATATTATAAAATTCATCTATACGGTATCGTAAGAATTGGTCTTAGACTAATTCTAGCTTTTATCCTTGTTTGTTGTCAGACATATGCTCGAAAATATTTCATTCATTTTATTTATTTAAGTCTCATAATGGATTTATCACAGATCTTTTATTGTTGCAGAACTTGGTATTTTCTTTTGCTAATATGCGGATATCCGGATACCCGGATCGGCGGACTATCCGATTCTTGAAATCCAAGATCTACGATGTTCTCAAACTGCGTTTAGCACGGCCACATTATGTACAAATTTTATAGTTATCAAGTAAATTTCTAACAGAAAAGTAAATGTTATATCAGATCGCAGCATCATCGATTTTGCACAGATGTGCATTCTTATCTATTGTCAATTATTTGAGTAGCGGTCAACAGACTCCCATTGTTTGCTCAAATTTGTTGCTAGACTGAATAGAGTGCTCGTGTTGGTCGAAAGTAGGAAACTTATTGTTTTTTGTAACATATAAAAACTTCGCCTGTAACTATATACAGAAACACAAAACTACAAAAATTATTGAGAAAAACTTACCAATGAATTCTCTAAGAAATACAGCTCCCTTGAGGTCTGTTAACACTTTACAAAGTTCTTCGTTTTGCACTACACTGTTTATGCTTTTTATTATTTCTGAAGGATTTTCACTAATATTTTCTGCACTATTGTCGTTTTCTAAATAAATAAACTCATTAACTTCACTAATATTTAGACTGGAATCATCCATGATCTAAATTTTCACTGCTATCTGCACTCAACGATGGGCTGAATAACAATGAATATTGTACTTTCCGCTTAACTGAACTGACTAATCATTTATCGTAGGGCGTTATTAGATTAAAGACCGATTTCTTTGATTTACGGAAAAGGTTAATCAAAATAAAAACCGATTTCTTTGTTTTAAGGAAAACGTTAGCCAAAATAAAGACCGATTTCTTTGTTTTGATGAAATATCTTCCCAACTAAGCAATTTCCTAGTTTATATACCATGATCATTATCTAATATCCGACTGTGTTACTTTCGTATGGTTTAGCAAATAAAGGAAGATTTCTTTGAAATGACGACGTATTATTTGCTGTAACGAAATTCTGTCTTTATTTCAAATTCTTGGCTTTATTTTAAAAGGAACGAATCACTTGTTGCTGAAGATTTCACCTTTAATTCAAGGCAAATGAAGGCAATAGTTTCAAATAAAATGGTCTTAATAAAAATCTTCATTAATTTCTTCTTAAGAAAATATAACTTGTAACTATGAACCATTATAATATTTTAAGTCTATTAGTTTCTTTGGAGGTATTAAATTTTCGTCTTATTTTCAACACCATTCCCATTGTATTGAAGAAGGCTCTATGATTCAGAATGAGTTCATTTTCCTCTGCATTTAGTAAAATTTCATCCACTTAAAGAAAATTTTGATTAAAAATTGGAAAATCTACATTTCATCAAGTTAAATATACATTTTCTTTGTTCTTATTATATAAATTTTTCTGAGTGACAGTTTTTTTTTTCATATAGATTTTCTGGGTATATTATTCGTTTCTCTTAAAAAAACAGTGTGAAGTTCAAAATTCTCGTGCTAGCATTTTGTGTAGCAATAAATATGGTTTATATTGATTAAATTAGCGGCTGTTTTCTTTCATTTCCGAAACACATTACTAATACTCTTACAGGTGTTTCATAAATCCAGTTTCGTGATTTATCCGTGATAAGAAAGATCATGTGGAGCTCAGCAAAAAAGAACTGCCAAATGACCTCTCCATCTCCTGAGCCAGCTTGCGCGTATTTGGGAATACGTAGCAATAGTCTGTAGGAGACGAACTCTGTACACTGTAAAAAATATTAGGACTATTCCCTAAAATGTAGGGAACAGTCTCTACATTTTAGGGAATATTCCTTACATTTTAGAGAATATTCCTTACATTTTAGGGAATATTCCCTAAACTTATCGACCTAAGCTTTGTGGTAACAATTTGTGTAAATTTTTTACTGTGTAGACTCTAGGTAAATAAATAAATATGTAAAAATATAATCAAATTTCACAAATTCCATTATCTTTGCTATCTATAAGAAGGGAGATCCAAATCTTCCGGAAAATTATAGAGGACTGTCTTTTATGGATGCTGCTGTAAAACTCCTGACTGGTATTGCAAACAATCGGCTAGTTGTATGGGAACAAAGTCATGGCATATTGAAAGAATCTCAAGCTGGATTCAGGCCAGGATACTCAACGATAGATAACATATTTAACCTTTTTAACATCGTTAAAATCAAACTGAAGAAAAAAGGAAGAAAAGTCTATGCCATTCTTCGTGGATTTTAAGGCGGCATTTGATACGATTGACCGAGCGGCACTCTTCTACAAACTCTATCAGATTGGGGTCTCTACCAAATTCCTAAAATTTTTACAAGGTCTATATAAGTGCACCAGTGCGCAAGTGCGGGATGGTAATACTCTATCAGGGAAATTTTGCACCAATACGGGACTCAGGCAGGGATGCTTGATGAGCCCATTGTTATTTGCCCTTTTCATGAATGATATCGATGACCTCATGCATGGCGGAGTAAACATTGATGGATATGTTATTAAGAGCCTCGTATACGCGGATGATTTGGTACTGATGGCAGAGAAACCCACAGAATTGCAGAAGATGATAGATAAATTAGAAGAATACTGCCAAAGATGGAACCTGGTGCTTAATTTGAATAAGTCAAAGATAATGGTATTCCAGAAAGGGGAAGGCAGAAGAGCGGCCGCAGAGAACTGGGCTTACCGTGGAGAGGGCATTGAAGTCGTCAATAAATATAAATATCTAGGAATCACTTTAACTCCAAAACTGGTTATGAAGGAACACTTAAGAAAACGGCTAAACGTAGCTAAAGCGACTCCCAATAGCACGTGGAATAGCTTTATAGGGAACGAACAAATAAATCATTCATCTAAATTCAGGATGTATCTAGAACGCTGATGTGCTATGGAGCACAAGTCTGCGGCTTCAAGGAGTATGAAGATGTAAAGAAAGTACTGCGATTTTTCATTAAAAATATTTTTTTACTACCAAGAAGAACACCTAACTTCGAAATTATGTTAGAATCTGGACTCCCGAATTTATACGTATACACACTTAAATGCCACTTCACGTAAATACGTAGGGTCTTGGGCTCCTACAGCGAAAACAGACTACCACAATATTTAGCAAAGAAAGCCATAGAGAAGAGAGCATACTGGTACGAAGAATTGTTAGATCTTGCTGAGAAGCATGAGGTGCAGATTGAATCGGCCGGGCTTAATACTGAAAGGTTGACAATAATTCTGACGGAAATTATAGAAAAGGAAGAAAAGTGGTTAAGAGCGAAAGCGCAAGATAGAGCAAAACAACCAGTGCGACACGGGTTTTATGACAAACTGAACTATAGTTTGGGGGAGTTAAACTACTTCAGAGATGATTTTCCCAGGATGAAAATACGTTTGATATTAATGTACAGATGTGGAATGCTCCCTCTGAACGCCAGTCCATGGCGATCGGAGAGTGGATCAATGTGTTCACTATGTAATCTGCACGAGGATGAAGACTTGATGCACTACCTAGCAATCTGCCCAATCAATCAAAGAATTCAGAGTCATAGCTTTTGGCAAAAAGCAACCTCACAGAAGAAGAAGTTATGTCACTTTTAAATGGCAACAATTATGAAGCCCTATATACATATGCCAAGCTAGCCTGGAAGTACCGACAAATTCTGATCGATGAGTTTAATTGTTATTTAGTTATCACCTTGTACTGCTTCAAAGCTATAAAATTATAAAGTTTAAATACTCTACATTTAATAGTTTTAATTTAATTTAATTTAATTTAGGAGTTGACTTAATTGTTTTTTTATCTATTTTTTGTTTTCTGTTGTTTTTATTTTCTTTCTAATAGTTTATTTACTTCTCAATTTAATATGAAACAGAAATAATACAGGTGAATTGCCAACTCGACAGACGACCTCGGGGTCATTGTTGACGTTTATTTAAAACAATGCAGTTTGAATAAAATTAAGAATAGAATTTAATGTGAAATAAACTTATTATTATTATTATTATTAATCGAAACTCCGGAGTCTTGAATTTATAGTAACGAAGTGCGTTATGCTGTGCTGTAGAAACCAACGAACCTTGTTCTCATAGGAAATCATTTCTTCAGGCAAGTTTAATTGTCACAATAATAAATTATAGTGTTTTCAATAAAATATTAGTGAAAGTGATATAAGTATAAGTAAACAGCCAGGGCAAAATAATTTAAAATCTTCGAATGTCGTTTTTTTTTTGTTGTTGTTTACAATTAAGTTGTTATTATTTGTTTATTTCCCCTTAAATTTTGTCAGCCGTACAAAGGTAATGCCCAGAAATATTAAATTTCAACCACTAAATTATGTGGCCTTCTCTGAAAGTATGGTAGTCTTCCTACTACATCCATGACTAGAATAAACCCATCTGCGTGGTTCGACTACATAAAGAGAAATGCTTAAAAATGTCTTTCTACCTTATAGCCCATCTTTTTGCTCCATCTATGACCAATTCTAAAAATTTTGATTTCAAATCGCGTATGGGGCAAGATATTTATAAATTTATCCATATTTAAAATGTCTAGCTTACTCACATTTCTTAGTACTAGAACCTTATAGGAGCATGTACAATCACAGAGTTTTTCCCGGCCATTTCTACACCTCAACGGACTTCACTGGGTCTAAATGGCATTTTCTCTAAACAGGCATTAATATTTTCAACAGTTAAAAATAATAAAAATAATTTAATTTAATTTTTATTTTTTTGTTCTTCAAACTAATCAGTAAAGTTCAAAATCGAAAGACTTACAAAATATATTACGACCCCCATAAATATTCATTATGAGGAAGAATATACGTTTTCTATATGAAATTTCAAGTATTCTCAACATCATGGAATTCTTCTCGTTTGAAATTTTTAGGGCTAGAAAGAACATATTTGAGATTCTTAAGCCTAGCAAAATTTTCAATTGAGCAACATATCTATACATATGTACACATATCCATATGTAAATATGTAGAAAAATGCGTAATGATATGGAATTCTATCCTTCAGAAGTTCTCTTTTAGAGCAAAAAAAAAAAAAATCATATGCCAAATATTTTTCAGAGTTTCGGAAAAAGAACATTTGCTTTATTGCAAAATCTATTGCACAGCACGCGATTATAAGCATTATTAAGCATACCCACCCCCACACTGAAAGAAAATATTATCCGCATACGTCATGAAATGAAATCTTTAGATGTGCCAAGTTCAAGTCAATATTTAAACTCAATAATTCATGTGATATGGGAGATCAGGAAAAATGCACGTCCTAAATGGAGCGCATGTCCTGTTTGAAGGGGTGATAACGACAGTACCGCTCGATAGCACTATAGTGGCAGGAATACGAAACATTTATATCAGGGGAAATATTATGAGTTCATGGAGATTTTCAGGATAACTAAGGATTTGAGAAGAGTATACAGTGAAATCCTTTAGTTGGAAGATATCCTTCCGTGATGATTGTATATTCGTCACAAAGGTGGAGGACAATCTCAAGCGGAAAGCTGATTTATTGACGTTTTTTAATACTCGTAATTCAAAAAAAAAAAAAATCGTAGTTTTTATAAAAAAAAAAATTATTTCGTATAATTTTTAGCATAGAACGAAATTTCAATTTAATTTTAAGCAAAAACATTTTCAAAGGGAAATCAAAAGTAAAAACATTTTTTTTTTAAACATAAGGAACAGTCAGAGTTTGATTTAGATTTACAATAACCTCAAGTTGATATTAATAAATTTTGTAGTTAGTTTGCATATGTCTATTATTAGGTGGGATAAAAACAGTTATATTGTGTTTCTTTCTCACCCAATTTTAACGAAGTTTCGCATAGTAAACCAGTAATTTATTTCACTAAGCCAGATGAAGATTTCTTACAAGCCGAGTCGGCTGTATTCCTGATGCAAGATGGTTTTCAAATACTTACAGGAGACTATGCAAAAGAATTTGGATCGACAGATTGCAGTGACCGTAATAAAAAAAAGTAACTAATTAAAAATTCGCAGATAGTTGCTGGAACAGAATTTTTTTTTTTATTGGAAATATCGTACGAATATTGTAATATATTCTCAGAATAGGGGCTTCTTGGAGCACATCAATGCGCTCTGTTACAGGGAATAGTAATTAGCAAGGTCATTCTGTCCTATAGAGATTAAATATAAGAAGCTAATTTTCCTACATCATTGGTCAGTGCAATGAGCTAGCTCATCGCCGCCACGGGTGTTGGATCTTAGCTTAATCTCTGGCAGGTTTAATGATTGCAGGCGAGTTTGTGACCAGGTAGGCTTAAGATGAACTGCTTAAGTGCTCACGTCCCTCGGGCAGCTACGGGAGAATATATAGAAAATAAAACACAAAAAGTGGACATGTGTTGGAATATACCTGCATTATATATATTCGAGCTGAGTGAAGAAACTCGGCAGACATCATACAACTGCTTGGCGCAGGATGTAAAGAGCGTGCCACGATATAATCTGTGGAGCAATACCTCCCATTGATATACCCCGCTACCGATTCCATACAAACAAACAAAAAATGACTGACGGAAAAAGGCAATGAAACTGACATAACAGTTTGGTCCCACACAAGGAACAGGAAGGAGTGGATAGCACCGTCCTCTAAAGGAGGTCAATGATCTAGTCCCGCTATCTATCGTGAGGTACTACTATAAGATTGTAGATCTCAGGCACGTATACAGGGGGTCACAGGTGGGTCATGACCCCCCCCCCCCCCAATCGCCACCTAACCATAACTGTGAGTTGAATGTGGCGCTGAACTGCAAGCTGTAAAAGTTTAAGAGGATGATTTTAGTATAGTACGATTTGGTTTGTCTTCTTATGAGTAGTAGTAGTGGATTGGGTACAATAGTCATTCGCTCGTAGCTCTTCATCTTATAAACGTTTACAAATTTTTTAGAATTTTCCTGCGATTTTATATAGTGTCGAAAAGTCATCTATCATATCACAAGATAGTAAGTAATTTTGGAATGCATTTTTATTTTAGTATTTGATTATTTAGAAAAAAGCACGCAATGCTTAGCAGCCCAGTTATTATGATGTTTTGATGTTTTTGTTGCGCCGATTACTCCCAATTTGAAAGTGTTATTGTTTCTAAGAAATTGGTCAGCGATCATGATTTTTTTTTTTACCTATCTGATTTTCCAACGGTAGACGGCAGCGGGAAATTCGCTGTCAAAACAGGTAGTCGAAAAATTGGGATTACAATTGCAATGACAGGCGGTGAGCGTGGATTGTGAAAGAAGAACAGACTGAAATTTCATTTGTTATTAGTTTTGAGCGTTTTGAAAGAGATTTTTATCGAGAATATTTTATATTATCTTGAAAGAAGTGCAATGGACCAAAGTGTGCAAAGGAAAAATTTAATATGCAGAAATTAAATAAATTAAAATTAAACTAAATGCCAAAAATATCACAAATTTACCATTTGTATTTAAGCGCATCGAAATATCCATCCAAACCATGTATTTTTTGTCAACTCGTCTATACTGGTTGTCTTGTATATCATAAATTTTTTTTTATGATTTCGCAGTTCGTCAATTAATTTTTCATCAAAATTCATTGTTTTGAAATTGACGCGACGTCTTACAACCTTGACGAAAATAAATGCCACAAAAATTTCATTTGTTTGATTTTATTGGTAGTAGGTACTGCAGCGATGACGCCAAAATTATAAATTGATCAATCCTGACGGCAACTTCGTCTACCGCTGATCATCACCCGTCGTAATTTGGGCATTCGCATAAGACGCTGTGCTTTTAAAAATTTGATAGTGGGATTTTTTCGTCGTTTACCGTTGCCCGTCGCAATTGTATTTAAGCCTTGACTTAACAAATTTTGTTCTTCCAGTAGAACCCTGCAATCAAAGTCTAGCCACCCGTTGATTTTTCATAGCGACACTGATTCAAGCCTGACTTAAGTTGTTTAAAATTTTTACCATCGTAGGGAAGTACTAATTTTTCTTAGAAATATACTTGCAAATTGGTGCATTAATTCTGGTGGTTCACTCTTTCAGACAGGGGCATTCAGTTTTCTTAGAAAGATCTGAAAATGTTTTTTTAGATTTTTCATGCACTATTGGCGGCGGACAATTGATTCAAAGAGTTATATTGATTCAGGTGACTTGGCTGATCGCTATAGATATTTATGAGCTTTGGCAAGCATACATTTTGTTCTTAAAAATTTACTTGAACATTTTTCTTTCGAATTTTTCTACACTATTGGTTGCTGAAAGCGATTAATTGGATTGATGTGACTAAAATTGTTTCTACAATTTTTCTTCAGAATTTTTACGGCAAAACTACAAAAAGTAAATCCATTCGCTTTCCCCTGCGGTAGTTGGTATTGCTTTGCTTGTAGTTTCATCTTAATTCACGTACTGTTATTTAATTTAACTTCACGTTTACTTTTAATTTGTAGGAGAAGGATAAACTTCCTACACTAGTTAGCGATGGAGGTAGAATTAGTAGCGAAAGTGGAAAGCAAGAAGACTGATAAGATAATTGACAACTTTTTTCGGAAAAAAGCAAGATCAGTTATGCTCCCATCAAAAGAAATAGTTAGTGATATATCATGCACTTCTACTCCTATTCCTTTGAATGTGAATCAAGGTGCAAGCTCTCACTCTCAGTCATTTGCTTCACCCATGACAGAATCGGTTGCGTCATATCTATTTCTACAATTTTTCACGAGAAAGAGTATCTGGATATGAGTCCTTAATGCCTGTTCACTCTGAGATCAACATTGATGTAGATAATATTATAATATTATCGACAGGTTTTCCAAATCAAACCGAAAATTGAATTTTGTGATATCTAACTTAAATATGATAAAAAAAAGCGACTACTTCCGACTATTTCCTCCCCCCCCCCCTCCCAGGTTGCAGGTCTTGATACACGCCTGGTAGATCTTGTATACTCTTAACATGAAATATATACTTATATTATCTTTTGAAAGGTTCTTTGTCACAGTGAATAGTTACCGAATAAATCCCATCCAAAGATTAAATTTAAATGCTATATTCGTACATCGCCATGGGTTGAGAACTAACGCTAACCGTTATTCTAGTCCCCTTTCCAGTACAGTTAAATTGATATTCTTTTTTTTTATATTTGTACTTAGTCATCCTATCTCATCCTTTGTCATCCTACGGAATTATATATGTACATACAGAAAAGCTATTCAGAGTGCTAATTGGCATAAACAAAATTTTCCATCTACTCATATTCTTTTAAAAGCGCTAATAATTCATTCGGAAATCTGCCTGGTTTCTAGTAATGGAAAACTCTGCGGGAAGACCGCGAAGGCTTAGAAAAAATTGGTTAAAAAATGTGGTATCAATAAGGATGATTTTTGATGTGGCAGCAGGGAGTTATATTTCATGTTCAATGGTAAAAATAGCAGACAATTTGGCTGTCGCGAAAGTGGTAGTAAATGGCAACAAAGACGCGTAAAAATGTGTACATAAATTTTTGAACAAAAATAAATATTTTTCAGGAAGTCATAAAAACTTTATATACAAAGGGGCAAACAAAAGTCTGGAGTAGAACACCTTGGCAGATAGGGATGAAGAACGGTAAATTCCTGCATCAATTATTACCAATCTATTTTTTACGCTTAACCAAACCAACTACGCATGATGATTGGTTAAATATAATCATAATTTGTTTAAGGTTGCCGATATCCACGATATATAGAACACGAAGTATTTCCATTAGGAACTATGTTCCACTATTACTTAAGTGACGTAATATCGTGAAATGTATAGGAAAGTATGGTACAGAAAACAGAATACTCTTTCTTCTGTCTCTGTCTTTCATATACAAATGTATATACATTAGTCACAGAATTACGTCACAGGCTATTAATTGCAATGTGTCAAAATTTTAATGGGAATTGCCTTCTATACACCTTGGCCGATACCCATCAAGAATTGAAATCACTTTTCGAGAAATATTGATTTAAAGTAAAACGGACCGTCAAACCCTTGATGATTGACAGGGGTCACACATTTCACTAATTTGAACATCTGCTCAGCAGGTCCCGACTGGGTTTTCGAACCGGGCAAATCACTTCAAACCAGCTTCTTTGGGTTTTCAAAAATGAATTTTTTCTAAGACAAACAATCAAAATTAATAGACTGATTTCCTACCGAACTGATGAACTAAATAGTACGGGATCATTCTGGTTTAGATGCTCAAAAAAAGGGTTATTTTTGTAAATTTTTTTAAAAATTTCTCATTCAAGAAATTTGCAAAAATTTTTTTAAGCGTAATAAATACACTCTCGAATTGCAACAACTTTTTTTGTTTGTTTTAAAAACGTTTTATAAACATAAATAACAGTCAAACGTAACTCCTCAAAAAATAGATATGTCGCTGGCGGCGTCGATATCTCCATAACGGCTCGTCTAAAACGAAAAAATCAAGAATACTTAGATTCAGTATGACTATGGCTCACACGCGTTCTATGGAATTAATATTTATTGATAAATAATAAAATGGCAGAGATTAAAACAAAACCAAAAATGGGTTTTTTTCCATTGTTTTTGGAAAAAAAATAGTAAAAATTAAAATTTTAATACGGTTATAAAATGCGCTCATGTGCAGAATACGTGGTCAAAATTTTATAAGGATCAGTTCAGTGGCTCCGGACAAATCACCGCCGCCGACCGAAAAAACTCTGTTTTGAGAAAAACACGTTTAAAGTTTTTGTATTGAAAAATTATGAAAAAGTTTTACCTTAACCGATGCCTCCACCATACAAAATGCCTTCTGCCTCTTCGAAAATTTCATTTTCTTCGTCTCTAGCCTTCTTCTGCTTTGTTCTGGCCGCCTTGGTAGATTGAGAGCTGCGGCGATTAGCTAAGCGCACACGCCCATCATCGCGGATTTTGGCGAATTCGATGGTGGTCGGCCCGAGTTTGATGCCCATGAGATCCATTATCTTCATCACTGGATCAAATCCTTCATTGAAAATGCAAGCTACTATTTTACATGCAATTTCAACTACTTTTTTGCCATTAAATATGTGTTTAGGCGCCATACTCAAAACACATTTTTTGAAACTTTCATTGTTATTTTCTGTATGACCACCTAAACACCTTTCGAACAACTACGTTTTGGTCAAATCGTCATAGATTGGTTTCAAGACTTCTTGGACATCTTAGTCAAGAGCAGGAGGATGTCTATAAGTTTGAAGAGTCTTAGCTGCCTCAGCTTTGCGATATTTGCACCAGTTGACCGAACAATGTGAGTGCTGTGGATTGGCATCAGTCGAAATTTTGTGATAGAATCCTGCCCAAATTTCATTTTGCATATTTTCAATCGAATCTTTATTCCTTTGAACAGCTAATCCATAATAATTTGACAATTCTTTCATCAATTTTATATTCAGCTGTTGAGTTTGAACTTTTTTTATGATGACTCTTTTGTTTTTTTTTGAACAACTTTTTTTGCGACTGTTTTCTTCGCTGGGTTTTTTTTATTTTCAGCTTGTTTTAGGGCTTTTTTCTTTTGAACAAGTGCTTTTCTTGCCTGATTAGTACGCTTAAAAACTAATTTTGCAATATGTAAAACGCACTCTAACTTTTTTACAATAAAATCCTGAACGTACGGAAAGACATCGAGCAGCATTTTGAATGTTTTAGAATCTCCGTCGCCAATGTAAAAACCCATACTTCACACCAAATTTTTCTAACGATTGAAGAAATATCTCAAGAATACCGTCAACTTCCATCTTTCCAGCACTACCTGCGTGATTTTCACTATAGTATTTTTGACGTTCTACATACCAGGCCAGATAGTTTACCTCGTTTTCTTTTCCTTTCCAACACTCGCATGCTTTGCAGTAACTTGACCTTACAGTAATATCTACGATTTTTCCAGTGTATTTAAAGATTAGAGAAATACTGCCTATTAGAGAAGAGAAGCCTCCTTTCGACCAAGAGCCATCACAAGAAACAGTTGGTTGTCCATATTTCTTATTTTCAATTTTTCTTCCACAACAGCTTTGCTCGACACTAAATCAAAAACATCATAGACAGCAAGGAAGATGTTATCAATGATTCCATAATAACCAGAGATACATAAACCTTTACCTAACTCCATGAGGCTACAAAATATTTCTATACCAAGAATACCAACCCCAAGTAAACGCATCACAAACACTAGGCGATGATTCACTTCATAGCCAGTTCCAATCATCAGACACGTGTCAATGTATTTTTCTCCGCAGGCGCAACGCAAACACAGTTTGAAATCTAAACCTCGCTGTCCATATTTAGTAAACGAAACTTCTCCGTTGAAATCTTTACACTTTAAATATTTTGACAACATTGAAAAGACAAGAAGAAAACTTATAATACTGTAACCTGACGTTTGATCAATGTGCACATCGAAAGTAGCATCTTTTCATTTTTCCAATTATTCAGCCGACTTACTTCTATGATCACTTCCGCTTTTTACGCAGTCTACCTGGACGTGTGGTACTATTTCTGGTAAATTTTTTCTCCATAGTGAAATATCACAAAAAATTCACAAATTGTTGCCACAAAGCTTAGGTAGTTTTCCCTAAAATATAAAATTTTGGGGACTATTCCCACTGACATGTATAACATAGACTGCCTTGATCTTCTATTTGATATGGGTCCACTTTTGTTGGCAGGGGTGTGAAAACTATGTTAATTTCAAGTTCATTGCTATTACAAGCTTAACAAATTCCAAATATATCCCAAATTATTATTTTTATTGGAAGCTTATCTCCTATAACATCATATATTCCTTAAACTCGCTTTCTACAATTTTTGTCTGCCTATCCCTAAAAGTAGCTATGGGGGACAGAGAAAGAATTACAAATATTGTATTGCCATCTATTTCTATTCTATATATTCATTTGGAAAACCACTGATCTGAAACTGGAATATGGTGGATTTTGTATAGAATTTATTATTTGAAATTCAGTGCAATCCAGTCGTTAACAAAAAGAGACAACTATAGAAAAGTGATCCCAGATAATGTAAGCGATTTCAGTGGTGTCAGCGGTCTATGTTATACATGTCAGTGACTATTCCCTACATTTTAGGGAATATTCCCTATATTTTAGGGAAAAATACCTAAGCTTTGTGGCAACAATTGTCCACATTTTTTGCTGTGTAGCTATTCATACGTTTCAACGTCCCTCGTCACTTGTCAAATGGTTCAATTCTAAGAAAAAAAGCAAGCAGGAATAACGGATTATGCAAAAGGAAGGTCGGGCGAGCACGCTCAGGAAATGAAAATGAAAATAGCAAAAGAGAAATATGCGATTCGTTTGACATTTGGCCGAAATAGAGTATATAGTGGAGTAACAACCTAATAATCACAAAATAACTTAGTTAGACTGCTCCGATCATTCTGAAATTTTTACGTAACACTTTTAGATACATATACTTTCAAAAAATGTAAAAAAAAACGATTTTCTGAAAATCATAAACCACAATGATCTCTTTTAACATCTGCTCGGCAATGGTGGTCAAGAAGTCACAGCATCAGATCTACTATGATTTGTCACGTACATATATACAACGAAGGTGAATTACAAAAATTGCAAGATATTATTGTTGATTGGGGGGGGGGGGGGGGGTGTGACTCTTGCCTAAATTAAATGAACTTTTCTAATGATTTATTGGGGGGGGGGGGTGACGGTGACTCTTGCCTAAATTAAATGAACTTTTCTAATGATTTTTTCGTGTTTTTATTCAGTTCAGCAAGCCTTGCATTACGTAAAATATGACCTGAAAGTGACACTTCACATTACAAATTCAAAATATTATTTCGAATTTAAGCACTTGTATTACTCTAATTAGGTGTAGAATATCCATTTACCAAAAAATAAAATTTTTGTCACAACCTCGGAAGCAGTTGACTAATTTATCGTACTTTTAGGCGTATATTCGTTGCAAATTCATTTTAGTTTATTTTTGATGAAAAGGATAAATCAAAATGAATATGATAAATATAAAAGTACAACAAAATTGTGGTGAAATTTCAAAATAATATGTAACAAAAGTCTACACCTAAGCTATGACAAAAGATCAGAATCACCCCCCAGGAGCGATATCCAAACGGTTTAGTCAGGTTATGCAGTGTCTAGAATAAAATTTGAAGAACAAAATCTCATGGCAAGACTCAAGGAAGAAAACATAAACGATCTAAAGAATATTTCCTGGTGGTCTGATAATGAATTCAATTAGTCGTCTCATACGGCTATTAACTTAACGCGGCATCCAATTTCTTTCTCTTAGGTTTTTTATATTCATTCATGCTGATAAATCTGAACCAGCAATAACAATTGAACAGCTTAGAGAAAATATTCGCCAGAAAATTAATAAAATTAAGTCGGGAATTTTTAGATAAGTCATGGAAATACACTTCAAAGGCACCAAAATGCCCACTGAATGCAAAGGCGGTCATTATTCATCAATTATAAAATCTGCCAAAGATTATTGGGCGCGATCCGACCCATTTTACGTGGAATCGCGGACATCATTCAAAATAGTTTAAAATTAAATAGATTTTACTAACTTTTAATGGTAATTAGTAATTGAATTGAAAATTGGTGGAAAAAAAAAAGTTATTGCTTATTTAAAAAATATTTAATTTATCTTAAATTAAAGGTAATGAAGAAGTCTAGTAAATAACGTCGGCAAAAATTAAAAAAGTGTTTTCCTAATGGAGGTATTAGCTCGGAGACTTGTAAAAAATGGTAAAAATTGAAGTCTTTTAAGTCAAATTCCCGTGGGTAGTTATTCTCATTTCTTTAAATTGTGACTGTTGTAGAAAGATAAGGCCTAAATCTAGCAAATAATGTCGAGTTTTTTCATTTTTAATGGCGCTTATTATACCTAATTATTTAAAGAAAAACAGAAGAAAAGTTCATTTCATTTTGTCGTATATTTTGACATTCACCTAACTCTTGATTTGCACGGTTACGGTTAAACAGGACTGAAAAATGACGAAAAATTCCATTTTCAGTTTAACACGGTCACAAAAATTAAAAAAAAAAAATGTTTCGCGCAAATTTAGAATTCAAAAAACTTAAAAAACTTCACGCCTGCTCAGTGAAAAGCATGCGTTACAATGAAATATTATGGGGTTGCTTGTGCGTTCAGCTTTCATTTAAAGAAGTTTGAAAATATTTATGCTTCAAATGAGGAGAATAAGGCGCACAATGCAACAGAACAGAATGAAGGAAGAAATAGGATAGGAATTAAGGCTTAAACATAGTTGCGACGGCAAACGGGAGACTTTTGCAGCAATAGGAGCAACTTTCTCCAGAAACATTTCATAGAGCGTGTATTAGTGTATTAAATAGGAATGGATTGGGATTGGATTGAAACGAAAAGGTTCCCTAGAACGTAAGCTACAAGAAGGCCCATTGTTTACCCTCCAGACTTATCAGCAATTTCTCAGAAGTCCTAACCAGACGAATCAAAATTCAAAATTTGGCCCCAATCCTTCCTTCCGGCTTCATGCGGTTCTTTCAAGAGGTGTGAGCCAAGGAATCTTCAACGTTTTCCTGTGAGAGGGCCCGACAGTGACAAAAAACTTATGCCACCGCTTTAGATTCATCTCCGCAACCTCTACATACCGGATCTTCAACAAGCCCCATCTTATGCAGGTGACTCCTGTGAAGAGAGTGTCCAGTGAGAATTGACACTAGAGCTCTTAGTGTTGGCTTGCTTAGTCCCAGTAGCTTCTCCAACTCATTTGGCTTGAGTAAGCCTCAAAGCTCCATTGTGGTTCTACCTGAAGGGTCATCCAACGAAAGGCGACTGTGTTGGCAGTTGGCCTAGGCCGAGATATTTTGTTGCGATCCGAATTGAGTAGGAGATATCCTCTGAGGTTGCAGCAAGGCGAGCAAGTTCATCCGCCATTTCAGTACTGCTAATGCCGATGTAACCTGGCACCCAAAGCATCAGTACTTTGTTGTTCCGAGAAAGGGAATTCAGGGTGGTTTTACATTCCAATACAAGATTGGAGGTTGTAAAAGGATTTGACAAGGCCATGACAGCTGCCTGGCTTTAGTTTAGGACATACCTTCCCGCTTCAAGGATGGCTTTGACTTCTGCCTGGGAAACTTTTACATGGCTTTGAAAGTGAACGGAAATTTCCGCTCCGGTGTTCTCTTCCAATTTGAAGCCGCCTGTATATATAATACAGTTTGTCTGGTTGAAGTGCAGAATGTGATTCCCATTCTACCCTATCTCCATATCATGCAGAAAGAGGTAAAATTGTTTATTAGATTTTATCTTTCAGTTTCTAGGATATTTTGAAAATTTTCAACGCAACCTTACAACAATGAATGAATAAGATGTCCTTAATTTGCTGTTGTGTATGCCCAATGACAATGAAGACGGATTGGAAAATGATAAAGACGACTAGACATAATTTATTCCAGTGTTCACAGAAAATTTTGATGCAGATTTAAATGTTTCAGATTCTGTAAGTGTAGGAAAGAGCTCAGCAGCATCTGTTTCCACAACCAGCCTTAATGTTTTTGCAGAATTTCAAAGCATTTGGTCTGCTACAATTAAATAAAATTTAACCTGCTTTTATCTCTGCAAGTAAAATAAGTGCGTTTGAAAGTCTGACTACATATAATCAACAGATTCTGCGTAGGGCTTTGCAGATGAAGTCAAACAAGTTGGTCCACTCTGCCTTCACCCGTAATGGGCTGGTCCGTGTGAGTATGAAACGAGATGACATCCCAATTATGATCAACAACATAAGCTCTCTCGATCAACTTGTTTTGGATGCGGAAACTGAGGAGACTTACAAGGAGAGGGTCCCTACTCGTCATCACCGATCTCGTCCAAATTCACAGTATAATTAGAGCTTGACTAGAAATGAAAGTGACACAAGGGGAAGCTCCAGATGACCAAACGAAACAGAAATATTACATAATGTAGGGGATCCCGGGGTGTTGTAGGCTTATCCCTTGGAAAATACTCAAATTTGCAGAATTTCGCGGGAGTTGTCACGGTTAAATTGTAACAGAATTTGAACGAAAGTACCAAATTCATTCCGGTAAAATGCCAACCATAGAGGAAGTATGTAGATTTTCAATTCTATAAGTGTTTCCAAAGATCACCGCTAGATGGCGAAAAATGGGTATGCACAATTTTTATATATTTAAATTTTTTTTAATAAGTAAATGACATCCGATCATCCTGAAATTTTGTACAGATAATCTCTAAGTAGAAGCGCATCCATAAAAAACCAAAAAAATTGGATTAATCGATAAAGTGTAGAAAAACATTTCGAAATGAATTTTTCAGACAGAATTTTGGCCGTCGAAAATTAAATTTCGCAAATTAATCAGAAGGGAAGAGAAAATACGAGTATTTTCAAAATATCAGAAAAATTACACAAAAACTAGCAAAAGGAATTTTGCAAATCGAATATTATTTACCCCCACCTTCCTCAGAACATGCGATTTCGGGAAATGAGAAACTATTTCCCATTGGTGTATATGAATGACCTCTTGATATTGAATTTACCACAATTTTAATTAGATTGTGTACAAATGTTCTACACAATATCAAAATAGTTTTAAAAAATCATAAAAAACTCACAATGAACTTAACAAAAAGAATTTTGAATTTCGGTTGGAATTTAACCAAGAGGTAAAGGTGGTAGCTTTACAGTATACATATGTATGCTGCTAACTAGTTGTAAGTTGAAAGTAATTTAGCAAACCTCGCAATCTTATTTTAGAAAATGCCCCTAAACTAATTGGGGTGATGACTTCTGTATATAAAAGATAACAGATTATAGATAATTGTAACGAAAAGAAAGTGGTTTAAATGTTGCAAATATACCCGCAAGATGGTAATTATCAAAGTTTTTTGAAAATTGTTAATTTTAACCCCGGCTTCACCTACATTATGCATTATTTCGGTGTCGCTTAGCCATCTGGAGTTTCCAGTTGCGTGACTTTCATTTCTAGTCAAGCCCTACTTATACTGTGAATTTGGACGAAATCGGTGATGACGAGTAGGGACCCTCTCCTTGTTAGATTAACTGAATGGTTATTTAAACTTAGTCTTGTTAGTAATTTTAATAAGCTTAATTTTTACCTTTCTGGCATTATTTAACTTAAATTTTTTCATTAATTTGATTCTTTTTATTTCTTATTTTCATAATGTCTGTAAATTTTTTAAAAATTATCTCTTCTGTGAGTTCCGCTGTGAGAATAATTTGGGAAATTTTTTGAATGGGACCATGAGCTTTTCGGATCTTGGCACTGATAGGGGCGCGAGGACTATTTATCACGAGCCGGGATAACTGGTTTAGACAGGGTAAGCGTTTTATTCAATATTATGTGCAATCCGTTCTCGGGGACTAAATGTTTGCGTATTTAAATCGAGAACTTTGCGTAATAAAATTTATGATTTCAAGTACATTTTTTCAGGCTCATCATAATGGTCAGTGAATCATGGTTGAATGAATCGATCCCATCCTCTGTTGTCTCCATTTCCGGTTACAATCTTTTTCGAAATGACTATAAAGATCTCATCGAGGGGTTGAGTGATCGAATTTGTCGGCATTGAAATAGTGTCAGGGAGTTCTAAATGTAAGGTGGAAATTTTTTGTCTTTATTAGACTAACATTAATTGAAAAAACAAAATGTTTTGAATTTACAAAATGCATTGAGATGCAGAAAAAATATCGAACTTTTCGACCAAGCGATCAGAGAGGTGTCATCAGTGTGCTTATCTCTGATCGCCTACCACCGAATTTCGATGATAGAAGTCACCCAATTGTTCTTATCAATAATTTTTAACAAAAGCAAGAGTGTATTATATCGTAGCAAGATTTCTCATTGCAATTTCCAAATTAGGTATGTTGACGTATGTTAATTTGGAAAAAACAAGATGACAGTTGGTTAAAAATTTTATCGCTGAAAAACTACAAATTGTTTATGAAGTTTAGATAAGCATTTTTACAATGTACAATTAAAAATGGACTTGAATTAAATTTTTCAATAAATTAATAAAAAAAATCTAAAAATTTCCGAGAAATAAAAAAAAAACTATGTAAAAATGGTCATAGAAACAGGGAATGTCAAAATTTTACTAGCATTTTAATGCTCCGCGTATTAAAACTTTCAGTAAAATAAGGAGACAGACAAAGCGCCATCTACCTTAAATAGAGACATATTCACTTTTTACCACTGAACTCCGTATTGTACTAGTAAAATTATCAGTAAAATTTTTTCTTGCGATTTTATCAGCGCTAAAATTTATATGAAAATGTCATATTTTACTGGAACTCGATACTAGACTTAGATATTTAGATAACTAGATAAGAAATATAATTAAGTTAACAGTTATTATACAAACTGGGTAGAAGAAGCCCAATAAATAATTCAAAGAATGAATAAAACAAATTTAATCCTTCAATAAAAAAAAGAAATCTTAAAATTGTCATAGAAATAAGTGATGTCAAAATTTTACCAGTATTTTAATTCCACGCATTAAAATTGTTAGTAAAATTATTAGAGACATAGACTAAGTATAGGCTGAAATAACGAAGAAATTTTGGTATGTAAATTCAGCGCCAATCCACTATGGTGGCGAATGGATTTCATTTAAAACATAATTTAATAATTGTAATTTGCCTACTTCTAGGCATTTAAATACTTCTAGGCGTCTTAATTTTGTTCTTACTTTCTTTGTGAAATAGAACGAACGAACACATACTAATAAAATTGTATAATCACAGATTAAATAAAGTTGTGTAGTAGTGTTGTACATTGTATGTATAGTAAAGGCACTGCAGCATGGTTAAACGATAAAAATGTGTCATGTGAGGGTATTGACTGGAGATTGGGATTTTTCATATCATACTCTTTAGAGTCTTTCAGCGCGCTGGTTATACATTTATTGATGAGTTTGATTTCATAGGGAATGCATTATATTGTCAATTTGCACATTTCATAATTTTTTTCTTTGACCATTGTGTTGACTATTTAAATTGATTAATATTTTTTGACTCGGATTTGTTTCTTGGAATTTCGATTTACCTTTTACGTGTTGGATATTTTCGCAATTATATTTGATATTTTGGTTAGAACTTGGGTTCGACTACGGCTTTTGATTGATCTTGGTTTAGGATATTCTGATATTTTTTAGTTATTGTTCTTTCTGTTACAACTTGGCTTTGATTTGGTTTTTATTTTTTCTTTAATTTTAGGTTTCGGCTTTTAAAAAATACTTAGAAAATGAAAATTTTTTTTTGTTCCTGTATTGTTGAACATTGCGAATCATCCTCGAGAAATAATGATTCTCAGAATTTTACTGTATTTCCACCTTATGAAATCAGAAGGTTTGAAGATTGGTGTAAGCCAATAGGTAAAGACTTAGTTTCTGGCAATGATTTTGCTGCAAATAGACTTTCAAGATATGCTGTCCCTTCAGTCAGACTTTCGGATAATTTCTCTTATTTTTTTGATTCTGATATAGACATGCAGTTTAATAAAGAAGGTACTTTATGAACCTATTTGAAAGAATATTTACTACAAAGCTAGACTAAAGAAACTTTATCGAAGGAATGTTTAAATGATGTAGATTTTATAAAATGCTTGGAAAATTTACAGATACCAAATGAACGCCAAAGAAGTCTCTTGTAATCAATGCATAACAAGCCAAAAATCAACCTCATACTGACGTAAAAAATATTTTGACTTGAAAGCGAAATACAATAAAGAAGGAAATATAAGAAAAAACTATGCATTGAGAATGCTATTGAAAAATTAGATTCGCCTGATGTATTCAAAAGTTTTACAAAATGGTACTAACTAAAAAAGAAAAACTGTTCCTTTTCCTGGAGAGCAGCGAATACTTGCGCATAATATTTATTATATAAATCTCCCCAAAATTACCAGTTTTTAAAAGATCTCTGAAATTAAAAAAAACACTTAATGGTTAAACATATTTTTCCGGATATATACTGGGAGGTCCTGGAGCAATTATAGGAAGTCTTTAAAAATGAAGATTTGATAACTCAACAAGTCGTTCTTGTTTGTGATGAACTTCGTATTCGACGAGAATTAGAGTATAATATAAAGTTTGATTACGTAGATGGCATAGTAGATGATGGAAGAATAAGAGAAAATAAATTAGGTACAAATGTGTGTTCTTTCATGATAGGAGGTCTTTTGTCATCCTGGTCATACACCATAGCTCACATGGTCTCTGCAGGGTCTATTTTAGGAGAACTTTTGAAGACTAAAAAAATATTACACTAACTAACTAATAACAGATCCTGTTTCAATTTTTTATGTGTTTCTAAGGACTCAAGAGCAATAGTGGCTGTATATGATATAGTATATTTGATAAAGTCACTGAGAAATATAATGATGAAATATGAGTGACTTACTCATGATGGTACAGTTTCTTGGGATGTTGTAACGGAATTGTATGAAATAGACAGAAATAAAACAACAAGGCTTTGCGTTCAGCTTAAAGCAGAGCATATCATGCTAAACAATTTTCAAAAAATTAAGGTTAAAAATGCTGTTCAGGTCTTAAGTTGGTCGGTTGCGTCAGCATACCAACCTTACAAAAACTAGGCAAATTTGATGAGAGAAAAGTGAACAGTTTCTTTGATGTAATGTAATGTAAAATGCTTTGGTAAAAAAAAAAACCTATATGAAACCACTTAGTGAAACTAATACAATAACTATTGATTTTCTTAAAGAAATGAAAGTATATTTTGAACAAATTACATTACAGTCAAAAATTGTGACAAAGCCTCCCAAAGTATATGCTTTTGGTAGCATAGTTCAATATATTGTTACGTGCAAAGAAAGAGACAACTACTGACATCTACTGGCAATGGAGAAGTAGAACTACTGACATCTACTGGCAATGTGGCAATGCAGAAGTAAACGACTTTAGGTTCGGAGAATTGATTATGGTATCTACAGGAAGGTTCAGGAATAGAATGAATAGAACAGTCAAGAAGCTTCTGGAAAATAGAACACTCGAGAATAATCTGGAGAGTTTCTAGGGTATAAATATAACAGTTGTCATAGCCAGAATAAGAGTCTTGTCTTAGACGTTGCAGTGTTAACAAGCGAAAGTAATAACGTGCGGAAGTGTTTTAATTAGATTGCGATAATTGAAAGTACAGTATTAAGCGATAATTAGAGTTGAGTTGATTAATAGAAAGTTTATGAATTTTGTATAAGATTAGAGTGAAATAAAGAACTTGTATATTAAGTATTTAATATTGTGTTTTAAATAACGAACCTCAAAGGCCACGCTCGCAACAACTGGTGTCAGAAGTGAAATAAATTCGCGAAATAAAGTGGTGGCAATTGACTTTAAAATTCAAAGTGTGATTAATTTTGTGAAATTGTGTTAAATTTTGAAAGTTCTGGAAAATAATTTATATTCAACTTAAAGTAATGGGGCGAAAATTCGAGGAGCTTCGAACGCAGGATTTGAAAGTGGAGTTAGGGAACCGGTCATTACAAACGACAGGTGCAAAGAAAGTTCTAGTCGAGCGACTCAGACAAGCTTTGATAGAGGAAGGAAAGAATCCTGAAACATTTGTTTTCGAAGATAACTTGGAAGAAACCGAAGTTGAAGAAGAGCCTACAATGAAAATGGAACAGCTTTTGAGTGCTTTAATGAGCAAAATGGAAGCCCGTTTTGATGAACAAAAGAATTCTCTCGAGGAACAAAAGAATTCTCTCGAGGAACAAAAGAATTCTCTCGAGGAACAAAAGAAATCTATGGAAGCTGGTTTTGATGAACAAAAGAATTCTCTCGAGGAACAAAAGAATTCTCTCAAGGAGCAAAAGAATTCTCTGGAATCCCGTTTAGATGAGCAGAAGAAATCTATGGAAACCCGTCTGGACGAGCAAAAGAATGCTTTTGAGGAACAAAAGAATTCTCTGCAGAATAGTCTAGAAACTTGTTTGGAGGAACAGAAGAACTTTCTGAAAGGTTCATTAGACGAACAAAATGTGAAAATTGAGGAAATCCAGCAGGAAGTGTTGGAAGTTCGACAACAAGTGTCGGGAGTACAACAAAATGTTACAGAACAGCTTGACAGTTTTAAAGCAGATCTGGAAAGAATAAGGCATCGTCAGCCTCTAAACGTAGCAGCTGAAATATCTGGCGCAGGTAGAATGAAACCTCCAATATTTGATGGACAAAGTTCATGGCATATCTTCAAGAGACAATTTGAGGCAGCTTCAGAGGTAAATGGATGGAATAATGAAGACAGAGCTATAGCTCTGGTGTTAGCACTTCGAGGTCCTGCTTCAGAACTCTTACAAACTGTACCGATTGAAAATCAACGTGATTACACTTCATTAGTACAGGCGATAGAATTACGTTACGGAGATGAGCACATGCAGCAAGTATATCGCCTACAGTTGCGCAACAGGATTCAAAAGCATGGCGAATCACTACAACAATTGCAGGCTGATGTGGAAAGATTAGCGCATCTTTCATACTCCAGCGTAAATGCGGATTTCCTTAATGAAGTGGCGATGGAGGCATTTGTGAACGCTATTGCAGATCAAAATTTACAACAAGCGTTAAGGCTAGCAGGAAAGAAATCAACAGCAGAAGCACTAGCCTATGCATTAGCGTATGAATCCGCCAGACAAGCTTCACGGAGTGCAGTACGAGTAAGAGAAATTTCAGTGGAAGAATGTACTTGTAACAGAGTGCAATCATCACAGAGCCCGCCCTCACGTGGTGTCCTTCGATGCTGTAATTGTAATAGATCAGGGCACCTTCAAAGAGACTGCAGAAAACGTCGACGAGTGGAATCACCTGAAGAAGGGAAAGAAGAATGCCAAAGATGTCGAGCCAGGGAACAAGCTATTCATGGAGAGACTAGATATCAAGCAGCGACTAGTCGCATCAGCTCTCCTGTTGAGCAATCGGAAAACTAGTAAAAACCAACTTTGTGGGGCAGAAGTTGGTTGGTGGAATCGGCAGCCCCGAAGTCATCATTCAAGTAGGCCAGTTGCAGAGAAATAATAGCAGTCTTATTATATATGGAAGTGTAGGAAAAAATGACTGCGCAGTCACTATCGATACTGGAGCTGCAAGATCAATTATTAGAACAGATCTTGTTAAGAACAAATGGCTTCATAATACCACCAAATATCTACTAAGAACAGCAACTGGAGCAGCAGCACGGGTGTTTGGAGAAATAACTTTAGATGTTCAACTAGGCGAACTACTATTTCCTCACACTTTCCTGGTTTCAGACATAATGGATGAATGCATTCTTGGAATAGATTTCATGACCACATACAAAATAAATCTGGATGTTGGAGAGCGGACTCTCAAATATGGGAACATAGAAATTCCTATGAAACTAGGAGAAGGAGCAGATCATCCTGTGAAAGTAAGGACGATGGTCTGCGAAAATATAACTCTTTCGCCGTGCTCCGAGACACTAATATGGACAAAGCTTACTGATGACATCGGGACCTGCAGATTCTATCTGGTGGAACCTAACCCCACAAAAGTCACATCGAGCATCATTGTGGGGAAGACTTTAGTGAAGGCAGAAGGTGCAACATTAATACCAGTCAGAGTGCTTAACACATCCGAAAATGAGGTACAACTAAAAGAAGGTGCTATAATTGGAAATTGTGAACCCGTTTACCAAATCGTCAATTTGGATAATGGTAGTAATATCAGGGAGACAAAACCTATACCAGCTACTACCCAACAGGTTCAGAAACTTCTTTCGTCCAGTGCCTTAAGTAAACAACAACACAACGATGCCAAAGAGGTGATCGATGAATTTTCGGAAGTATTTGCAATGAATGATGATGACTATGGTAAAACAAATCTTGTCCAGCATCGGATCGATACAGGAGAGTCCAGGCCCATTCGACAGACACCACGCAGATTGCCATTAGCCAAACAACCAGAAGTTGCAGACATGATGAACTCTATGAAGAAACAAGGCATAATAGAGGAATCTAACAGCCCTTGGACATCGCCGGTTGTTCTGGTTAGGAAAAAGGATGGCAGCACCCGATTCTGCGTAGACTACCGCCAACTAAATAACGTGACGAGAAAAGATAGCTATCCATTACCAAGGATTGATGACACGTTGGATACCCTTTCCGGAGCGCAATGGTTTTCCACATTGGATTTGAAGAGTGGTTACTGGCAAGTGGAAATACATCCCGAGGACCGAGATAAAACTGCTTTCTCAGTTGGCAGTGGCTTATGGCAATTTAAAGTAATGCCATTTGGGTTATGTAATGCTCCAGCCACATTCGAACGACTAATGGAATGTGTTCTACGTGGTTTAACCTGGAAAACATGTCTTGTCTACTTGGATGACATAATAGTTATCGGAAGGACATTCAAGGAACATAAAAACAACTTACGAGACGTACTTCAAAGACTCAAAGATGCAAAATTGAAGCTCAGTGCGAGTAAATGTGCTCTATTCAAAGATGAAGTTAAATATTTAGGGCACATAGTTTCATCACAAGGAGTAAGAACCGATCCAGAGAAGATAGAAGCCGTCAAAAATTGGCCAGTTCCAAAGGACAAACATCAATTACGGAGTTTTCTTGGTTTAGCTACCTACTACAGGCGATTCGTGAAAGGTTTTGCAGATATAGCAAGAAGTCTACATCAAATTACAGAAAAGGGAAGGCCGTTCATATGGTCGGATAAATGCAACGAAAGTTTTGAAAATTTGAAGCAACAGCTCTGTGAAGCTCCAGTACTTCACTATCCAAAGCTGGGAAAAACATTTATATTAGACACGGATGCCAGCAATGAAGGTATTGGTGCAGTGCTTTCGCAGGAGGAGAATGGTCAAGAAGTTCCAGTAGCTTACTATAGCAAAGCACTTTCAAAGCCAGAGAAAAATTATTGTGCTACAAGAAAAGAGCTACTTGCTATTGTAAGTTCAACGAAACATTTTCATAAATATCTCTACGGGCAGAAATTCATCCTTCGCACCGACCATGCGGCGCTTAAATGGCTTCTGCAGTTTAAGAACCCTGAGGGACAAGTCGCGAGATGGATAGAGCGACTCCAGGCTTATGATCTTGAGATCCAACACCGAAGAGGTCGTATCCATGGAAATGCAGACGCCCTTTCACGACGTCCATGCAAACTTGAATGCAAACATTGCGCACGGGTGGAAGAAAAAGAAACAACAGCAACTATACAGTTGGTAACCGTGGAACCATCTACAGGTTGGGACAACGAGGACCTGAGAACAGCACAACGAGAAGATCCGGACATTTCACCTATTCTCGCTTGGAAAGAAGATATGGAAAGACCAGACTGGAAGGATATTTCGGAACGGAGTGAGAAGCTGAAAAGTTACTGGGCTCAATGGAACTCTCTTCATGTTGAATGTGGTATATTAAAACGCAAATGGGAAGCACCTAACGGCGAATATTTCCGAATGCAGATAGTCGTGCCAGCATCAAACGTCAAAGATGTTCTAGAAGAAATGCACGGTGGAACCTCTGGAGGACATTTGGGAGTGAACAAAACCATTTCCAAAATACGAGAAAGGTTTTATTGGCTACATATGCGAGAAGATGTGGAGGAGTGGTGCCGCAGATGTACTGTCTGTGCTGCTTGCAAAGGGCCGCAACACAGAAGCAGAGGAGAAATGCATAAGTATAACGTCGGAGCCCCCTTTGAAAGGATAGCTGTAGACATCGCTGGACCTTTTCCTGAAACGGATGGCGGTAACCGTTATATTTTAGTTGCCATTGACTATTTCAGTAAATGGCCTGAAGCTTATGCAATCCCTAATCAAGAGGCAACCACAGTTGCGGAACAAATAATAACGAATTGGGTCAGTAGGTTTAGTGTGCCTCACGAACTTCATTCGGACCAAGGACGGAACTTCGAATCGCGGACTTTCCAGGAGATGTGTAAAATGTTGGGAATAAGAAAAACTAGAACAACTCCTCTACACCCACAATCTGATGGCATGGTAGAGCGCTTCAACAGAACATTGATCGAGCATCTAAAGAAAGTAGTTGACTATCATCAACGCGATTGGGATCGACACATTCCTATATTCCTAATGGCTTATAGATCAGCTATTCATAGTACTACCGGACAAACCCCAGCTAAAGTCATATTCGGAAGAGAGATGCGTTTACCTAGCGACCTCAAATTCGGTACCCCCAGAGGTGAACAAAAGTTACCAGAAGACTACGTATTGGAGCTCAAACAACAATTAGCTGATGTGCACGAGGCCACGAGGACGAAATTAGCAACAAATACTGATCGGATGAAGACCCGCTATGACCTACGTGCTAATTCCGCAGGATTTAATGAAGGTGATCTTGTTTGGCTCTATAATCCGAGACGATGTAAGGGACGTTCTCCAAAATTGCAACAACACTGGGAAGGACCGTATTCAGTAGTAACTAGAATTAATGACGTGGTATACAGGATTCAGCGTGGCACAAGAGGCAAGCATAAAATTGTTCACTTGGACCGCTTGTGTCAATACTACGAACATCAAGACCGTGGACCACCTGTTGTTCGGGACGAACAAATTTAAGAAGGGGGCAGTGTTACGTGCAAAGAAAGAGACAACTACTGACATCTACTGGCAATGGAGAAGTAGAACTACTGACATCTACTGGCAATGTGGCAATGCAGAAGTAAACGACTTTAGGTTCGGAGAATTGATTATGGTATCTACAGGAAGGTTCAGGAATAGAATGAATAGAACAGTCAAGAAGCTTCTGGAAAATAGAACACTCGAGAATAATCTGGAGAGTTTCTAGGGTATAAATATAACAGTTGTCATAGCCAGAATAAGAGTCTTGTCTTAGACGTTGCAGTGTTAACAAGCGAAAGTAATAACGTGCGGAAGTGTTTTAATTAGATTGCGATAATTGAAAGTACAGTATTAAGCGATAATTAGAGTTGAGTTGATTAATAGAAAGTTTATGAATTTTGTATAAGATTAGAGTGAAATAAAGAACTTGTATATTAAGTATTTAATATTGTGTTTTAAATAACGAACCTCAAAGGCCACGCTCGCAACAATATTAATGGTGTCTTAAAAGATGTACGTGATTAGACATTTTTATTAACTGCTAAATTGCAACAGGACATTTAAAAAAATCAATTTTCCTTTCCATCAGTAAGGGAATACAAGAATCACATAAAACATGTCATATCCAAGAAATACGTGAGATCTGAATTAATATCAGAATGGTCGAATTGTTTACCGTGTGATGTTTCTGGTAGGAGTCAACTTGAAAATAAGAACTCTACTTAAGATTTTGAAATTGTTCGAACAAATATATTAAAAAGCGAAACTACCAAAAACGCGGAAGATGATGATGAATGGATAGTAGAAACGGAACGCATTGAGAACTTTTTACACATAGATGATATCTTCAAACTCAATTAAATATTGTTACGTGCAATAGAAAGAGACAACTGGTGACATCTACTGGCAATGTGGCAATGGAGAAGTAAACGACTTTCGGTTCGGAGAATTGATTATGGTATCTACAGGAAGGTTCAGGAATAGAATGAATAGAACAGTCAAGAAGCTTCTGGAAAATAGAACACTCGAGAATAATCTGGAGAGTTTCTAGGGTATAAATATAACAGTTGTCATAGCCAGAATAAGAGTCTTGTCTTAGACGTTGCAGTGTTAACAAATGAAAGTAATAAACGTGCGAAAGTGTTGTAATTGGATTTCGATAATTGAAAGTACAGTATTAGCGATAATTAGAGTTGAGTTGATTAATAGAAAGTTTGTGAATTTTGTATGATTAGAGTGAAATAAAGAACTTGTATAATAAGTATTTAATATTGTGTTTTAAATAACGAACCAAAGGCCACGTTCGCAACAATATTTTGCAGGATATATTTCATATAAGATGTCAGGTAATAGATATGTGACATTAACAATCGATGAAAAATGTACAACGGACATACCTAATAGTTATTTGATTAGTTTTAAGTCATATGATATGAATAATCCAACTTCATTGAAGAGTACAACCGACCTTTTTTTCAAAATTTGTGCGACGAAAATAGAAACTTTCAAAAGCTTCTTTCAATCAAATATTCATAACCAAAAAATAAAGCAAATCTTAGTATACACGGCAATATAACAAACTAACAGCCAATTCCCAAATTGGTTTTCTGAAAATGATAAATGCAGAGGTCACAAAATCCAATTGCATGACTTTCTGTTACTAGTGTTAATAAGGAAAAACTGTGGTTGGTTATCGAAAGAAGCAAGGCAGTGGGAGTCAAGAATTGCTAAAAATCGTATTGAAGTTTTAAGGCGCTAAGCTAAAATTATCAAATTTATCAGTGACTGAATATCTGTTGATATATTGATGATACAATCATTTCTAAATTTCCTAAAAGTATGTTACACGATTTATTAGTTCTGCTAACTGCCACAGTGTGTGCTAAATTCATCTACATGATTTGTAAAGAAAATGCACCAATATATTCAGTGATTTTTTCTATTCTATATCATATTTAGTCTATGGCATTGATTTTATTTATTTTGTTGTGCAAAATTTCAGCTTTCTAAGTACACGCGTTCTCGAGTTATCGTAAGGACGGGCAGACAGACGGAAATGCAAAAATCAAAATAACTTTAAATTTTATGCATGGGTCCAATCCATTTTGCTGTAGCCTCATTATCTCTATATGTTAGAAATGGAATGACAATCATAGTATACCCTTTAGATTTCATCTAGGGTATAAAAAAAAAATAATGTTCATGCTCATAAGATATTGCTTTCTGTATACCGCCATCCGAACCAAAAATTTTAAGAAATTTCATCAAATGAGACAAATTGCTTGGCGGAAAATATTTACTATTCACGAAAAATCAGTGTACCAGTCAACAACCAGATGTGAAAATGCAGATCGCAGAAATTCTATTGAAAAGCCGACCCGAAAATTTCTTGGAAGCCCGCAGTGCCTAGATAAGAGTTTTATCTGTTCTGCAACTTTCTGGTGCGAAAGCGAAGTATGAAATTCTATTCACTTAAATCACGTACAGTTGCCAAATACTTCAAATGGTCTTGATACTAATCAAGATATGCCTTCAAATTTGTTTATTACAGATTTTTTCCACATTTCTACACATCATTAGATAAAGAAAGACGGAAAAAACAAAATTAGATTAGATTCTTTGCTGTGATATGACGCTATTTATTATCGAAGACAACTTATTATCCTCATATTCGCCAAGTTTTGCTAACAGATGGCGGACCGTTTTGTTAGCAAATGATAAAGTACTACAGTGGTGACTCAGTGTGAAGAGGTAACAACATATTGTGCGCGGCGGTGGCATATCTATATGTATAAAATCAATGGTCTATGGCAGAGATTTACAAAGCGCCATCTGTCTTATAATATACCAGCGAAGTCGGTACTGCACTAGTAAGAACATCAGTTAAATTTTTGCTTGAGAATTTTCCAGTGGCAAAATTTGTATGGACATTTTACTCTATACTAAGTTTAAGCGTAGTATCGAGTTCAGGCAAAGTCAAATTGAATGCGGTCTCCAAATATTTCACGTTAAGATCGTTAGTAAAATTTTGACATATGTAAATTTGGAAAAAAACATAGTGACAGCTGTTTAAAAATGTTATCGCTGAAAAACTTCAAATTGTTTATACGATTCAGATAAACGATTTTACAATTTACAATTAAAAATGGACTTAATTGAGCAAATTGATGACGCAATTATCTGTGGGGCAATTTTATGCATTACAGATTTTTTCGGAGGGTACCAGTAGCAAGGAAGCGCTTTCAATTTTTGTAAAGCCTTATTTAAAAGAACGGAAGGTAAACGAGGTAATCCGAAAATTGTCAAGAGAAGCTAAATTCTACAATAAATTCAAAAAACATTCTGAAAATTGTCATAGAAACAGGAAATGTAAAAAATTTACCAACATTTTAATGCTCCGCACATTAAATGTTCAGTGAAATAAGTGGGGATATACAGACCGCCATATATCTTAAAATAGAGAAAATGACACATTTTACCGTAGTGGACTAGTAAAGACATTAGTAAAAATGTTTGCTTGGAATTTTTAGTAAAAAATTTTGCTTGGAATTTTACCAGCGGTCAAATTTATATGGAAATGTCACTTTTTCTCGAACTCCATACTGATTTAAAGTAAGACAAAAGAACAGAATCACCTCCTCGGACTTGAAGTAAATACCTGCCGTTTAAATGCTTTTGAAATGTATGAATCTCAAAAAGATAAGCAGTCCATTTATTAGGGTTACGTACCCAAAGGGTAACAATGGGAACCCTATTACTAAGAATTCGCTGTCCGTCCGTGACAAGGTTGTATCTCATGAACCGTAGTTAATAGGTAGACAGTTGAAATTTTCACAGACTGTGTATTTCTATTGGCGCTATACAAATATAAAAAATTAAATAAATTTAAAAATTAAAGGGGGCCCCCATACAAGAAACGCGATTTTTTCGACGTTTTTTTCCTCGTTTTATTCTCATTCATTATTATTATCATAAGTAGGCATTTTTTTTTCAAATAATTTTCAAATATTATTATTATTTTTTCAAATGACGCCTACTCTCATGTGAAAAAAAAAATAAATAAAAAGTACATACGAGTCCGACTCGTACTTGGGCGGTTATTTACTATACATAATAGGGGTATTCACGCAATGTTGTATCTAAGAGTGTATCGTTGTAAAAGATGTATTTGACTACCACCCAGTAAAATCATACAAGGCATATGCATATAAAATGCAATACAAGGGTCTTGTATTTTTACATTCACAAATTAGCAGTGCAAATCGAGTTGTATAGTTGTACTTAGGACGTCAGATTGAACGTCAGATATCAGGGGGTTCAGCGGTAGACGGGGACTGTCCTAGGAAAATTTCCACTATGCCAAACGAAAGATTCTTTTGAGGACTAACGACTGGTGCATTTATATTTTTTCTAGGTGGTACTGGGTTGATTTAGGAAGGTGTTCAATTTGCATCTGCTCGCATCACGGTTTTCCCCCACAAAAAAAAAGGTATTGCAAATTTGTGAGCCCGAAACATAAGTAATGGCGCATCAAAGAGCATGAAACTTTCTGGAAAATTTAATAAAACATCACCGAAAAACAAATTGGTGTGACCGATTTTCTTTTTCGGCCCTAAATTACTTAACAATAGTATTTCAAGTTCAAAAAATTAGCTTTAATTATTTTCAAAATTCGAAACTTTCTTGCGGAGTGAGCAGGAGATGGATCAAAAAAAAATTATCGAAAAACAAGTTTCGATTTGGGGTATTTTGGGGTGTGGGGTTATTATCCTTACCCCCTCAAGCCGCAAATATGACATGTGGGGTGTCTAAATTAATGCCTCGTTTTTCCATTTTCAATGCGGTATACTCCATAGTATATTTTTTCCACCCTCTAAAACTTGATTACATTTTAACTGAAAACCAGTTTTTTACTTTGTCGGACCCTGAATCATAACGGATGCCCCTAGAGAAAAATTTTTGCATTAAGGGGGTGCTCTAGTTTCTCGGCTGTTTTTTACGGCTTTTTCAATAATTTTTTACGGGAAAACCATCGAAATAATCAATTTCATTGTATTTGCATAATCTTTATTAACATTTAAGTAAGCTTTAAAAATTTTTTTGAAGTCAAAATATATAATAGAATAAAAGTTATAGTGGCCGACAGGAAGACATCAAGTAAAAGAGGTGCTTGACGGTGACCAAGATTGCGGCTGTTCTGCTTATGTGAAATAAAAAAACCAAACGGCATTTTAATCTTCATATTTAGCGATTGAAATAGAGTGAATTCTAAATTACAAAAATTGACTTTTTTATACACTTTTGAAAATTACATTCTAGTTTTTACTCATTTTGTCTTAAGTTTTTCGCTTTTATCGAAGCAATCATGATAATCCTAGTTCAATCGCTACTTATAACATATTAAAGATGCTGTATAAATTTGAACAGGATCGGTGCAGTAGTTTCTGCAATATCGTGGTCACCGTTTCGAAAAATGGTGTTTCGAGAAAAACGCGTTTGAAAGTTCGCGCATGTGATTTATACTAAAAATTTCATCTCACCGTCAATCTGCTATGCCTGGACCATACAATAGGCCTTCCTTTTCTTCTTGGAAGTCACGCAGAGCTACAACTGCCACAGCAAAACTGAACTAACCGACGCTTCAAAGCGTCTTTGTCAATATTCGAAAGCGTCTGTCAACGGGCTCGGCTCCCCTTTACGCGGGCCTAAATCGCGCTCTGTTTACCTGCTCCGTTCCAGGTCCGTAACTTGTGAACCACTTCGAATATCGAAAAATCCTTTGGCACACATTTTCTACATCTGTTGTAGATATGATTTATGAAAAAAAGACAAAATCGATTTTTCCGACCCGAGAGACTAGAGGACCTCCTTAAATTAACAAAATTCTATTAGAAGGGTTTTATTTTCAATTCGAGATATTTCCACACTGAGCCTTTACTCCCGAAGTTCAATGTTTTTCCTCATCTGGGTCCCATATACCCCATTAATACATATGAATTATTTTTCCAATTTTTTTTTCGATCATAGGCATTACGATTAAGAAACTTTTTGATCTTAACAAAAAAATTCCTCTGAAGCACCGTTATTCCGTATACATAAAATGTAAATTTTTACATTTTGTCACGGCAAACATATCTCCTAAACTATTAGCCCGAGCCGAAAACGAATTAGAAATAAACGTTCCCAACAAAACAGGCTTCGTTTTATCCGCTGACATTATAATTAAGTAGTAATAGTAGAAATAACAACTTGGGAAACAACCAAAACGGTCAGAAAACGCTATGAAAAGCCGGATCTTCACAATTATTATTTTCTAGGATATGAATCCTAGGAGTTTTGAGGATTTTCTCAATTTTTCGGGGGCCGGGGAGAGCTCCTATGGGCCCATTTTATCACCCTATTTCCATAATTACATTTCGAAGTAAGCTAAAGGCTAAAGGGTGTGTTCACTCTTTGTTGTAAATTCTTGTTGTATTTTTACACCGGTTCCACTGACACGGCTGGATCTAGGGGGAGGGGGGCACTCGGGTGCACTTGCCCCAGGCGATAGCTTTAGGGGGGCGGCAATACGACGACTTATGAACTTATAACTAAGCGAAAAAAAAATCTAATTACCAGAATTGAAAAATTTTTTCAGATCACACTTTAGTCTTCTTTCCAGAATCTGAAAGCTCCCTTGCTGACATCATACTTTGAATTGTGCTCATATACAGCCAGTCAATTTACTTTCTATTAAATTTAAGTCTGTAAGCCTCAGTAAGCTAATTAAGCTAAATGCTCAAATTGTACCTTTGTATCATAGATGAAATGAATTCAAAGATTATACAAATGTACTAAGGTGGTAATCCTATGTTCGCCATCATCACCCCACGTTACAGAGAATACAAGCAATTTTCATTAAATTTTGACACATAAGCTGTGTGACGAAATTTCGTCCACTAATGTATATACATTTCTACTAAAAATACAGAGAGAAGAGAAAGAATATTGTGTTCTCTGCACCGTGCTTTCTATACATTACATGATATTTCGTCCACTAATGGTGGAACGTGGTTCGTAATGAGAATAACTTGTATTCTCTCTACCGTGCCATCCACCAATCCTATCTCGAGTGTGGGCAGAATATAGAATAGTAGGCACAAGCACAGAGCCAGAAAAACAATTTTATGCCAGCTAAATTTGGCCGTTTTAGCCTGAGTTAAAGCCTTTGAATCAGGCTAAAAAATCGGCTAAATTCTTTCAACCTGAACGGCTGTAGGCCAGAATTCTTACAAAGAGTTTTTTTTTTTAAATCGTCTCAAATTTTAGTCGTTTTAGCCGGGAAGATACATATTGAAAAGCGGGTAAAATAAAAAAGCAGTTAACAATTTTTTACAAATTTTTTCAGGCTAAATAGCGGCTAAAATGGCAACTCTGTACAATGCGTCATCCGACGTGGAGATGGAGACCTAAATATCGTTTTCGACAGGATAATCACTGAAATTTCGACAAGGATGGAAAGTGCCAAGAAATTAAATAACTATTTCTCTTTCTTGAATGGAGGATACGAGCTAAGCAAACTGTCTCCCGATGTGTTGAAACAACATTGCGTCAATTTAGCCTTAAAATATAATAAAGACTTAAATGCCACAGACTTGTGTCAGGAGCGAGCTTGTTGTGTTTCAGGATCAAACTCCAAACCTTCTCAAATCTGTTGATTTAAAAATAAGCAATGCTCTCAGCCTATTGCAAATGATTTATGCAAATAATTTAGAAGACGCGTTTCCAAATCTGTGTATTGCATTGCGTATATACTGTACACTCCCCACTACTTCTGCAAGTTGCGAGAGGAGTTTTAGTAAATTAAAATTAATAAAAAATTATTTAAGATCTTCCATGAGTCAAGAAAGATTGTCTGGACTTGCAATTCTATCGATTGAAAGTAATTTTATAAAGGAGATAGATTTTGAGGATGTAGTAGATAGGTTTGCTGAGAAGAAAGCACGGAAGGTTGATTTTTAATTGTCATTATTTATTTATTCTCTATAACTAAAGACATATCTGTCCAAGTGAATTTCTGTTTTTTCGGACTAAAACCTAATCTCGAATATAATAAAAATTTTAATTGTTATTCTTTGTGTTAAAAAAATAAACTGCCTTAGTAATGATATAATTTTTAGTTTTCCTTTTATTTTAAAACAGTTTCAAATTCACACCAAAATTAAGATCTAAAATAGAAAAGAGATTTCAAATTCATTTTATTTAAAAATCATTATTGTTTCAAATACAAATTGTTTTTTGCAATTCTGGTTCTATTTCCAGGGTATGCAGGATATAATAAGTCATCTATCATATATGCTGCATAGTATGTATACCTTGGAACTGTAATAAAATTTACCCCAAATAAAGATTGTTGTTAGAGGGGGCGGTAACTAACGGCTTTGTCCCCCACCCCTCCTCAAAAATTTCCTAGATCCGGCACTGTCCACTGATACATTAACCCATATTCTCCTAGCGTCGTCATATGACGACGCAAATTACCCATAAATAAATTGCATGTAGAAGTGTATCCGAAGTGTTCTAACATGTCGGCAAATATGTTTTCTTATATACTGAGTATTGTTTTCTGTATATAAAGTCATTGGCTCCCAGCACATTGCACTGACCGGACGTGATTATTCTTGAAAAGTGAGTGACTTATAAGAAAACGCTAAAATCATGACGTCTACAAGCAAGTAAGTACTGAATAATATGATTGCAGTAAAAATTAATTTTTTTCTTTATATATTTCAATTATATATTTGTTCAGCATTAGTTATAAATATAATAAATTTTTCCAAGAAAATTGGGAAAACAGTGATCTTTACATACTTTTTGATGTCGTCATATGACGACGCTAGGAGAATATATGTACATTTCTTTGTCTCCATTAGACCTATCCATTTTAATCAAAGAAAATCTCTGCTTCTTCTACCTCTTCTTAGGAACCCAGTTTGCATACTGCTAATCGAAAATTATTTGAATTTTCCTGTCAAATTCGTATCAATTTTGGTGGAGTTGTGTATGATATCTACGTAGTCGTGCAACAATACGGGTTTCTTTTATTTGCCCTGACTTGCGCAACACTGCAATATATATAATATATGGGGAGGGATCAGTTTGATAATATAATGAAATCTTATCATTTTCAATCAAATTTGACAAATTCTCCAAACTTCGACCCCTCATTTCACATCTCCAAAAAACGTTTATGAATAATATGAATAACATATCTACTGCAGCAATATCGCACGATGAAGCAATGTGGAATATTTTGGTAAGCCTGGATGCAGGCAAGCGATTAGAAATAAACCTATACGATAAAACTCACCATTGGGATATTTAATCGCCTTTGACCCATATCAGGGGAAAACTTTTAAAGGAGACGAAGAAATGGAAATTAAATTTGGCAAGTGCGCATCTACAGTACTTCACTTCCTCGATCAATATCTTCTATGTCAATCCAAATTTCCATACTATATAGTGTGATAATTTATTTACAACGTTCCTTTTACTCAAGGAACTAAAAGATCGCAGATATAACTGTACCGGTGCAATAAGAGCTAATCGCTTAGGAAATTGCTGCTGTTTTCTGAAGCCAAAAGAGTTGGAAAAGAAAAATAGAGGCTATACAGAAATTGCTACGGAAAAACTAAAAAAAAATGAAATTTTGAGTTGGTGGAAAAATAACTCATATATATCTATTGCTTCTACTTGTTTAGCATCTGATCCAGAAGGAAGTGTCAAGAAATGGAGTAAGACTGATCTCAAGCGCACTTCTGTCAGTATTCCTAATTCTGTCTAAAATTATAACCAAATATGCGTAGTAGTGACAGAATGGATCAAAATATATGGGTTTACCGCATATCCATACGTGACAAGAAATGGTGGTAGCCATTATTTATGTGGATGCTTGACACTTCTGTGCAGAACGATTGGTTGCTAGCGCGGAAACAAACAAATGATACGAAATTGACTAAACTTAGTTTTCGCCGTGATATGGCAATGTCATATCTATTAAAACACAGAAATGTACCAAAAACAGTTGGAAAAAAGCCGCCGAATTCTGCAGGATCTAAAGTAGCCCATTTCGACAAAATTGAACACTTTGTTCGCAAAACAGTAAACAATGAACAAAGCCGGTGTGCTGGCAGTAAACTATAAGTCTATACAATTAGAACTAAATGTTCTAAATGTAATGTAGGGCTATGCATAATTTGCTTGAAACCATATCGTACAGATTAACATGTTATGCAAAATACATACATATGTATAAATTAAGTTTAATTCCTTTTATATACCTTATATACTTACTGTCAATAATATATCTTAATTTAAAACACATAATTAGATTTTCATTGTTTTGTACCCATATTCTCCTAGCGTCGTCATATGACGACAACCCCTAACTAAGGGTTGTCGACCGATAGAATAAATTGGTGTCACATTTCATGCTGCGGTGACCATTTTTAGACAACTCCTTTAATTGCATAATGTTTTATAAGTATTTCTTAATTCCGGAGAATACGGGTTAAAGAGTGCATACCCTTAATATGTTAGTGATGTAAATGAAAAACTTTTTTGACATCTCTAAAGATTCTAATTGCTTTTAATTTTTAAAAACCAGATCAAAATATGTGAAAAAATATGATTTTCATTTATAACCTAAGCCTACCATAACAAAATTTCAATGTAATCTTTATCTGATCCCATACGCGTCTCGAACTCCCAATTTTTTAGAATCGATGATAAATGGATGGAAATTGAGAACTCTCATTTTTAATAATTCTACGTAAAATAAATTATAAATTCAAAAGAGAAAAAAAAAAAAATAACCGACACGTGCGTCGGGATTTTGAACCCGAGACCTTCCATTTTCCGATTGAGTTATGAGTTATATGGTTTCGCACTTTATACATAATTTATTATTAATAAAATCGAAATTTAAACCCATCCCTAAAATACTTTGTATGCTGATAAAAATAATTATTCTGAAAGGAAATCGATTGTGTTATACTTGATTTTCGGTAAAATCTCAATAATATAAAGACACATATCCATACATATATCAATACATATATTCGACAGGAATTAGAAAATGTCAGCTACATACATATTTAGATAAAATGCCAATCTCAATTTTGGTATAAGATTCGTTTGGTATATAGGCCTTTACCTTTCGGGTCTATTCCACTCTAGTAACATGACTACATGCAACAAAAGTCGATATTAACTGAAAATGTATCGAATGAAACCTCACAAAATTCTTATAAAAGCAGAGAGGGAAAAACTTCACGAAATGTGTATAAATTGAAAAATCAAATTGGAAATCCGTCAAGTGCTTTTCGGTGGAATTTCAAGTTTTTGCAAGGTAGGTTAGGTACATATATATGAAAAGCATCACTTCCTTCCTCCGGCCACCAAAATCTTTTCCGGGAAACAGTAACTGATCGAAACTCAAGCGAATTAGTATCTTTACTATATATGTATGTATATTTTATACAGGTATACATATATGCATATACCTACATGCATTTGTATACAGCTTTTAATAGACTTGAACTCGAAAACGTCGATAAATTGAAAATCTGTGTAAATTGTAATGAAAGCACGGAAGCCGAATCAATTGGTACGCGCGTGTATTTAATCATCATGAATAGAATTTCATTTTCGGCAATAATGTTTTTTTCTTACAACAATTCTATCCGAGTGATTACAGTACATAGAAACGGTAAACTTTGTATATAAATGTTAATCGAGTCCTTTTCTAATTATTCGAAAAAAAAAAAAAATTGTTCAAATCAAATCAACGAAACTTGACAGAATGACCCAACCTGAATGTAGTAAAAAAAAAAATTTTTTCTCGTTAACATTTTCATACTTCCGGGTTACTTGTATTTAACTAAAGTCTTTTTCGTGTCCCTTCTTCACAAGAACCGGCGGGCGTTGGTCCGGTCGTCACATTATCTATACATGAAAAAGCTGTTCTCCTTATAGAATTACCTAATTCCAGACACTTTCAGATACCAATATCGCTTGTTGAATGGAGCGAAGGACATCTTCTTGAATATAAATGCGACACTTTGTTCGCAAACAAGACTCTGTAGACTCTCCTCATTCTAAAGTTGAAAATGAAGGGCCTCCTGAAACCGGTAGCAGAATTATGCAAATTTCTGTATTATCCCTATTTTGATGTCACGCTGTCATGAATTTAATTTTTTTTTTCTCTTTTGCTTTTTTTTTTTTTTTTTTCTTGCCTTAACTTTCGGCCAATATCACCATCACCACCATACCATCACCATCACCCCAAACACTTGGTGTAAAATTTAAGTGGTAAAATGAAGGGCGTTCATAGAATGGGTGGGATGTCTTAATTAAGGCTCTTGTTTTTAAGAGGACATCATGACTCTTTAAAAAGAGAAAGTAATTAATTGATTTTTGGATAATTTTATAATCAAGATACTTTGTTGTTGTTGTGATTTATTAGAAGATAATCAAAATAGTCAATCAATTACTACACACTTATAATATTGTGGTGGTCAGGTTGGGAGCAACACGGTATACGCAATGACCGAATGCGAATCCACAAGGGTGCAATCTAGTGCCGCAACTGTTCGTCGAACACACCAAGTGATCAATATGTTTGCATATGGCAGTAACCGGTAACCAATCCTTGTGTTTGGGCAAAATGTTGAGTGCTTATTAAGATAAGCGACCTTCTTTCCTAAAAGCTCTAGTGCTATACGAACCATGAAACAATGCCTTGGAACCGGATTGACTCAATATCGACGACGACTTTGGCTTGTCATTCAAGGACACGAACAATGGATTATGAGAACTCTGCTAACGAATATAAAATTGGATGAAGTGTGTAGCGGAAACTACACGATTTATTAATTGGTGTTATTAAAAATAAAATAAAATAAAAAGACATATTTACGTCTGTCAGAGTAATATTTACGCTGACCTTGTAAGAAATAAAAATAAAAATTACATTGGTCGGATTAATATTTGCGCTGACTGTTTTAAATATTAAATTTGACGTTTGGGAAAATACTTTGAAAAACTTTTTAAAAAATTTAAACACAGACACATACTACTGTATACACTTTTAAAAAAATACAAATCAAGACTTTTTGGAATTGTAAGAAAATAAAAATTTGTGTTTGTGTCAAGGAAATAGATCAGTCTCATTTTAGACACCAGAGGGTGGTAATCTAATATAATTTTGCCTAGTAATCGCCAGAGAGCACAGATTGTGAAATAAATAATTAATTTAGCTACGGTTACATAAATAAAGAATTAGCATTATAATTCAAGAAAATGCAATTTCCTTTTTAATATATATATATATATATATATATATTCTTATTAATAAAATATTATAAAAATAAAATTATTTAAAATAATAATCATCAACAAACTTTCTTTAAAAGTATTAATGACAAGAATATTGAAGAAATCTTATGAATTTCGAATTTGGATTTTCCCAAAATTAAGAAGAGTTTCAAAAAAATTAGTTTATCTTCAACTAATTCATTTAAGAAGAATGATAAAGAAACTGTTATATATATATATATCAATACCGTTTCAAAGTGCTTAGATAAATGAACCGATACAACATCAGCGTAATGGGGACTTATGGGACTCAGTGAAACCAGATGGAAAGATTCAGGAGAGCACATTCGCCCATGTGGGGAGGAAAGCTTTTAGTTTTCTGGTAAGAACCCAATAGTTTAACATTGGGATGTTTTAGGTATATTATATACATGGATTAGTTGTAAAAACACAAGATTCAAAATAAACGTAGTAGCTCCTATTCATATTAAATAACGAAAAGTTTTCTAGATAAGGCGAGATTTGGAAAAGTACTCTAGATAAGACTAGTTTTGGAACAGTATTTTAAGAAAACAAAAAAACAGTTCAATAGTTCCTTATTAAAATATAACATTAAATTTTACATTAATCTAGTGACAATAAAAATGAATACACTTTGATTTCAGTAAAATAAAATATAATTAGAATTAAAAACAAAAAACACATATGAACTATAACAGAATTTCACGCACTAAAGACTATAAAGAGTGTCTGATTTACCAACAAGAAATGTTAGCCTCTTCTGTAATAGGGTCTTCAGCGATAGATATTATCAAATCTCTGTAAAATTCCAAATCAGGCAGATCTATCCATTTTTCGCCAAAGTGCTTTTATAATAAGTGTCCACAGTCTTTGAGATTTGCTTGCTTAATGGGAACTCCGATTTTGATTGTCTAAAATAACATGGTCCGGGTGGCTTGATATCTTGGGAAACACATTCTCTACAATTTCTGATCATAACGTTATTTTTCAAATTAAAAACCGTACCATATTCTTTGAAAATTTCAATATAACACGCAGGATCAATGGTAGTGACAAGTTTCCTCACTTGTTTTTCGATTCTTCCAAAGACACTATCCGGCAGAATGTACGAATGCCCAGAAATAGGAAATATCAATTGAATTTCTTTTATATTTCTAGATGGTTCAGACCGATGCCAAGAAGACAGCATTCCAACCATTATTGAATTTTTGTTTTCTGAGACGAAGATGAACACAAGATGAAATTTCATTTGAAGATTTGTAAAATTCATTTTCAAGCCAGGTTTCAATGAAAACATTATTATAATTTTGCTTCTCATTTGAATGTCTTTGACAGATGGTAAAATTGAACAGATGAATTTGTCTGATATAATAGATAGCCTGATCTGGAACTTTGGGGCAGTCAAAAGACAGCTTTGATACTACTTTCTCAGATTTCCTTAAAGAATCATAAAACGCTGCGTATTTCAGTTTATGTAGCCTTAACTCTACCATTAAATCATTTTTTTTATGTTGATGATGTGTTCGTATAATTGTTTCCCGAAGTTCTACATATTTTGAACAGACATCTGTTTAAGGCATTCCAAAAATTATATTGGTATTCGTTCACAAAAATTTTTCTGAATCATTCATATTTTACCCTCATATCTCTGGAATTAAACATTTTCAACATTTTGCGAATGCTTAGGTCACTTGCTAAATACTGCCTCAAAGTCTTTGATCTGCAATAATGCGATTCTATTGGCTTAAATGTTTCAATGAAAGTTTTCACTGCGATTCTTTTTTCCAAATATGTTTTGCTTCTGGTATCACCTCTTCTATTTTCTTTTGGAATAACGCCTTTGATCATATGCATCTTGTCTATGCGTTACAATCAAAATCTTGAAATATTTAAAATACTTAAGGGAGGCATACCCCCCCCCCCCCAAATAAGATGCAATTCAGACTCAGAACCAAACAATCCAGCAAGAACTGGGCAGACAGAATTTGTTCGGACCGTCTACAGCCACCAATATTGCTCACGAATTCTGAAGAAATATGGTCGATTTCTATTCTAAGAAATAAATCAATTCTTTCCTACATTGAACACAAATTTATACCGGCCTGAGACAACGCTCATAAAAATTTTTAGTTAACAAGCCCAAGCAACCAAATCAATCCAACTTCCACGAAACCGATTCTGCCCAGACACAACTTAATCGAATCGTCTTCTATATTGAAAAATTGTTTTGGTTCGTACCCATGATATATTTAGCCGAGATCAGTGAGTTATTGAGGTTTGCTATGAGCTCTTCCATACATCACTTTCTTAGTTCTACCGTCGATATCTGGGTATTTCTTGTCTGTGGCCGTAGTCATATATTTATGAATTCCTTTTCTTGGAGGACATGGTATATTAAAAGCATATTTCGCCAATCCTACCGACACAGTCTGGAACACCTTGTTTCTCATTGAAACCGTTCGATGAAGTCATATATGTAATCATAAATTGTCGGCTCCGTAACATACAATGAAGCTAATACATTCCAAATAACACAACATGCCTCTAAAATGATTTCTCTTATAGACGATTTTCCTGCTTTAAAAGTGTCTGCAATCTGCTAATGTGTACGTCCCTACGATTAGTACCTTGAAAGGAGATATTACAACGGATAATATACCGAACAAATAATCCTTTTGTGCAGCTAGCACAAAAAAGTGGCCAACCGGCATTCAAATCCAATTGATGGTCGCATCTATTTTTTTATTAAATCGGTCCAATTCAGTCTCTTTTCGTAATTTCCTTTTTTCTTGTCTGAATCTGATTTCTTTTTAATAACTTTTGCACTCTTCGTATGACAAGTCCAATGAATAAATAATAATAAATATTTATTCAATGCACAATTTACAGACAAAACTGTCAGTTGGGAATTCTTCTTCTTACTTTTCCACAACTAACAGACCGCAGAAGTTTAGCAAGTGGAGTAGAGAATTTGGGAATTCTCAAAACAAATTCGCCGAGTTACAGTATTCCGAGTGGAGAATTATCTGTCAAAACAAATCTCATTTCCCAAATTCCACAATTCTCCGTGTTACAGAATCCGGCCCAGCTCTGCCAATTCATTCGAAACAAATAGGGTTGAAAATAATTAAACTTGATAAAATTTGGGGGGCCTTAACGGTTATCGTTTTCAAAAAACCTCTGAATAACAACATGCTAGCCGTTTAAAAAACAAAACATTTTTTGCCCTGTTTTATTTTTCTTCAACGGACGAAAAAACTATTTGTAAATAAATTTTTGAAAAAAATCGTTTCCTGATGGCCCCGCAAATTGAATTTCCTTTCAATTGCACAAAGATTCATGCGAATCGGTTCATCCGTTGAAGCTGAAGATCGCCCCGCGCGTTGAAAAATTTAATTCCCAGAAAAACTCATATAAAGTTTAACGTTATAAAAATTCTTTGACGGCTTACTCCAGCTATTCCAGCACCATACAGTGGCGCTTCTTCTTCCTTCAAGAACTGATTATGCTAAATCTGAAGGTTAACGGCTTCCCGAAATATATGAGGGTACCTCAGGTAGCGAGAAAAGGTCTCCCTAGGAAGTTCCCTCCGAGCAACTCAGCTACCTGTTTTTTTAGCCGACGACGGACGGTTCCGCACTCAACAGGCTGTGAATTGTAAAATATTTTAGATATGAAAATATCCTTTTACCCACGTGTTCTAAACAGGATGATAATTATGAAAAAAAAACTTGAATTTTACCTCCCCTTAAGATCGCTTTTTTACAAATATGAACGGTACCAATTCGACTGTTCTATAAATGCGGAGCAAAATGCTGAATGGAGACAGTTTTCCTTGAACTTCCTGGTTTTACGTGTCGGTTTCGCTTTGAAGTTGCAGCAGAAGTATGCTTCAATAGATACACATCTTGTAAAGTTTTACCTTTATTGGGATAAAAAGTTTGATGAATCCTTCTAATATCCTGCAAAGTGAGTTGGTTGCATTTAAATGTTGATCCTTCCTTATTAATTTTGCAGTCTGCTGGTAGTTTTCAGAATCCCTTTGCACAGTACCTAAGCAAAATAGCAAACCTTAAATTTTTTAACTTGATTGTGTTTTTTTTTTTTTTTAGATTTCCTTTTTTGCATCCTTTTCATCCCTTTGTTTTTTTTTTTGTACCTCAGAAATCAAGCTATTTACTACTTCCATTTTTTTTAACAATAAAGTCGTCCAGATCATCTAGATCATTCACTCGCCAAACCGCAACTGCAGTAAATAAACGATTTTCTTATTGTACTCTAAGCCAGCCTCGTTTAGCGAAATGAGATATTAGGAAATGACATACAAGGAAAAGTGACTCACCGTTTTCTTATTAAGAAAATTGAAAATAACGAATTTTTCGTAGAAGGAGAGTTTTGGAATAGTCACTTAGGTATATAAGGCTAGTTTTGGGAAAATTTTTAAGCTGCTATTTACTTTTTGTTTTGTTTTTACAATCGATAAGGATAGTTTTGGAAATATTGTGCAATGCTATGCTCCAACCCACGAAGCAGAACAAGAGGTTAAGTACAATTCTTACAAATGACTGAACGAAGTGTCCGAAATCATTTCTAGAGGAGATATCGTCATTTGGATGGATGATATGAATTTAAAAATCGGCTTCGACAAACATCGGTCTAGAAAATGTTATTAGTAATTAAGACATGAGAACAAACATCAACGGCAAAGGTGATCTTTTCATAGAATTTTTCATCTCTCATCAGCTTGTTGTATGTGGTACTTTCCTTTACATAAGCAGACTTCTATATCACCAGATCGAAGAATCCAAGCACAATTTAATTTTTCACGAAAGAAATGTGCATTGCACTTCGATTGCACATTACACAAAAATTCACTAATTAAACTCGACAAAACCAAGGATTTGGGAGGTGATTTTTACCTCTCGTGTTTCTTTTGAGGAATAAATACTTTTTCTTTTTCATTTTACGCAGTATTTAGCTTTAGCTTTCATTCCCGTTGCACATGTAAAATGCAATTTCAAAGACTTCTGTGAAAATATTGATTTTAAAGATAATTTGCAATCTGTATTGGATTATTTCGAGGACACGTGGATAGATAGGCCAAGTCAACGTTGTCAATGCAATCCTCAATTTCCTCTAGACTTGTGAAACTGTGATAGTGCCGTTCAAAATAGTTTGCCAAGAATCAACAATTCTTGTGAATGTTGACATCGTTCCTTCACAGAACTAATTGGTGCACAGCATGCAGTGCAGGTATATGTAAGTTCATTGCAGTACTAAAAACTGAACAAAGCATGAATTCCGGAAAGATAGAGCAATATATAGACGGCTGTGATCCTGATATGTCAAGGAAAATATATTGTGACTGTGCGAAAAGGATAGAAATAATTGTTAACGATTATTCAAATATAACACTAATCGGATTTATACGTGGCATAGCTCAAAATTATAATTTATGAATATTTATACATATTTCTCTGTTATATTGAGTTATTGTCACTTAACGAAAATAATGTTTTGGTTATTTAATTTTTTTTATTAATAATTGTTTTATTATTATTTTGGACGATTAGTGTTGCAATAAAATTATATAATTACATTATTACAATCTTTATAAGTCTTTATAAATACAATTAGTTGACAACAACTTTTTGTAAATAACAATTGAAAATATATGTTTATGTTATGTAATTAATGTGTTTCTTAATTTATATTATCTGTATTAATGTGAAAAAGAAAAAAATGTGGGCGAGCAAGTATGGGCGAGCAATTGTTGGCGAGCAATTTTCCGGTAATCATTATTGCAAGGCATTTCAGCAGTGTCAGCAGTTCAGGGTTTACATCTTGGTGCTATACGTACCGATGCATAAGAACAGTGACAGTTGTATGTGTAGACTTTACATGTTTTAAACATTCTTAATGTAATGCGAATGAGAATTACACAAAGATAAGAAAAAAATCTTGAGTAGTTGTGTTGTGTATTTCATTTAATCCATGCCGGGGCTACTGACATCAAGAGGAAAATCCTACATAGCTAAAATAAGGGTTTTAGATAGTTGTCTCAGCAATTAGCATAAAATATAGACAGAAGCCCCGCCAGACGTCCTCTAGTTCTGTTAATAATTTAATCACAAAAAAAAAAAATTCAACATTTAAATATTTGCTAGGTTGCGTATATATTGTACTTATATCTCGCTTTTTATTTTAAGCAAACGAACAACTAAAATACATTTAACATTTATGTATGCTTAAATCTCATTATTAAAGCAAACAGATAACGTGAAATTTCTATTCAAATCAATACCATCGATGTTGTTTGTATATCGATATTATATGATTAAGATTATCGCCGTTGGCGATATCAACATCGATATTCCGTTTCGATATCCCAGCACTACTGCCAATGATCATCAAAATTATCTTTCTCAGTGAACACTAATTGGGAATATTCGTAGGTTTCTAAGTACCTACTTAGGTAGAAGAAATTCATGTTCTTTAATATTATACGGCTCCATAATAAATGGAAAACGTATGTATTTCATACCTACCAAATACCAATTTTCAGAGTCGTGTCATATTAAGATTGTCGATACTTTCTTTTAGACACCCTGTATAAAAAGATTTTTTTTTAATTCTAGAGCATGCTTCCGTCATGGAAGTCCATAGGACAGGAGGTGATAGAATTCATCTAGACAAAAATAAAAGTTTTATGGCAGAAAGGAGGCATCCCAACTGTTTCGTAGTTACAGGGTGATTAAGAAAATTTGTTAGTTTTTCACAAAACACACTATATCTTAAAATGTATAGGTGACCATTAACTCCGTACTCCTGTCCACCCGTAGTTATGGCGGTCTAAAATAAAAACTTGAGATTTGATTACCTTTTGTTTTTATTTGACCTCCTTTTTTAAAAGAAAACACCGATTAACATACACTGTAAAAAATGTGCACAATTGTTGCCACAAAATAAGGTATTTTTCTATAAAATGTAGGGAAAATTCACTACATTTTAGGGAATATTCCCTATATTTTAAGAAAAGATACCTAATCTTTGTGGCAACAATTGTGCAAAATTTTTTACAGTGTAACTTCTTTTACAAACACTGTGAAGATTCTCCTCTTTAATTTGACGTATTACACCTATTGCACCTATTGAGAGCTAATAATTCTTAAGCGGCTAGAGTTAGGATGTTGGTATAATAGGTCAAATTAAAGAAGAGAATCTACTTACTGTGTATACGCAGCGACATAACCAAACTGAACTGGTCTCGCGACAATAAAGAGCAACACTTATCAAGCAGAAGGGTACTCCTCAGGTTGTCATAGGGACAACCTAGAGTCGTGATCTGTAATAAAAATTCTAACAAAAGGGAACATAAATTCATCAACAGAAGTGCTCTATGGCTGTCATTGGAACGGTGTATATAGCTTTCACATCAGATCTGTTTCTCCCGTTACTCCCATCTTCATTTCAGGTACAGAGGACTTTAGATCTTCACGAACAAGCATCGTCTTTTGTACACAAATTAGGGAAGACTCTTAAGCGTTGACAGACTCTTCTACAGTCAAGCTTAGCATTTTATCTGAAGATGCAGCTACTGGACACAAGTTGAAATTAACGACACACGTCGGTCTCTATTTACTTCGATTAAGCATATTCGCTCGACTTATCTGGTCGATCTGCAGCATAGGGTGCATTACAAACAGTGTGGTATGCACGTATGCACTAAAAGTCTACAGTTTACAGTTTTAGTACTTATTAAGATAGAGGGTGTTTTGTAGAAAACTAGTATATTTTTTTTTAATCAACCTGTAACTTCGAAACGGTTGCGATAGAGGGGCCATTTTTTTTAGGTGAGTACTATCACCTCCTGTCCTATGGACCTTCATGACAGAAACACTGTGCATATAGTAGGTAGGAAATTACTTTGCTCCTATAATATAATGGGAAATTAAAAAAAAAAGTTTATAACGCATCCTATGAAATAAGTAGAAAGAATTGCTTTAGGAAGTTTTTAATAATAATTTCTCTCCAAAATATTTATGTTCTTTTCTCCATCTTCCTAAAACCGGTTCGTAATTAAAAAAAATTGTTTTCTTTCTCATCAGCACTATTATTATTATTTCTATAGAGATGCAAGACAGGACTACCGCCTCTCATCCAGTCACCGGAACCTATAAGATCATTTGTGACATTACTCCTAAATGCCCTAGGGCTCTCATTTGAACTAAAGTACTGTAATAAAGCATATGATGTTCTTGTGGGCTATTTTTCCGACATCCTCTGGCAGTGTGAATCCCTTTCCTAGATATCTTAGCCTTATGCGGCGCAGAGCTTCACAGTCATAAAGAACCTATTCAGGGATTTTATCGTCTCCATACAGAAGCAAAAGGTCTCATCATCGACCTTACCCATCTTTTTAAGATAATATCTAAGTGGGCAGTGCCCAGTAATTAGACATATTATGAGCCTTAGTTTCTATCTGCTGAATGTGAGGAATGCTTTTGTTCTCTCTTGTGAATTCTTTATAAACTTCTTCGCTTGTCTCAGCCCCCAGGTATTTTCCCAGTGTGCCTATTTAATTTTGCCCTCCCAAAGCCTAATATGAGCTGAAAGATGATTTTTGTGTGCCCAAAAACAGGCCAAGCCATCAACACTATTATTGAAAATCTTTTTTGTTTTTGTTTGTTTTTGTTTTAACGCAAGAAAATTATGAACATGCTTTAGAAATTACAAAAAAAAAAATTACAACTTATCAATTTACATAAGTAGCAAGTGATTAATCTATATAAAATCGAATGACTCCTCATACCTGGAACTCGTCTAAAGCAATTTTCATTCTCTATAGACTCGATGTATCTTATATGCTTACTGCCCATAACCCACTCATCATAGACTGTAAACATCCAACAACATAGAACTTGAAAATCTTGAATTTATTCACGCATAGCCAATTTATCTTGTTGTGAATTATCCTCCAAAACTAAAAAAGCCACAACACGGAAATTGTTAGTTTTCCGCAGGAAATTTTCAATCCATAAAAAGCTATAAGCAAACAAACATACTTAAAACTTATATGTATCAGTTCATTTTTAAAAGGGGGATTATTTCTAATTTTCGAAGAGGAAAAGCGTCTCCACTTTCAAGAATATAAGTATCGTCGATTTCGAATCTGCACTATATAGAGAGATCCTTTTTCAGGAGGGCTAAATCATCCATCCGAACAATCGAAATGGCTAAACTTTCGTTCATAATATTTTTTCGTATGAGTAGAGTTTTATTGTGAAATGATGCATAAATACTGCAGTAATAAATATTTCACCTTCCCTCAGATTGCCAGTTTCTCCCTTTTGCGTGTGCTTTTAGGGGGCGACATATAAATGTCTGGAGAAAAACAAAAACGAAAGAAAGCGCTTTGCAATAACAATAAAAAGAAAAATCATCGAAGACGAACTATTACTAGTCCGTGTCTGGACAAATGATATTTTCTCTATGATTCCAAATAGTTTTGCTTCCGTTCTGTGAAGATGACGGACCGATTGTTGTGGGTTCAAAAATCAGAAATGATAATCTCATCCCAATCAATCCTCCTAGTGCTGTTGGGTTGTTTTTGTTATTGCGTTTCTTAAGAATATAATAAAAGTTTTATGATAAACGAGTTTTTTATATGATTTGTTTTTGTTTTTTTACCCATCATCTGCTTATGGCTGATAGCTTTCAACTAAATGATGATGGCTTCACGCTTCATGATCCCTAGTTATATACATGAGAAGAAATTCATTGTTAGTTTAAAGCGACTTTTATGAAACATTTTGTCTGAACGAATCAAGCAATAAGAGATATTTGGACAATAAAAAAAAATAAATTAAATTTTTTATTGAGTACTTCCTTGTTATTTTAATTAAAATTGTTGTTTCTTTTTTTAATTTCATTTTTCCATGACTCATTTTTCGATTATTTTTCCTTATGTAATTAAATTTGTAATGTAAAAAAAAAAAAACACTGATGACGTCAACATTTCCTTGCTTTATTTACAGCAGATGAGATTGTTTTTTATACAGTGTTGCTATGTGCATAAGTACTCCAGTCAAATTAGATTCAATTAATTCAAATAGAAAAAAAAACTGGTAAAAAGCGCTATACGTTGGTGGAGACCTTTATTTTGGCATACTTTTGAAGATAGTAAAAGTCCTGAGCTCTACTTCCAAGGTTAGCTCCGCCATCTTTGAAAAAAGGTGCTCCAATCCAGGTTTTTCAGCATATCTTGGTAATCGTTGATCCGATAGCAATGAAAGTTATTATAAAAATTGAAGTTCCTTAAGGGGGGTTACCACTGAAATCTTAAAAAACACGAAAAGTTAATACAAATTTCCTGCAAATCTGTGCGTACTATCATGATAAAAATTGCACATAGTTAGAGAAAAAGCATAAACTTAGGTAATGACGTGTAACAAATATAGATTCCGAGGTTTTATATGTATTTAATTAGCTTTAGAAAATTCTGGAATTCATGAAATTTGCAAATTTTGGTACATCAAAACGTAATAATGGTAAATCAAATAGATAAATTTGTACTTGAGTATGGAAGATCTTGGGCTGGAAGAGGCAGTGACGGAAAAAAAACCAGTAAACAAGTTTTGGTTACTATTATATTTTCGAATAACTACCAAAATTATGGATTATTTCAAAGAAAGTTCAATTTGTTACAATGATCCAACCTTTTTCTGTTTATTTTGAAAAACTCAAATTTTTCAGTGCAATGATAAAGTAAATAAAGTCAATAATGTTAACGACGGTAACGGCAAAAATTTCTTATTTTTATATGTTTTGCATACAATTTGGCGTTTTCAATTCATTTTGTCATCGTCAGATGGAGTATAGTTAATGTGCTTTTGGAAGGCTTTCGTTTGTTTTGAAAGCTTAGCGGACTGTACCTGCACTGCTAGCTCGGAGTGTGTGCCGTCATTTTCTGCATTAGGTATATGTATGTGTGTAGATTTCCCGGAATATTTTGATTTTTATCATTCGTAATTTGTTAATTTTGCTTTTGAAGCGAGCAATTTTTTGGCAGTTCTATTCTGGTTATAGGTAACGAATTGTGAGTATTGGGACGTACTAGAAAAAAATGGGTAGGGTAGGGAAGAAAAGAGCACGAGAATGGCAGTTTCGATGGCAATGTTAACATCGAGTCGCAGAAAAGGATTCATTATTCGCTATATTGCTAATCTTACACAAACAAATTGTGTCACCCGTAGAATTTCCCAGTTACAGTAACTCCGACTAGGCTAATCTGGTTAAATTGCGTTTCTTGAAATATGCAAAATTTTATGCGAACAAAATTGTGGAATTAAATAAAGATAAAATTGTATGTACTAATACTATATACTAAAATTGGATTAGAAAATCTACCAGACATTCATTTTCAGTATGTGCGCTAGTGACTAGACTTTGCCGCGAGTGTTTTGGAAATACACAGTTTTATTCATATAGAAATCAACCAATTTTTCCAGTTTCAATATAGTGATTCGGAAGGTTATTTTTTTTTTTTAAATTTTGTTTGTTCGCTTGGCTGAGTTGTGCTCTGTTTGTATTGGTGGAATAGCGAGTTATTATTGTTTACACGCTGCAGTAGTATTATCAAACGGTGTGTTAATCGTGCTCGTAAGCCCAGCGAGGAAATTATCTCTTACAATGGTTGGTAAAGACTCTTCAAATAATAAGCAGCAAAAGCAAGAGAAACTCCGTTCCAATTCAACGGCGGAGGCCAGTAACATAACCAATACAAATGTTACCACCCGCAGTGCATCGATTGTGCAAGCTAGTGTCACTCCCCCGCTGGATGCTGAGCAGACCCTTTCCCTAAAGTTAATTCAGCAAATGGAAACTCGTTTGATGAGTAAAATCGACGATCTCTTTAAGCAACTCGAGAGCCGGATTATCTCAAGGCTAGATGATTCCATTGGTAATCTCTCCGAAAGAATTTCAACATGCGAAAACAAATTAACTACACTGATGGAGGGCCATCCCCCGCCATCATGATCAAGTTGAGGATCTGGAACGGTCTAGGCGCCTCAGTGATGTTATTATACACGGTATACCCAGAACTCCGACCGAGAATATACCAAAAGTTGTTAAGCAGATCGCTGCTCTTGTAGAACATCCAATCTCTGCATACTGTGACGCATTTCGTCTGAGAACAAGAACGACATCGGCAAGCGGTCCAATCTAGTACGTTTTTCATGTCAGGCTGAGCAACGATCTTTCCTGCTAGCATTCTATCGACATAAAGGTGTAAAGCTATCTCAGCTGGAAGGGTTCTCTTCAACATGCCCTGTTTATATCAATGAAAGTCTTACGCCACGCAATAATTCCATTCTTCGTGAAGCTCTGAAATATCGCAAGTTGGGGAAAATATTATCTGTGACTACGAGAAATGGCTTTGTGCACATCAGAAGATATGAAAATGACCAGCAGCTGATGAAAATAGGCAGTGCGCAGGCGCTATACAGTCTCATGAAATAGCACGAATACCAACTATGTACATACATATATAATACCAATTGGATATCCCATCTACTGTTTCCGTGGCATTGGAGCTGACAAAAATGCGTTCTCTTTTCTCTTGTAATTTGTTTTTAATCTTGAAATTTTCTGTTCATGTTTATTAGCGATTTTTGAATTCTATTCCAATAGTATTGTTTTTTTTTATGTTGATTACATAACTCTTAATATAGGTATTTTTAGGTATTTTCTTTAAATTATTACTGCTTCTATTACACAATATGCCCGTTTGGCAACCTAGTCTATTTTTTTTGTTTAATACAAATTATTGTTTCGAAGATCGACTGCTAAGAAGATTCTCCAGTTTTAAAATGTATGAAGGGATGAGTAAGTGCCTCTTGATTGACGATTTGGGTGGCGAGACAGTAATTTTTCATGAATTTGAATAATTATGATCTGGACAAGGTAAGAATGTTGTTGAAAATCTTATGCGATCATTCCCGTGGATTAAAAGTTTGTGCGTTAAATGCTAGAAGCATTCGCAACAAAATCGATGAATTTCGATACGTATTCTCCCAGTCCGACTTACACGCTATTATAATCAGTGAAACATGGTTAAATGACAGTATTCCCTCTGCATTCCTCGCAATTCCTGGCTACAACATTTTTCGTAATGACCGCAAAAATCGTATAGGAGGCGGTGTTGTGATATATGCCCGCGATTGCTTCAAGGCCAAGCATATATTTTCCTCTAAAGGAGATGCAATGGAATTTATAGGCGTCGAAGTTGCCTCTAGCTATGACAAGTGTATTTTATCAGCAGTGTACTGTCCTCCAAATAGCTTCAACTGCGCTATAGTGCAGGAGTTTGAAGACACGTTATCACGTATTTCTCAGCAGTATCCGAATGTCATTGTAGGAGGTGATTTTAATGTTAACCTTCTTCGACAGGATCTTACAGCCAATTTGTTCTTGCATTTCCTTCATACACTACATCTAAATGTAATCAATAATTTTCCAACATACTTTAATGCAGCTAATCCCTCATTATTGGATTTGTTTCTTACAGCAGATGCAAGTAAAGTGATCTCGCACAACCAATTGAGCCCTCCTAGTATCTTGGATCATGACTTACTTTATCTTTCTTATGATATGTCTGTTGAGTCAGTACGTCTCCCCACCTTTTATTCATATCGTGATTTTAATAATATTGATATAAATGCTTTGGTTGAGGAATGCGTACGCTTGCCATGGGAGTCAATCAACAATTCTTCTTCTGTTAACTGCCAAGTTGAGACTTTATCATCGTTAATTACTCACTTATACGATAAATATGTCCACGTTAGATATAAATATATAACCGCTAATGCCTGTCCGTGGTTTTCATCTCGAGTTCTGTCGCTAATTGCTGAACGCGAGTTCTTATATCGTCGTTACAAACGATCTAACACCTCTGGTGCCCGTGTATTATACCAAACGGCACGCAATAAAGCAACTGCGGCCATTCGTCGCGCTAAGCGACAGTACTTTAGTTCTAAATTGAACTGCCATCTACAACCCAAAGTTTTATGGCGCAACCTACACCAGGCTGGTGTGTATGGGAAAGACGAAGTCGATTGTGGATTCAACCCCGATGAACTTAATGCATCTTTTGTATCACTTAACCAAAGTTCAATGGTAAATCAAGCTGGAACGCTCGTAGTTCCTCATGGAGGTTCATTGAGCGAGGTCGCACCCCTGGCCAACCATAGTGCATTCTCCTTTCGTTGTGTTGACCTGAATGAATTGTCAATTTCAATTAACTCAATCAAATCTGATGCCATTGGACCCGATGGTTTGTCTCCACGATTTCTCAAGTTATTGTATCCATTTTGTGGTAAATATATTCTTTATGTGATCAATTCATGCTTAACGACATCAACGTTTCCTTCAGTCTGGAAATCTGCGATAGTACCGAAGAATAAATGTCCCAAGTCCCCTGCCGACTTTCGCCCTATAAGCATCTTATGTTTCTTTTCTAAGGTGTTGGAAAAGTTAATGCATCGCCAGATGCTTGAGTACCTTGATGATAATGAGCTGCTTACACGTTGGCAATCAGGATTTAGACGTTTTCACAGTTGCGAGACTGCGGTGTTAAAGGTATCCACTGATATTAGATTGGCCCTGGATCAAAACAAATTTAGTACATTAGTACTGCTAGATTTCACTAAGGCATTTGATAGTGTTGATCATAACATCCTTTTGCATAAATTGCTTGCTATTTTTAAATTCAGTACTTCAGCTCTTACTCTCATTAAAGATTTTTTGTCACGTCGCCACCAACGCGTTAAGGTAAATAATAATATCTCTAACTCACTCACCTTATTATACGGTGTACCACAAGGTTCTATTCTTGGCCCATTGCTATTTAGCTTATTCATCAATGATCTACCTGAAGTAGTTCGTGACGTCAAAGTGCATATGTATGCTGACGATGTACAAATCTATTTGAGTAGGCCCATTGGACTTATTGAAGACGGCCTTGCACGCATAAACGATGATTTAAATAGAATAGGCTTGTGGGCTAAGAAAAATCGGTTGATACTGAATCCAGGAAAGTCGCAGTGTATTACTTTTTACAACAACGTTTATGATAGAAATAGTATTCCTCCGGTCGTTTTAGATGATACCAATTTAGTGATGCAAAGTAAAGTTACAAATCTTGGCGTTACTTTAAGCCAAAACATGAAGTGCTGTGAGAATGTTAACGCATTGATTAGAAAAGTCTACTTCGGCCTTCGGAGACTTTGGCTCTATGCGAGTATTCTAACAACACCTGCTCGTCTAAAGCTTGTAAAGACGCTACTCAAGCCATACTTTACACATTGTAGTACGATTTACCCTAAGCTCGATTCCTTTTGTGCCCGCAAAGTGGAGGTTGCCTTTAATGATTGCGTTCGATTTGTATTTGGTCTTCGCAGGTTTGATCATATTTCCCCTTTTCGGACAAGATTGCTTGGGTGCCCTCTGACTTCTTACCTTCAGCGTAGGTCATTGATATTCTTCTTTAATCTTCTAAAGTCAGGCAAACCAGAGTATCTCAGAGAACTCTTCAGTTTCGCAACATCTGAACGCAATAGGAATATAATAACTCCTCGTTTTTATAAGACGATTATGGAAAATTCTTATCTTGTCCAGATCTCACGCCTATGGAATAATCTTCCTATGAATATCCAATCTGCCAACTCCTTGATCGCATTCAAGAGGCTCATTAGTTTACAAATAATATAGTTGTTGATATTCGTTCCTTTAAATTTTTGCCATATTTTTTTACTTATCTTCTTAGCAGCTCAAAGTAACTTCTAGTTGACCTTTCTTAGCGCACTTACAAAGATTCTCTAATCTTGATAGTTTGATTTATCTTTCTTTTTTTCTGTTTTCTTCTGAATTCGCATAGTTTCTTAGCAGCTCAAAGTAACTTCTAGTTGACCTTTCTTAGCGCACTTACAAAGATTCTCTAATCTTGATAGTTTGATTTATCTTTCTTTTTTTCTGTTTTCTTCTGAATTCGCATAGTTTAGTTCATAATCTTTAATTGTATTTCTTTTATTTTATTTAGTTTTACGCCTTAAATTATGTATTTAGAACCGTATTTTCTACTTATTGTACAAAAAAAGATGTCTAATCTTGTGTACGACTGGAATAAATGATATACATGATATACATGATAGCTCAACCTAAAAATTGTATTGTTGGTAAATTCAAATCTAACTCTCTAAAGTAGTTCTTTAGTTATATAGTTAAAAAACGGTAATCTGAAAAAGTGTGAACATTGCAAAAATTATATGGTGTATTACAAATCAGAATTCTCGGTAGAGTTTTATTTGATCTGATCAACAGCACAGAGCGCATACATTTCGTTCGCCCCTTGCTTGCTCTTCAAAAAAATTCTAAGAAAAATCTGACGGTCAAATTTAAAATCTCGCCATGCCTGTGCAATTCTACCGTACTGCTGTGCAGATGCCAGACATGCTTTGGAGTACAATAGCTACGTTTAGGCCGTAGTAACTTATACTGCATAAGTGACTTATGCAGCATAAGTTATTCGGTTTATACTCATGCAGAATTTGAAGTTCTGGTACAACATTTATAGTGATCTAAGCCCCGTTCTATTCTGTATAACCATATTTGAAAGCGGTCTAAACACCTTACAAATGCTATGCCAATTTATAACCTCAATTACTTAAACGAAACAACAAGTGTCATTTTTGATCTCCCGAATTCGTATTAATTTAGGCATTCAATTATAATTCTTAATTGTTTAACTCAGTGCATTGTGAACTTGATTAATAGTATTAGAAGGTGTATTTACAAAGATAATTATCAAAATCGGTTACTGCTGATTTTGTTTATTCACGAGAAGCCAAAATGACTGAGAAGAATTGTACACCAAAAAAGGTTACATATTGGAATTTTGAAGAAGTAAACAATTTCTTAGCAATATGTCTTGAGTTAAAAGTTCCCGATGCTATGGATGGCAAAAAGTTTTCTAACTTAAGACTATTCAAGAAAGTGTATGAAAAAATGAAAGAGTTTGGATACACAAAAACAATTCCGCAACTTGTCACAAAATATAAAAAAATGAAACAGGATTATTTTAAAGTGAAAGCAAGTAACAACAAAAGTGGTGCGGCAGGGCACACGATCGACTTTATGGAGAAATTAAATGAATTATTTAGTTTACGTCCACGAAAGGTATATCCGGAAGTAGCGGGTGTTGATTATGGAGAAGTTACAGGTGAGTGCTTTCAATGTTTGTAATAATGTTCTTTTTTTAACATTTTTATCGTTTGCAGAAAACTTTTCATGTGTTTCGTGTGAACTGAGTGAGGATGAAAGTGAACGCCAACAAAACGGTGATAGTCTACAACTTAATCATGAACAACAAAATAATCCAGCTTCGGAGACACCACGAGTATCGCAAATCACATCCCGACGCGGAGGTAAGCATTAAGCAGAAATGAAGTAACTAACATGATATTTTTATTTCGTAAAGCAGCTGTTTTATACACAATTTGTGCTCAAATACAGATAGATAAATTTGTGCAGGAACGTTTTTAATATAGCTCTCTTTACTAACAGGTCCTCAATCGTATTTGAAAGCTGTTGAAAAATTGGTAAATCTGTTTACAGAGAAACAAGAAGAGCTACAAGCAACCTTCATTGAGGAGCAAAAACAAATGCTCAATGAATTTAAGGTCATGCAACAAGACAGGCAGGAGTGGGAAGAAAAACAGGCTGAAGAAGACAGGCGTTTCTTTCGAGAGATGTTTGCAGAAAATAGGCCGCAGTCAACTGGATATTTTCTGATGCAAACACCGGAAAACTAAAACTGCTTGGTAGAAACTACTTTTAAGACATAACTGTGTACAAAGTGAAATTACGTAAAATTTATTAAGTATACATACACGTCCAACATTTTGTGCTAAGGTCAATTGAATTAAAACGCGACCGACATTGTGTTCATTTTTTTTTATTGTCGCCTTTAATATACATACATATTAGTTCAATAAATATTTACAGAGGTGATCTCTTAAGTTTGATGCATTATCATTATATTTCTCATTGTGGATTCTGCTGGGTTGGGGAAAAGTGATTGTATCCGATTGGACAGCTTGAGACCAATGTGGATTGTAAGGATCGCGCTCACTTTGAATAAAATTGTGCAGTATACAGGCAGCAGCAACAACTTTAGGCATGAAAGTATGGTTTATATCTGCTCGCTTTGATAGCATTCGAAAGCGTCCCTTGAGTAGGCCAAAAGCATGTTCGACTTTTATTCGAGCTGAACTCAGTGATGCGTTAAAATAATCCAAGAGAGATTGGTTTCTGTGTAGCCTTTCATTAACCAAGGCATTAGCATATATGCTCCATCTCCTAATAGAAAATAACCTACTTCCTTTCCGTCGATTTCTCGAGTGGCCTAAAAGAAGGAAAATACGAATATTAAAGTATACAACAAGAAAATTATGTATCTCCGATACGTAGGTACATTTCCAAAATTAATCATATGTGAACAATAACCTGAGGCATTAAAATGTCATTTTGTTTATACAGTGAGGAACCCTTCAGCACTGCCATGTCATGAACGCTACCAGCAAATTTGCAAGAAATATGTTGAAACCTGAAAATGTACAAGTGTTAAATTCTTTGTACGGTTTTCTTGTTCATTTTGGTGTTTACATGCATTTGTGATTAACAACTGCCTGCAATACTACTGATGTCCATCCCTTTCTATTTGTAAAATCGGAGCACCCGTCGGCTGTCACTAAAGCAGGGATATGAGTGCCATCGATGCACCCCAAAACCTGTGGTAGTCCACATATTTCCTCAAAAGCTACTGCAACGTGGGTAGCATCTGTATCCTTTGGAAATATAATATATTTCGACAATAGATATTTGTTGATTGCTATAACCGTCTCATAAAAGTACAGTTTTACTGTAGCTTTATGTATTCCGAATACGTTTCCTACTACTCTATATTCCGCATTTGAGCCCAATTTATAAAGTGTTACAGCCAATTTTTTTTTCTGTATTTGCTGGAACATGGACGCTTATAGGATTCTCTTTAGCTTTAATGAAAGGTCGCAGAAGATCAGCGAGTTTTTGGAATAATGTCTTGCTCATTCGAAATGATTCAAGCCACTGCTTTTCATCGTAGCTTTTAAGCATTGTACTTGTCCATACATCTTCTGAGCGTTTTTTCCATGCAATATTTCTTTTTGTAGGTGGTATGGAAATTATGCTTCCGAAAAGTGCATGTATCAAGTTTGATTGCAGAGATGAAAAACATTTTAAATTATACGTAATGTTTTGGGATAACAATCTGCAAAAGGTTATGATTTTTTCTAATGAGATGCAATTGTATATGATTTAGATACCTTTGTTCCGCATTAAATTCATGTTTGCTTGTAAATTTCTTTTTCTGCATATGTTTTATTTTTATTTTTACATTTTCCATGGTTGAGATTTTTCCACAAGGTTCGATTTAATAAATTGTTGTAATTAAGAGAGTATATAAACTTTTAAATGCGTTAGAAATATCATACATTAATTATCTCGCGAAATACGGAACCTGTTAGCTGATAAATAAAAATTTTTACTACGAGTGCAGCACCAGTTTGGTACTACAAGCCCATTCTCGGCATAAACTCCATTCTCATGGTAAGCCGAACTGATGCAGAACTAAACTGAAGCAACGGCCTAAACGTAGCTAATACCGACGAATATCACAGAACCATGCAGCTTTGCAGTACATAGGTGCTAGATATAGTGATTTGTTTTAATTTTCAAATTGCATACTTTTATGCGTTTATGTTCACTATGCTTTTGGGAAATGAAATCGTGAGCTTTTTTTTGGTTGTAACCCCCCTTAAGGGGGAAAACGCACCGGAAATTTTCGAAATTTTCGATTTTTTTTTTGTTTGACTTTTCTTCAAGCTTAACCTCTTAAGAATGTCTGGTGAAAGCCGCATGCAAAAATTAAAAAAAAAAAAAAAAATAACGGAGTTATGACCGATCTAGTCAGTGCCGAGCAGCCGAACGAAATTCAGGTAGAAATACGCCGTCGTCCTCTATTGTAACATCGTCTGCGTAACCGGGCGTTATATCGAAAGTTTTCGTTCGGAATTGATATATTCGGTGAAAAATGGATAAAAAAAAGGTTCTCGAAAATCTTAGAACCATTTTAAGTATCGGTCGAAGTGGAGTGGATGATTCTATGTAAGTTGAAGAATTTTGCGATTTATTCATTGTTCAACTTTCAAACGCGTATTTCTCGAAATCATGTTTTTGAAGTCGGCACGCAAGATATCTCGAAAACTAATGAACCAATTGCAATTATCTTTTTTTGTGCTTATTCTACACATAATTATCTAGTCTTCGTCATATTGATTTTTTAGTAGCTTAGTTTTTTTTTTAATCGGCGAAATAAGGTCGTATTTTTCTCTAAAAATCGCTATGTAAATTCAAATGTCCGCCATTTTGTCAAAAATCGATATTTTCAAAATAGCATATGACAAAGACTAGATCATACTGTCCAGTTTAAATGTTTTTGTTTTTTTTTTTTTTTTTTATTTGGATGATTACAGATGAAGCAGCAGTGCGTACCGCGGAGGGCTTGTTTTTTGCGGTACTTTACGGACCAGAGGATTACTCGGCGAATATTTGATATTTTTTAATAAAAACATTTTGATGTATTCTTAAAAATGAGTTTTATCATTTAAAAAAGGATTAGTTTGATTACTGCTATAGATTGCCTTCAAAAAAATTCAGAAAAATGGCTTTTTTTCGCGCTTCTCGGTTCGTTTTCCCCCTAAAAATTATCTATAAAAAATGTATAATTCATTTTACTTATATCTTCACAAGTATCTCTGTAATACATCGGTAAATATAGGGTCCGCCAAATAACTTTTTTTTTTTTTTAAACAGGGCGCAAAACATCGAGTGTAGCTTCGGCTGTGTGGCACGTAGCGCCGTCCTGTTGAAACCAAATGTTGCCAATATCCTCCTCTTCAATTTTCCTGAACAAAAATTCGTTCAACATGGCCCGATAACGATTGCCATTGACTGTAACGGTCACTCCTTGCTCATTTTCGAAGAAAAATGGCCCAATTATGCCTCTCGACCAAAATCCGCACCAAACAGTGACTCGTTTTGGGTGTATCGGCTTTTCAATGTATGCGTGCGGGTTTTCTGTGCCCCAAATGCGACAATTTTGCTTGTTTACATACCCGCCAAGATCAAAATGATCTTCATCCGAAAAGATGATTTTTTTGGCAATTGGACTTTGTATGGCGTCATACCAAGATCTTTATGCAAAATTCGTCTCAATGATGTCTCCGAAATGTTCAATTGTTGAGAGCGACGGTGAATTGATGTTGATGGCGCTTCACGCACACTTTCTGCCACACAATCAATATTCTCGGGTATACGCACTGTTTTTGGCTTTTCACGCTTTGGTTTATCGATGAGGATGCCAGTTTCTTTCACTTTTTTCACAAGATAACGAACATACGGAGCTGGCGGTGCTTCTCTTCTTCCAAAATCCGTACGCAATTTTCGCACACATTCTGCAACATTACCATGATTTTCAAAGTAATGTCGCAATATTTCCCAGCGTTGTTCAAGCGTATACACAACCATATTCGTTCAGCGGAAGAATAAAACTAATTATCTGTCAAATCAGACATGAGCTAAGTGTTACCATTCACGAAATAAGCACTAGTTGAAAAAAAAAACGTTAGATGGCGGACCCTTTACATACCGCAACAATTTTTACTTTCATCAGATATGCTGAAAAAACTGGATTGGAGCACCTTTTTTTTTTTTTTAAGATGGCGGATCGAGCCTTGGAGGTAGAGGTCAGGACTTTTACTATCTTCAAAAGTATGAAAATTCCAAAATAAAGGTCTCCACCAATTAATAGCTTTATACCAGTTCTTTTTTTCTAATTTGACTGGACTAAAGCTCAAAAATCACCCTATGACACAATATATATCTCTGAAAATAAAACAAATAAGATAAGTAGATTAAGAAATGAAATGTGAGTGAATTTAAGCTTAAACATGAAGATGGAAAATTGTTCCATGTACGTACTATAGGGTTTTCCAATAAGAGGTGTTATTTTGATATTCAAAGAAAAATGCCATTTTTTGAGATAAATTATCGAATCTTTATTTCATTATAAAGAGGAAGCATATGCCGTTAATAACGGAAAATAACATTAGCCAAATGACCACCACGACCACGCCTACAGGACCATATCCTTTTCATGAAATTTTCCATAACCAAATCGCAAAGTGGCTGCCCTATGTCCTCGATAGCCTCACGAATTCCATCTTTGAGGTCTTGAATCGACGCTGGGCTGTTGGCGTAGACCTTCTCTTTCACGTGGCCCCAAAGGAAGAAGTCGCAAGGTGTTAAGTCACAAGATCTCGGTGGCCAATTGTGATCACCTCTTCGAGAGATAACACGGTCCGGAAACTTTTCCCGTAAAAGATCAATGGTTTCGTTGCTTTTTATTAATGGTGTAGTTTCTACTTGTCAAATGTCCAAAATAAAATTACAAAACTTCACGGTTTGACTAAAATTCGACTAAAACTACATTGGCGGATGTATGGGTGGGTACAGTTTGAGTTACTTAGAAGTCTTCAGATAACAGCACGAGTGCTTTGAAACTATTTCTAGCTACTAATTACTATAAAAAAGGAAATAGATGTAAAAGCATAAGATGTATGTACCTACATACATAGGTATTACCAAAGCTTCAAACCGCCCACATTTTGGGTTCGATTCAGGTGTATGTCCAGAAATTTTTTTTTTTTTATATCATGATCGTTGCAAGTTTTGAAAATTAAATGTTTGCAGGTTCGTTAGGATCCAAGTTGAAAAAATAAACACTTATTAAAAAAAAAAATTAAATAAAAACAGAAAAAAAATGGCACATACATTCCTTGGACAGCCTATTGTTAACACCTGAAAATTTCACAATAATTACTATCTGTCTACCTGGGAAACTCAGAAATTTGATTGGTTACTCAAAATTTCCGTTTATATTTGTTCGTACATCCCTCTTTTCTAAGTAGCCAAGCTGCCTGTCTTAAAGTCCCTCAATCGGCTATAAAAGGGAAGGTATCTCTTGAAGGTATCACTTGGCATGGCCATCCTAATTCGCGATGGGCTTAAATGTGAACAAGTTAAGCACAGAGCATTGTGCAACATGGAATGCACAGCTGTCAAAGTCTGTCTTACCTCCCAACAAACACTTCTCCTCATTTCCGTTTATAGCAGATGTGGTGCTTGGGCAGCGCAGATTAAAATGAACCTCAGCTACCTCAATAATATCTTCAAAGATTACACCTATACGGTTATTGGTGGAGATTTCAACGCGAGGCATCCAATGTGGAATGACCCGCTGGGAAAGTTTATCTGGCAGAACAATTGCAAATTGGCTCAATCGAAATCAAGATAGCCATGATTTCGTTGTAGCTTCGCTTCGAAATAAAAACAATTGAAATTAATTTTGACAAATGGTAACAACTAAAAGAAAATAAAAACTGTATTAGAAATAAGAAATAATTGGAATTAATTTTGGCAAAGATTAACTAAATTATACTTGTGGAAATAGATGTCACTATGTAGGTTTAGAAAAAGAGGAAAAGGAGGGATAAGCTTGTTAGGCGGTCTGTCTGTCAGAAGTTCGCGCTCGGCCAAGTAAATGAAAATAAATAATAAAAAAACAGACAAAAATATAAATAAAAATTGGGAAATTGTCCGGCAAACGTGTTGTTTTATTGGCGAGCAGATAATTCTAGTAGAGCTTCTAAGGAGTCCCCTAAACAGCGGAGGCCTATACCTAGGACATTAATTCTACTGTTGCGTTATCCTGGAAGATCCTATCTTCCCCGACTGGGATTGTTGGCAGAGGAATTCATATTGACCTGGAAGGCTCACAAATGATTAAGGTTCATTTCGAATCACACAAAAACGTAACCTCATCACATTGGAACCTGTTTCCTCCTGGGCATGTATAGGAGTGATTTTTCCTCATATAATTCACACCCAGAATTTATTCTGAGTTTATATGAGCTGCACCGATGAGTGTAAGGTTTTCTACTGACACGAAACGCTTCTTCTTTTTCCTTTTCTTCTTTATTTTTCAGCCCACTGCGTGGCGTATACAGGTTCGATTCGCTTCGAATGAATCTGTTTCTTTAAAATTTTTTAATTTTTTTTAATAAATAAAAAATATTGTTTTTTTCTATTTTTCTCAAACTTTTCATTTCTTTCTTCCTTTTTTTCATTTTTTTCATTTGTTTTTCAAATCATCCAATTTCGCTATTTGTGACCTGTTGATGAGTCGAACCAAGACTTGAAAGTCACCAAAAATTAATGGGTTGTGTGATGAAATAACAAATTAGAATATTTTTTAGCTTTTGCTATATACCGGAGAATCCCAAAAAATTCTTTCTTGAACAAAATTGAGTTTAACCCGGTAAAAAGTCCAAACGTAATCTTTTTAAATTGAGTTCGAAATACCGGTGATATGAGGTAATATTTATTAAAAATAAAAAATCAGTCGAATTGATAACCTCTCCTTTTTGAAATCGGTTAAAAATCATGAGTCTGTCAATTTTATTCACTATAATCCGAACTATGGTTAAAAATCCGAACGTATTCCAAAACGCAAAAAAAAAACAAAAAAAAAAATGGGATCACATAAATTAACTTTAGTGAAATTCTATATGGCATTCTCTGAAAAAAGATTTATTTCAATAAATTTTTAATTGTTACAAACAAATGGCGTCTACGATCTTTAACTTGACGGTAATGAACACCGTTGGACTGGCACACATTTGATTTGATTATAATCTTGCAATTAGTCGCTTATTTAAACTTAGTGCTACTCTGTAGGTACTTCTCATATTTATGAAGCTTATTTATAATCCCCACAAATGCAATGCAAATTTATATTAATAAGATTACAACAAGCTACTTTTGTATTGCCATTAGCATTCAAATTTGCAATAATTATTGTTTGCATTTATTATTAAATATAGTCCACGTCATAGACAAGAATTAATTACCTGCAAAACTTATAATTATCTTACAATTTTTCCTACTAGAAAAACATTAGTCATAAATTTAAGTATGAAATTAATTATTGCCTGACATATTCTTGCGCATTTTATATAACATCGTTTGATTGTAGGTGAATGGACCATTAAGTGATTATTATTATTAACTGATCAGGAAAGAGGTAAAATATGGCAGAACTGTCAATTTTTTTTTTTAACTTATGTTTTTTTTTATAAATTATATAATCCACAAAAATATCTACAACAAATACTAAAAAAAAAAAAAATCTTCAAGTTAGTAAATCAAAGTCAACATTTACGCAGTGAAGATCCTCGTTTAGTTACATATGACGACGGGTACTTATTGGGTTGACCGACAAGCTCATGCGGATATCCAAGCGAAATTAAAATGCAAATTTTATTTTAGTTAAAACTTATTTTAAAAATTATTTTATTTAGTAATTTAGAAACAAGGATGGATTCAGACACTTGCTCAAGGGGGGTTATAAAATTAGAAATTTTAAATTACCTACCATTGAAAATGTTTAAGAAAACAATTGCTTATATTTTAAGTCAAGTTAAATATTCTAATATTCTCTGAGTTTATTAAAGCTCTTTGTCTTGCCATGGAGCAAAGCTTTCGCATCCCTAATTCTTCGTGCATGATGTTTCGCACCCTTTCGTCCGATATCCCAACAGTCTCAGCTATCTCAATCACCTTCAATCGCCTATTGTCCAACACGATATCATGCACTTTTTCGATGGTTTCCAGTGTGGTTGCGGTTTTTAACTGTCCTTCACGTGGGTCATCTTCGTGGGATGTGCGACCACGTTTAAATTCAGTTACCCACTTTTTAGCAGTTGACATGGAAGGAGCAAGGTCCCCGTAAGCTTTTGTCAACTTCGGATGAATTTCCTTAAAAGTTAATCCATCCAAATCGAAGAATTTTATAGCCGCACAATATTCAAGTTTATCCATTTTAACAAAAAACACGCAAAAAAAAAAAAAACTCGTGTAAACAAACTACTTTACGAAATAATGACACATGCACCTAATCAGGAAACATAATTTTTTGCCTGGGGGGGGGGGGGAGGTTAAGGAAGGAGGGGAGGGGTAGGGGGTTTGGATTCAGCCATAAATGTATTCAATATCTTGCATTCTATGATTCTATATAATACAGCAAACGTTTTGCTTTTACATGAAATTTTAATCCCGTCCCGATATTTATTTTCATAATTCACGGCAGGGAAGCCGAAACTACTAAAAATTCAGTTATTCATTGTTTGACTTTAAATAGATACATACGCATACGCACTGTCGTTCTGTGCATTCTACGAACTGAATTTATTGGAGTAAGTTGAACTTTCACTGTGCACTCGCATCTTATCGTCGATTTGCATTAACTTTTTCTTACTAATCTTCCTACTGGTATGCCGTACATTTTCCCTACTCGCAATTTTAATGCAATTTCAATGAAATTTGTACCTCAACAAATACTTATCATATTTAAAAACATTTCTGATGGGCGAAAGAATATCTTTCGAGTCCATGTTTTGTTAGAAGTTGCAATTTTCTGAAATAAGGAAATCAAAAAATGCAAAATCTTATTTGGTTGTGCCAATTACTGATAGCCGCTTTGGCGTTATTTCCCTAGATGCGCGATTTGTACCGATGCCGATAAATTTCGTTAAAGTTTGTAATTTTGTATGCTTATTCAATTATTACAAGAAGGAAATCTTTCATTGTTTACCTTCACCAACCCACCCCTCGCAATCAGCTCATCATGCAAGACAGTAAACAGAATTTATTCAGACCGTCTACAGCCATCGAGAAACCACACGAATTCTGAAGAAATATGGTCGATTTAAATTCTAATTGAAAGAATTGTTTGGTTCGTACCCATGATATATTTAGCCGAGATCAGTGAGTTATTGAGGTTTGCTATGAGCTCTTCCATACAACACTTTCTTAGTACTACCGTCGATATCTGTATATTTCTTGTCTGTGCTATTACTAAATTAAAACTAAAATAATAATGCAATCATAAATACACAATATACCGAGTTGAAAATTAAATAAAGTACAGTTAGATTTTATTATCTTCAAACTGTAAGTTTTTGAAGCAGTTAAATGTGATAGTCCACCAAAGAATTTTTCAGAGAAATTGGTAAAATATTTCAAATTCTGATAGCGTAAACGAAGAACTGACGCTTAGATATAACACAATTGAACCGAAGAATAATTAATTTTACAGTCCTGGTAGATCTGGCAAATTGTAAGTAGTCGTATAAATAATTGAGTGTTTGAAACTTGATTACCTTACGAAACATGATCGTACCGCTGAAGACTGTAAATATATCGCACTATTGAATTAAAAGCGATACTATGTTTATCAAAGGACTCCGAGTGAAGTTTAGAGAAGACCTCGTACCCATAGGTTACTATAGGACCACGTAAGGAGCGAGCTAGTAATAAGTACGTCGAGAGTGGAGTATATGAGGCGGATAGCCACAGTGTGCGGAGTCCACCAAATATTTTTTGAATTGCAAAATCTATAAAATCATTCCCCGTAAGGGTTCTATTAAATACTATCCACAAGTTTCGAACGGATTGAAGAAAACCGATAGTGGAACCATTGAGTTCAACAACAGGAAAGCTGTTTAGATCAAGCAATGTCTTATAAGCATTTAGATTTGTTCGGATTTAATTTCAGTCTATTCAAAGTTTATCGCCTATTTATTGATTCCAAATCCTGATTAATGCAAAACATCCCGTCATCAGTCAAACCAATGGGACAACATATGTATAATTGTACATCATTGGCATAAAGAAGTAAGCGTGAATGCTAAGGGCAGTCAAAAATATCATTAATAAACATGATAAATAGGAGCGGTCCCAAAATAGAGCCCTGTGGGACACCTAAATTCACTGGTTTAAATGAGGAGATCATTTCAGTGAAAAAGATTGCCTGAAAGTGTCCACATAAATAATCAGAAATTAAACGTAATACTAAAATTATTAATACTAAAATTAAAATTGTTTATTTGTAGCAAAGTGTTTCATTGTCGACTGAATCGAATGCCTTGGAAAAATCAAGAAAAACAACGATTGAGAACATATGGTTATCCAAACCTTCTCTAATTTCATTCGTAATTTTCTGCAGTGCTGTAATACAATCATGCTTTGCTGTAAAACCAGACTGGCAGCTATATAAAAGAGAGTTACTTAAGAGGAAATTAGTGATTTGTGTAGACATGATTTTTTTAATGATTTTTGATAGAAAAGGAAGAATAGAAATTGAACAAAATTCAAAAGATCTTTTAGGTATAGGAATGAATTTAGATAATTTAAAATGGTTAGGAAAACGGTGACATCATGAAACAAGTGTTGCAAATATGAGCCAAAAGAAAGCCCGTATGGTAATAATAGATGAACAAATCTGGGACTAAGCAAGTCTAAACCAATGGATCCAGACTTTACATTTTTGAAAGCTTCTAATACATCAATTTCAGAAACTCTTTGGAATGAAAATCTTAATTATGAAAGAGAAACTCATGGTCCAGTGTATACTAGGTGGACTAATTTGATTTTGAGAGAAAATTCTATAAATATCTATGACAAGATTAAATCAAGCCACAAAAGATTTGAAGTATTGAAATAAGTAGGATAAGAATTTATTAAAAAAATATGCGAAAACTTGTTTGCTGAATTATCTTGACGTATTAAATTAACGTTGAAATCAAGCCTATAATGACGTTTGCATAATGTTGAATTATCCTCGACAAAGTGTACTCCAATTCTAAAGTATTACCGCAATCACATAATTCGAAAGGCCTATAAACAGTTTCTGTTTATGAGATGAAAAACATACCTCATTTCAATAAAAACATCATAAACTAAATAAAGTTCCCAATATATAACGAAAACGTTGTGGATGTTTTGTCTTAATTAATTTTCTCCTATAATATATCGAAAGTTGTTCGCTAATTGAACTTTTGCCAAACAAAAAGAGAAAATATGTTGTCAATCAATGTATATCTTAGGAAATGAAAAAAATTGACCCTATTACGCCATAAAGTTTGGATTAACGGTCGTAATTTTCTGTGACCGAGTCAAAGTTTTCAAGACTTATGACCAGTAATAAGACGACAACGATGCCGAAGAAGTATGAAAGTTTTTTTTTCTTTCTTCTTGTTGGAGATACTCAAACTTCTGCACAAGATGTTAGCAATAAAAGTCGAAGTGCAGATTTTTGATACAAAACTGACAGTTCTTCCCATATAATCATCACACTACAAGTAGCCAAAGTCCCCTTATAACTGCCAGCAGCAGGCGACTTGCTTCCACCCATATTCCAGTAGACATTGAGTGGTTCATCCAGGCTAGGAAATCCTGAGCATACAGAAAAAAAAGGACGAAAAAGAAAAAAACTTAATAACACTTCATGTGCACACAAACCCATACACACATATATATATGTATATATTACAGCCTCGAACAAATTCGCATAAGGGTAGCGAACGAAGGATATACTGTGATACTCTGTGACCCAGGCTTCTGAAGCTGATGGTAGGAAACTATACTTTTTTTTTTTTTTAGCCTCTGTTACTCTGCTACCTCAGCCTCCTCAAGGCGGTTCACCCGTATATAAGAAATGGCTTTTTGCTGTCATTCCGGGATAAAAAGATTACGACTGGCACGGAATAATAGGATTTTTATACTTCGTCCTCACAACAAACTTGACAATCAAAACGAAATTAAGTTTCGCTCGGTCCCTGTGTTACGATGCGTTTGCGACTTTTGCCTTCCACATTCGGTTACCCACCCTATCTCCCCTTAAGGCTTGGGCCGGACCGGTAGGGCGTGATATGTGAATATAATACCCAAACCGAAAACCCACCGAGTATAATATGGGGTATGGGGATGCTGGCTGAATATACAAAGACAACGAAGATAGTAAGTATAACCATGTTGAGGAGAAATTTCTATTAGAATCTGTTTTTGGGATTTATCCCTATCACCAGATCGATGGAAATTTCTCTTAGGGATTACACTTAAGCTCTGGGCACACATCTACTGGAAGATATATTCCGAATAAGAGAAATTGTGTAATCTTTTAATTATCTATAATAGGCCCTTTCCTTTGACCTGGAAAATGTCCTTACAAATCTCGGGATAAAGAACGATTTTCTAAGCTATTCTCTCATACCCTTGCTCGCCCCTTTTTCTAATTCTAATGATTATGGGAAAACCTTTCACTGCGTTGTGCACACATACATACTATATATATGCAGACAGGATTTTCTGTAGTAGTTTTATCCGTTTCAATTCTATTCGACATTTTTTATTCTCTGTGCATTTTATGGATTTAATCGAATTGGAAAATTTGTTTCTCTCGCAAGAAAAACTCCCATCTTAACCCTTACGTTATTTTTCGATTATTTTTCAAAATCATTTTGAATATTTAAATATTTCCAATTTAACGTTAAAAAAAAACAATTAGCTAAACTTTTACATAATTTTCATAAATAGTTTTGGAATTCACAAATGAATTTCAACCCACTAAGCTAATTCCTAATTTTTTGTGAGAAATGTGTAAATATTTTTACAATGAATTGAGAAACAGTTTTTTGACTACTTCTTTCATGGAAGAACAAGTAAATAAGTAAAGAAAAGTTAGAAGTCAAAGACCAACTCATATGATAGTCTAGATGAATGCCCCGTATCTAATTTAGTATGGTCAACCATCTCTGCAAGTTTGACTGTTAAAGTGGGTTTCGGCAGCTATTTCTAGAACGTTTGGTCCCACGTTAAAAATTAATATAACCAATTTCATAGGATTTTATATTCTGAAGAACTTTTCAGTACAATAAAAACGTCTAGCACTGATTATTTTCACAGTGTACATAAAAAACTTAAATTTTGATAGGCTAACACCATAAAAGGATTGCCCGATTTAATCCATTTTTTTTTAAATTGACGCTCAGGCTATGTCTAAACATGTAGTGAAAAATGAAATTTTTGTATGGCAACCCCATGAAGCAGTTACCCAATTTGTCCAATTTTTGAACTTAAATTTACTTTTTATTTAAAAAAAAATCCGTGTGCAAAATATCAGTTTTTTATATAAATGGCGGACAGACGGACGTTCAGACGAACAAACGGATGGACGCACGGACAGACAAACATACAAAAATTAAAAAAACTTTTAATATTATGCGACAAAAAAAAAGTATTTTATAACGTCATGACACGGTAGAGCTCTCATTTTCTCCGCTCTTAAGAAGCTCTCTTGTGGCGAAGGTTTGATTAAGGTCCGCTCCTCCGCAAATTTCAGCTTATAGTAGGGAAGGGACACTGCATATCAATGTGCCCGCAATATCGTAGCGTGGGGTGTTCAAATCATAATGCTCTACCAGCATTATTTCTGTGCGTTAAAGAATGATTTCATCTAGGGTATAACAAAACCTACGTACATAGGTCAAATCAAATCGGGGTTCAAATCGGGATTCATGAAAATCGGAAAAGGTAAGCTACAAATTTTGAAGAATAAATCATTTGTGATTGTGTGAAAATTATTCATAATTTTGGAACATCATCATTGACCGCCATTCCATAACAAAATGTGGACTGGAAAAACTCCAAGGTAGGATAGAATCTCTATAAAATAGTAGTTTCCCGGAAATATACAGAAAATTAACAAATCACGAAATCGACTTTCATATATAATTCTTCAAGAATTATGTTTTTGAAACACAATATAATCCTGACTCTGAAACAGACGTGTATACAAGAACAATTAAAAATTGTGGAAAAATCAAAATCTCATCTACTGCGTAATGATAAACATGAAAAACTGTTGGATATGCTACGTAGGTTGTACCATAAGTTTTTCAATGGGGAAGGCAATACTAATGTCATTTTAGGCGATATGACATTTCTATCGTAAAGTTTGACATATTTTATCACATACATACGTCCTTAGGCCGTTTTGTCAAAATGAATGCTATTTGTTTACTTTTCGTTGATTTGAAAATTTCATCTCGGTTATAAAATGAATTTAAATCGTGAGCATTTTCGTGGAATGATTTTTTATTATTTTCGAAGTGGCCTAATTTTTCAACCGTTTGCTGATAACATTCAATCTGTGTTTGCTAATGGAGCCGCCTCACACTATGTATCATTGGTTTAGTGAATTCAATCGCGGCTGTACTTCGCTAACGGATAAATTTCGTGAAGGTCGTCCAAAATCGATTGTTGTGCCAGAAAGCCTTGATTCCGTTCATAAGAAAATACTGCTAGATCTTCATGTGACTTATTGTAAGTTAAAGGCAATCCTAGGCATTAGCTCGATGTGTTTCGAAAGGATATTGCATGAGTACCTGGTTTTAAGAAAGCTGTGTTCGCATTGGATTTTGCATAATTAGACAATCGCTCAAAAAAAATGTTGGTGTCGATTAGTGGAAGGAAATTAAAAAAAAATCCGATTAGGATATCTTGGATGAATTCGTATGAGCGCGAAAGTAAGCAGAAGTCGACCGTATATGGATATTTCAAGATGACCCAAACCCAACTCAAGTTATTCGCACACGAAGCCCTTCGAAGCAAAAGGTGCCTTGTTTTTTCGGTTAAATGGACATATCACTACCGTTGCTTTGGAAAATCGTAGACACATATTTGAGCCCTCAAAACGTCAAATTAATGCGTCATCCGCCATACAGTCCTAATTTGGCACTTAGTAATTTTTTTTTTATTTTTTTTTCCTCGCGGACGTGTTAGAATCGGTCAATGATGGTGAAAAGAAGAACTTTTATTTTTAATGATTCTAAATCAAATTTTATAAAATGCAAGAAGAAAAAACAACCGCCTCGTCTGGGGTTTGAAACCGGGACTTTCCGCTTGCCGGGCGACTGCTCTTACCACTGAGCTAACGAGACAGATAATTTTCCCTCCTGCATTTATCAATTTGTTACTTTTGTCACTAGCCTACTAAGCCACGTTTTGCTTTCAGCTGGCATTAACCAGTAACGATGAAAGCGCACAAATAAATTGTAAATTCAATTTTTTTTTTATTTATTTTTCCCGCGGACGGGAATCGAACCTACACTTGTTAAAATCGGTCAATGATGGTGAAAAGAAGAACTTTAAGAACTTTTATTTTTAATGATTCTAAATCAAATTTTATAAAATGCAAGAAGAAAAAACAACATGAGGGAAAATCATCTGTCTCGTTAGCTCAGTGGTAAGAGCAGTCGCCCGGCAAGCGGAAGGTCCCGGTTTCAAACCCCGGACGAGGCGGTTGTTTTTTCTTCTTGCATTTTATAAAATTTGATTTAGAATCATTAAAAATAAAAGTTCTTAAAGTTCTTCTTTTCACCACTTAGTAATTTCGTTTTGTTCCCAACCATTAAGAACAAACCGTGTGGCCAACGATTATCGACGCTAGAAGAAGCGGCTGAAGCATTCAAAAGCCATATTTCTGAGATACCTCAATCCGAGTGGAAGTGGAAAAATTTGAAAATTTTGTTTAAACATACGCAAATATTTGTAGATCATCATGACGACTACTTTGAAAAACAATAAAGTCGTTTGCAAACCTTAACAATTATTATTATTACTCTATTGCAAAACTTATGATACAACCTTCATAGTTACCCATCTATTCGATCTCAACTTAAATGATTGACTAATTACAAAAATCAATAATTTGGCATGGAGATAAATAATGGCCTATCTGCTTTTTTAAATTTTCATCTACTCTATTCGATTAACCTTTTCCAGTTTGGATAATTCAACAACATATCCAAAAGATCTTCAAACGCAGGACGATCGGTTTTGTTAGAATTTGCAATTCTATATTAAAAAAAAAAAACCCCTCAGGACTCATAATTCTCACGATTATTTTTGAACTAACGTGCACAAACGAAAATTCCACAAATCTTTTCTATACAGATGATCATTTTGCTGAAAAGTAGCAACAAGCAAGGTAAATCATCTCTACCTTAATAACCTTCACGACTACTACAAAAAGGAGGAGGACCTCCTAAAATCACCTAAACCTAGTTGATCTGACACCAGGAACGTTACAGTTCCAGAAGATGAGGACTCCAGACCAAAACATTCTGGTGCGGGAAAATAAAAGTTACATTTACTGGTTAATCCACCGAGGTTACCCAAAGAAACAATTGTGACATTTCCCAATGTGAAGACAGTGGAGGAGAGTCTAGGGGGAAGGACTTATTTCGATTACTCGACCTTTAAAGAAGCGCATTCCCAGTTCTAATATGTTGGAGACATATTTCTATCGTACCATTTTTTTTTTTTTAAACAAGAACATGAACTTTTTAAACTAGTTTTATCGAAATTGGTGTGACTAGCATATACGACAAATCAATTCTCAGGTGACAACATCTTAAATCACAAAAAAAACAGAAAAGTCTTCCTATACTTCATCAACAAATTTAATCTAAATCTAATCTAATTGCTAATAAGCAAAAATATCAATAAATTATCATGATATTGACATCGACATAGAAATGATATCTTTATTTTGCAAATGAGGGTAAACATCATTAATTTGCATTCATTTTCAAAGTCGTCCATACCAAAACAAAACTAGGTATTTTTCGCAAATAATTTTATTTATAAAAGCAATTAAATAAAATACTTTCGTAAATTAAAAACAACACGAATGTTGTGTTGTATCCTTGATGAAATCTTATAACTAAAATAAAAATCTCTTTGAGATATAAAGAGAGAAGGTAAACACATTTAAAATAATGTAAAAGAATTGCATTTGCATTAATGGTGGAAAATTCACATGACAATTTCCTGTTAAATGAAGACAACATAAATTTCTTTCTTTCTAGTCTATACAAAGTTTTCACAAAACTCTATACATTCTCAATCACTACCTAATTAATTATTATATACAATGAAAAGATAGTTTAATAATAAATTAATACTATTGTATGGGTATCATTAAAAAAAAAAATGTGGATGCATTGATGCATCAAGATTGCCTGATATTATCATCATAATTATCATCAGAAACAGAACACTAACTAGGAATTATAAAAAATATTACGAATACGACAAAATACAGAAAAATTTCAATGGTAAAATCTCGACGAGACGATGATGTGAAAAAAAAAAATAAAAAATAAAAAAACAAATCATTTCCTTGACACTCTTCCAAACCCAACAGGTTTTCCTTTCGGTGTGAATTTATTATCACTCGTGAATCACACTATGGCTAATTATCATATCGTTTTGATTCATTATGTCACTAGATAGTCTATAATTATTGCTACAGGTATAGGTTATAGGTATATATGTAGTTCACAGCTTATAATTTGAATTGTCATCATTAGTTATATATGTATATGTAGCCTATACCGGTATGAATGAAGGATTAGTTATGAACATATAAAGTTAGTTAGGGCAGCGGCGCCTTATATTGATATAAACAAATTAAAAAATGTCTACGCGATATTTTCAACTCGATATCTAAAGATAAAATTTATTTTGTTCGAGTCTAGAAAGTGAAGTGATTACCATTTCACTAGCTGACGTCAATGACGTCAATTCTTTACAGCAAATCTAATATCAATTAATAACTTAGACATGTCGTCAAGATCAAGTTCAAAGTCATAGAATCCAGTCCATAACCACAAATCAATGAGTTGTTTTTTTTTTTTTTTTTTTTTTTGTGCATAAATTTTAATCGGATTTATTATCTTCAATCTAAATATATAAAATATACTGAATGATAAATAAAAAATAAAAAAAAATAAACAAAAAAAATAATAACAAAAAAAAATAAAGATAATAAGAAAAGGGTGATTTTCTGCATGCAACTTAGAAGGCTCAACACGTCTCCTCAACTGGATTTGCTAGAGTTTGAACTCTTAGCCATTACATAATAAGAGTTCACATGAATCATGCAAATTAGCTGTGATGCGGAATTAATTGAAAGAATTATAATAGCCCATGGCTATTGGTACTAAAATAGCTCCGGAACAGAATGGAAATTGAAATTTTTTATTGGCAAAAAACAATTATGAGCAAGCAAAACGCTTCATCGTGTAGCGTCGTTTTGTCGAGATATAATATGGCACGACATGCGACAATGATATGTGTGTACTAGTGTAGGTAATACATAGAGAGTTCCGAAAAATTCCAAATTACAACAACAATAAATAGTTAATATTAATGTGATCATTAACAATTAAGATAATTGCAATTTCCGGTAAACAAATCAGAAGAATCATTGCACCTTTTTACTAAGTACAGGTAGTTAGGAAAATTTATCCAATTTTGTTTTTTTTTTTACGGTTATTAAGTTTTATGACCATCAATTAGGTATACCTATATACGTGCAGTATTAGGTAAATCCCCTCATTTATATCTGCTTAAGTATGTAGATTGGAATAACAATGGAATTTTCCTAAGGACATAAAATATAATGAAAAATGACTTGAAACTATTGGGAAGAAAATGTTGGCTATATTTAAAATTTACTGGATGCATTAAGAACGTACATTTATGTAGATTTTAACAGCCATGAAGTTAGTCCCAACTTCAACATTCTTCGCTTTGAATAATTTGACAAGACGGAAGATTTAATCGGGAAACACAGTGCTAGCCTTTCCAACTCTATCCTCAGCCTCAACTTTGACAGTTCTGTAGAATATATAGGATCAGGTTATGAAGAACTTAATGGCAAAGTTGGTGAGGTCGAACTCGAGTAGGTCTACTCTTTACTCTGCTGGAACTTTGTCAGCTTTGACAGCTAATTTTTGTTATCGGGAAAAAGTGTTCTGAAAATTTTTTGAAAAAAACTTTGGGAAGCATATTTAATGTGAAAAGTTGTTCCTACTTTAGTAAATTATTACAAAAAAGATTAAATTTTTAAGCCAACAGCCCAATTAACTGCTATCATACAGAAGTTGTCAAAGCTCACATTATGAGTTGTAAAAATTTGCAGAGTTCACCAGGCTGAGGTTCTTAAAGTTTTACTGAGGTCGAGGTTGGAAAAGTTAGCACTGTGTTTCCCAATTTAGACTTAGATTTATCGGGCGAGTGGTATTTGAACTACAGTCATTCATTGACTCAATGTACACCGCTTCATTTGTAGTTCATCCAGCAATGCCAGTCTATCTAGGAAGAGCAAACATTATTTGTTTTTTTATGAAATTTGCCGAGTTTTGGAAGTTTGAGCCAAATGCTTGGAATTTACATTGTGCAATGGACTCGCATTTGCTCCGATGTTTCATCCTCTTAGAGACATCAATCCGATGCATGTATTTGGTAGGTTTGCAGTATCCAGTTAGGACTCTTGTAATGATTCTATTTCTATTTCTATATAGAATTAAAACTCAAGGCTCTTCCTTGATGAAACTTTTAACTTCTCTGGAGCCAATCATTGAAGTTCATCTCTGACCAATTTTATTCTAGATCCAATTTTGAATGGTGAGCTTGACGATATTGTAAGATATACCGAAAAATCGTTCCGGTCTTATGGAGATGCTGGATGCTTCTTTTTTGGTCAATACGTCTGCATTATCATTTCCATCAATTTCCGAATGTCCTGGCAGCCACTGAGATGTTGTGCCAAGGTTTTTTAATGCTTGAATACAATTCCACATTAACTTCGTTTTAACCTCAGGTAATGAAATGGCTTTGAATGTCGCTTAGCTATTTGTAGAAACATATATTTTCCTGTTTATGTAGGATCGACTGAGCTTTTCGTATGCCCCTCTAGTGATGGAAAAAACTTCTGCCTGGAATTTTGAGGACTAGTTTCTCAGGTTTTGATAGATATTAAGTCTTGGCTTTACAATGTTTATTCCTACTCCGACTCCTTTCTCGGTTGTCGATGTATCAAATTGGGGTTTCATTTACTAGATTTATATCTATTTCCTCCCTATTTGGAATATTAATCTTTAGATACAGAGAGAGGTTGAATTGAATGACCATTCTTTCTAATATCATATCATCATGTGGATATTGTGCGTAGGCTTTTGGAGTCCCCTTCGTTATAACCATCTGTCCGAACTCTGTGTACCATTAATCCAGCTTCTTTTTTAACAATATTGCAGAGTGCTGGTAGGTTCAATAGTGTCACTAAATGTGGTTCGCGTGGCACTAGTAACAAATGTAACTGTAAGTGTCTAAGTACAAACCATTATTTACACCATACTCTGGTGCTGCGTAGGTGATTATCGGCCTGACTACTGATTTATATAGTTTTGGCTTGAGGCCCCATGTTGAGTCAGCCAGTTTTCTGCAGTTCTACATTATTGATATACTTTTCTGGACTGCCTCGTCGATATGCTTATTCCAATTCAACTTATCATCAAGAGCCATACCAAGATATTTACCTTCTTTGGACATTCGGAATTCTGTACTAAAGAGGGTAGGGTTAGTTAAATTCCTTGTTTTTCATCTTCTGGTAAAAAGTACAATTGTTGTTTTGCTGAGGTTGACTCATAGCTTGCACACAAACTACCAGTATTGAACAAAACTTAATTCATCTTGAAGCTGTCTAAAAGCAAACGCTCATATTTATCAGCATAATCTTCCGACTAAATACCTTGATTGCTTAGTTGAACTATAATGTCGTCAACTATAATAGATCACAGCAGTAGAAACAGTACTCCTCCTTGGAGGAAAGCTCCCGTGTTGTGAACATCCAGTGTCTCACCAAACAGCTGCGTCATAATTACCTGGTTGGAAAGCATTACCGGAATCCATCTGTTATGTTTTGGATTTCCATGTCTGATCAATGCAGCCATTATTTACTTAACGGAGGTGTTATAAAACGCGTCTTCAATGTCCAGAAAGACTAAGGGCTATTTCTATGTTGTCGGTGACTTTATCTATACTTACCATTTCTAAGTTTAGCAAGGATAGTTCTGTTAATTTAGCTTTCATATAGGCAAATTTAGTCAGACTTAGTGGATGCTCCTTGAGCACTGCGTCCCTAATATGCTATTCCACTATTTTCTCCATTGCTTGAACAGCAAATAAAGTCAGGCTTTTATGGGACGATATTACCCGGGCTGGTCTTCATATCTGCTTCTCTCCTCGAGATCATGCTGGAAAGCAATTTTGAATCTAACATTCCACCCAGGGCAGAATGGGAATCACTTACCGTGCTTTAACCATTAACAAACCCAATTATAATATACACTGATGGCTTTAAGTCCGATGAAGGCATCGGAGCGGGATTTTCTTTGAGGAGCTTAAAACAGAACTAGCCATGCACCTTGAAAACCATGGTACGGTTTCCAGGCAGAAGTCAAGGCAATTCTTGAAGCAGGAAGGCACCTCCTTAACACAGACACTGAAAATAAGGAGATAGCCATCTGCTCAGACAAGTAAACAGCTGTCAAAGATCTGTCTAAACCCTTTATAACCTCCAAACTAATAATGGAGTGCAAAACCACCCTGAACTCCCTTTCTCGGAATAACAGAGTGATAGTGCAGTGGGTGCCGGGGCGGGAATTAAAGGGTAGCCGAGTTTGCTCTGATTAGTGCAGCATCGGAGGAACCAGCCTCTACAGCCGGGATTGCACCAAAACACCTTGGCTCAATAATTTCAAGCTCGGCTGACCGCCAACGCAGTCGCCTTTGGTTAGAAGATTCCCTCGAGTAGAAAAAAAAACGAACTGTCGGGTAAACCAAACCCAAATCAAACGAATAAGCTCCTAGGACTTAACAAGTCAACCCTGAGAACTCTGGTATCCATTCTCACTAGGCACACCTGCCTCAGGGGCCACCTTCATGGGATGAGACCTGTTGATGATCATACATGCAGGGGTTACGGAGAGGAGTCCGAAACAGTGACCCACTATCTATGTCACTGCCCGGCACTCTCAGGAATACGTTACAGAATTCTTGGCTCACACCTCCTGGACGAGTTACACGATGCCGGCAAGGAGGACCGGGGGCCAATAATGAAATCAATCGCTCATGGGCCTGGAGGGTGAACAATGGGCCTTGACTTGGCCTACGTTCGGGGGACCCGTCAGGGTCCCAAGCCTCTGTTTTAATCAATCAATCATTAGGTATATATCACCTTTACCGTTTTCGATGCTTTGGAAATATATCTCTATGCAAAATTTACTATAAAGTTTTAATTTGGATTAGTAAAAAATCATCAAATCCACTTTATAGGAGAGCGGGGAAGATTTCCGCTGCACTCGGTGATTTGTAGTTTAAATAAGTTTATGGCCCATTCAAATGTTTGTGGTGTGTATATTTTGGCAGCGGTGCACCAGGCTCCTGCCCTTGGTCGATAATCATCTGCCAACAATGGACTTTAGTACTTCGCTTCAGAACCACTTATTAGAGCTGGTAAATGTTTCTGTACAAGAAGTTTCAGTGTTTATTTACCTGTTCTAGTGTATCTACGTTATCTTTCTCTAATAATACGAGTATGTTAGGATATTATTTTGATAAAACCTTGTGGATTCTAGCACAGACAGGTGTGTGAATCATTAACAGCTTCTGTGGATTTCCGCTATGATCGTCTTCTCTATCTCCTGATTTCCCAGTTATACTCGGCTTGAGCCTGTTTGTACTAAGTACTAAGTAAAAATTCCAGAAAACCTGGAAACTTAAACAGTGATAAAAAAGTTCTCGTAGAATTTCGAAATAACTTAATGGTATTCAAGTAAGCTCCCAGATACCATGTCCAAGACTCTTAGATTTGTGTGAAGCTTTCAAGTAATTATAGAAGACCTCCAAAGCTATATAACTCGTCTGGTACACAGACAGACAAGGTTAACAGGTTTAGAAAATCTGTTTTTCGAACACAAATCTATGTCATACATATGTCCATTTGAAATAATATACAAACTAGCTATCGACACCGTAATATATTGTTACAAGCCTGGCCTTAGTTCGTTAATGAGGACCGCAAAGGCAATGAAATTGCTGATGGCCTAGCCAAAAGAGGAGCGGAAACTAAGTTTTACGGACCAGAGCCATTTTGTAAACCTCAGGGCTGCCCTAGCCGACTGGGAGAATAAACAAAAATCCCTGTATTGGGAAAAGCTACAAAGACTTCGTCAGGCAAAAAAGATGATCGACACCTCTGGCGGAAAAACAAAAGAACTCCTACTTCTTAGAAGAACATGCACAACTTTTATTTGTTTTCGTGATTACAAAGAAAAAATTTTCTTTAAAACTTCTAAATGAAAGAATTCAGTTTTTTGATTTTGGGTCTTATGAACATATAAACAAGCCCCAAGATATTGCTGAAGAACATTTAAAAAATAACAGATTAAAGTACTCAGCGTCCGAAGTACTATGGTTGTCTAAATATTTAGGGCTACTAATCGGGGATTTAGTTGATGATTACGAGGAAGAGTGGGAAGTATTTATTCTTCTATTGCAAATAACTGAAATTCTTTTCCTTGAAAAAGTAGATAGCCAAGCAATTAATTGTTTAGAAAGCTTAATTGATAGTCATCATTCCTTATATCAGAAAGTTTATAAAATACCTCTAAAACCTAAGCACCACTTCATGACTCATTACCCGTCTATTATGAGGCGAGTTGGTCCGCTGATAAATTTATGGTCGATGAGATGTGAGGCAAAGCATAAAGTTTTGAAGGGTATTGCTTCTTCTACAACTTCAAGGAGAAACATATGCCAAATGATTTGTAATAGATTATTACTAAGTGATTGTCAAGCCACTCTTGCTAAAAATCGATGCTTACGGAAAATTGAAATCGGAAAGCAGCTTCATTTTGACAGTAAATATGGTACTTCTCATTCTTGGGCTTTAATGGGTAGTTTTAAACTGAAAGTAGGTTCTGTCATTGAACTTGATGATAACAAGGAAGGATTAGAGCCAATATTTGCGAAAGTTAAGACTATTTTTCGAAGTTCTAGCAATATTATTTCTTTAAAATTAACAATATTAGAAACACTTTACTTTGACTATAAGTTTTACGCACATGTTGTTCAAAATACTGAGATGGAAACCGAATTGAAAGTGAACCATGATTCTTATTTCAGAATTCATGCATTACATAAAATAAATTCTATTCTTTATGTTGTTTAAGTTGTCACGAATTACGTACATATATTTTGCCTTGTCATGTATTGCATATATCTTAATTTAAATATTATATCTATAATAAAGAAAATCATGAATACACACATATTTTGTTTAATTTATTTTTATAGATAAACTAAAGTTTTAAAGTTTTTAATGGACAGCCCCTACTCGAATTAATTTTTAATTAGAAGAGATGTGAAAAAATGTTAAGTTTATTAAAAAGGCAGGAAGGTTCTTCATTGTTTACGAAAAATTGGCATTGCTTCTTATTTAATATTTATAATTGCAATTCCTTTAGTCATTCAGTAAAATTTCCATTACTCAATAGTATAAAAAATTAGCAGTGATTTAGTATTTATATTTTGGATAGGAATATTTAATTACAAGTAAAGGTATTTTTTCTATTTATGCAATGAAAGGATTACTGTAATTTTTTTAATATTTGCTCGGTTTTTGGTATGTGTTACTATATAAAATAGTATTGCTTCCTAGAAGCTCATGCGTGCTTTCCTATATTGGATTGTAATACTTACATATTATGTCGGAAATAACACTAAAATTAAAAATGAGTTTTCCAAAAATAAATGGTATGAAATACTTTTATAATTCATACGTTCCCCTTTTCTTTATTGTATTATTTCCATATTTAATTGCGATTTCTCCGGAAATTTATGACAAATTTTACAGTTCTACTGGTAATATACAACATATTTATTTTGCTATTTTTCCTAAATTATTATTGTAATTTCTTCTATAAAACGCATTGGGCCATATATTCCTAAGCATGTTGTAAATTTTGTAGATAAATTTTGGTAATATTTCCAAAAATTTTTTTCCGTGCAGAGCTCAAAATGATTACTGAGCTCTTCTGAGGCCATTGTCCCTTAAGGTATCACCTGAACAAGCTGGGCTTGACTAAGACTTTATCTTGCCGTTTCTGTTAGGATGCTCACGAAACCTCAGGGCACTTACTATGCAACTGCGAAGCATTTGCTAGGCGGAGACTACTCCACCTCGAACAATCTTTTCCTCCACCAACCTACGTGTGGAACCTCAATCCCAGAATGGTTCTAGAGTTTATTAACAGTCTGAACCTAGAAAGGGACTCACAATATATCTTTCAGGTTGCAGTGATAGCAAGTCTAACGCCTACACACCCCTTCACAAATCTAAATCTAATAGCCAGGTTGAAAAAAAATAAACGGTTATTAGTAAATTAGGAAAAAAACTGAAAGCTATAATAATGTGATTTTAGCTAAACCTGACAAAGACAATTTTGTTACAATTTTACATCGAGATGTTTATTTAGAAAAATATGTAAGACTTTTTAACCAATATAAACACCAGAAGAGTTGTATAATGACTCTACATCAAAGTAAAATAATTGTACATCAAAGTAAAATGATTCCACATCAAAATAAAATGAATCTACATCAAAGTAAAATGATTCTACATCAAAGTAAAATAATTCTACATCAAAGCAAAATGATTCTACATCAAAGTATAAGTTCAGTATACAACTAGAATGTAATTTTTGACTCTAAAGATAAATATTTTTTAAAGAATAGTAATCCGTCCATACCTACTTTATATGGTCTTCTTCGGGTGCAATTTAAAAAAACAGTCACATCACTTTTTCACCCAAAACTGATTTTAGAAACTTGCCTTCTTCATTGACTATTTACTGTGTAAATTTTATTGAGATATCTCTATGGCATCATAACTAAAATTCTATTCAAAACATCTTAAATCTATTCGTACTGGGGTGCTAGATTTTTCTCACATTAGATTGACTCTAACTCGGTAGGTAGGGTTATGTCCGATCGGAAAACGGGTTTCATTGTTTACCTCAGCTCATTATCAATTGCAATTCGAGAAAGATTTTTTTCTCTGGATACTTCATACCTAAATGTTGCCATATGAAATGAAGTTTGTAAAATAAGTTTGAGTGAAAAAATTACTTGACTTTTTTTTTTTAAATCGGCCTCAAAGACTTTGGCACGTTTTATTATTATGAAATTGTAATTTAAAAATTTCGTTTTGCGCAATAGTATGAGCTACGGAATCAAACGTTTTTGCACTGATTGGGTCTAACACTCAGTTAAATTGAAAAAAAAAAAACTGGAAATTTATCTTAGTTATTCAAGTTACTATGAACAAAAACGTCTTCAAATTACCAGTTTGGTAAAAAATCACGAAAAAAATCGCAGAACATACATCGAATGATTCGGGTACCCCTGCGGATGCTATACCTCTACCTCTCAGAAACGTTTTTTTGTTCCTTGGACTTTATGAACATTTCTATAAAGTGTTCTTTTAGTAAATCTAGGTTTTTAAATTCAAGAACATTTGTAAGTAAGTATTTGTACACAATGTCCAGCGCAAGAATCGCATTCTTCTGGATTGATAGCTTATTGGTAGAAGCATGACTTTCAAGAAAGTCGAATATTTCTTCATCACTGCCTGAACGATCTGCTTCAAGGATCATCTATTATCTCTTTGTCGGTGTGTTAATTTTCCAAAACATTCCAAGTTGTCATCACATTTTATAAAAAAGAAAAAAGAAATTTCATTGCAAAAGAAGGGCGTTTCATATAAGCAAGAACCGTATAATTGTCAGTATGGCTTGGTTCCTGCCTGCCGTATACGCCAAAGCAAACAGCCTAGCTGACCTCATCTATGCATTTAAAATAATTTTTAAGTGTGAATTATATGAGGCGAAATACTACGTATTTACTTGAATGCCTAGCAAGATTAGCCTTATGCGGGACTAGAATTTCGAAGAGACATCGGCAAAGTCGAAGTCGTAATTTAATTAGTAATTTCACCTCAGCATCGACTTCGAAAAAATTTGTCGAATTGGAGTACCGGGTTCGAATTTTCATTTTAAAAAATTTATAAAAAAGTAGAAGGAAAAATATTGTCAAATTGAAAAAGTTATAATAGAAAATGTTAAAAGAGTTTTCCTTGAAAGTCCAAACCAGCTAAAAAAAAAACTATTTTCAATTTGAACGACCTTTAAACAATAATGAATTTCATTGAAATTTTGAATAGAAATTTAACAGTAAATTAGCTAACATATTCTGAAGCTATCAGACATTTTAACACTTTTGCAAATCCATACATTTTCGGCCACCTTAATGTACGAATGCGTTGAACAGAAAAATTGAACCTGACTGTGACAATATTCGGGAAAATTTACATTGAAAATAGAAATTTTAAGATGCTTTATTAATGGCTACAAAAGGGGTATTGTTTATAGGCGGGGTTGCTATTAACAGAGTAAAAGTATTCAAAATTACTAGGAAAATGTTGCGGGCTTCGACAATATTATGTTAATAAAAGGGTTTTGGTAATATGTTGGTTGTTATTATCCGGGGATTACTGTAATAGTAATTTAGCTAAACATATATTGACTTGGTATCGATATGTTGTTGATATATTTTGTATTTGGACTGGAACAGAGAGGCAATTAACGACATTTCTAAATACCTTTTTAAATAAAATTGGTGACAATATAACATTTACTGTAGATTTTGGGAATAAGAGTTTAAATTTTATAGATTTGACTATAACTATTAATACTGATGATTTTTTTTAAATTTGACATTTATCGTAAAGCTACTTACTCAGATGCGGTTATACCAGGGGTCGGCAACCTTTCTGGAGTTATAAGCCATTTTTTTCCCGATGAGATAAATAATTTTTTTAAAGAGCCAAATATAAATATATACATCGGTAATATGTATTACAAAAATAACCGTTATCTATTGTGAAATCAAAACATTCTATTTTGCATATTAACAGAACATATTGGTCAACGTATTTAAGAAAATTGAAAAACTTTTACTATAACTTAATTTCAGTAGGTTATACATCTATAGCTTTGCTTAAAATATATATTAAATGTAAAAAATTCCAAATTTGATGAATATTTAGAAGTTTTTAATTTCATGCAACTTTCGAGGCTTTTGTCATTAAGCGAAGTTCTTAATTTATTTTTAGTAATTGTTCACAGTGATCCGAAAATTATCAAGAAGCCAAATGCATGTTTTCACTTGATCATAAAGATAAGGATAGACAGTTCCATGTTCAAATATAATATCTTCCTCCTTCCTACATTTTGAAAGATCCATCCACTGGTGTCTGACAACCAATTTTCATTTCTATCTAGTTAAATTTTTTAGTTCTGACTGCAAATTTGTGAACTTTTCTGTCCATATATATTTGTTTTTCAAAGCTAACAACTCTAACTCAAATTGAGCTCTCTCTATCAATAGTTGGGAATGGTGTAAAATTCAACTCACACACCTTCGGCACTAGTGGCTTCGAGTAGGGTTTCTTGATAAAAAATTCACTGTTACAATCTGAATACAACGATACGATTAAGAAGATGGAACTGAACTCTATTATTGAATCCGTTCGAGTCGAAGCAAAAAACTAACCTAAAAAACCGGCCTTGAATACAAATTTTTTTAGAAGTTACCTAAGATTCTCGCGAATTCGTTTTACTTTGATTTCAGTTAATTTTTTCGTACAAAATTGTTAAAATAATTCGATTCGATTCTTTTATCGAATCATTTGAATCAGTTTGAACGAGAAAATTAATAGAAGCTAAAGATAACTGAAATTAATTTGTTTCAAATTAAGGAATTTTATTAAGAAATTGCAACTTAAAGGGGCACTTTTTTAAGGTCTTTTCGAATCGAACAAATCGGAAGTGGCACTAAACAAAAATTTCGCTGAAACTCCCCGCATTGCATGATGGTTTTTTTCAGAAAATTTGTAAGGCTCACTACTAAATGGTGCTAATTTCCAAAGCTCACGAATGTTCTTCCAGTATCCTGGTAACGCTTCTGTTTCTATTCACTTTGGTTTTGAGTGTGGAGCGTAAGGTTAGCTAAACATGGGATCAGCCGCGCATTTTGTTGTGTGAGCAGGATTATTATATTTGTTTTTGCAATTGCAATATTACAGTTCATTTTTAAATATTAACTATTAAAATACTCAAAAGCCACAAGTATGATTCTACTGAGCCCCATGCAGCTCGCGAGCTGTATGTTGCCGACCACTGGGTTATACAAAGCCATTCGTGGCATCCTTGGACTACTAAGATGGCAGCTTTCCATTATTTTTTAAATAGGTTTCTCTCTGTTCCACTGAACAATAATAGTTTTTACAATGAATTAAACATTATTAAAGACATCGCTATAAGAAATTAAGATATGACTCAAAATTAATTCACAAGATGTTTAACAAAAAACAAAGTGGTATCTTGAAAGTGGTATCCTGAATTCTATTTTCCCTTTACCTATGTCTAATGAACCTAATCAAAAGAAATGGAGAAAAATTCTGAAATTTCTGAAAAATTAAAAAAAAAATCTTTAGCTAACCAGCAGATAAACGCTGCCTTTTTTAATAAATTTACCACTAAAAGCTTACTAACTAATAATAAATTGCGGTTAAAGAAAGTTACAATACATTGGAGCGGAGTCTATAAAGTAGGCTGCAGCAGCGATTGCTCAGGGCTCTACATATAAAAAACAAAAAGATCTTTAAAAGATTCAATGAGCACATTAGGTCTTGCTAAGCATCTGCTAAAATTTACTGGACATACATAAATGTACTATTTTTTTTTTTGTTTTTGTTTTTTTTTTTATTTTTTCCTGTGGAGATTGTGTGGTACGCCATTATAAATAATAGAACTTAAAAACGTTGCCTCCCACACTTATTTGATAAAAATTATTTACCTCGAATGTAGACCGGTTTCAGTTTTTCGGCTTTCTTCAGTACACTAAAAACTTTTGTATTGCTGATGTAGTCTAATGCAATATGGTTTGCATAGCGGTTAGTAATGAAGATTCGTTTGGTCGTTGAAGCATGCAGAATTTGAATTTAATAGAGCCCGAGATATTTCGAGTGATTCTAGCAAGTTTAGCTTTCTACCTTTGTCACAAAAATGCAGATTTTCTGGTTCTAAGTCAGGAATGTGCTTATTTTCTAATAGGTGCTTAGCAAAGTTCGATTTGAAATTATTATTTCTTAGAGAACTGAAGTGCTCATTTATTCTTTCTTTGAAAGATCGTCCTGTTTGCCCAATGTATACCACCTGGCATGTTGCGCAATTTAAGCAATAAACCCCATTTCTATTTAATTTATCGGTTGTATCTTTAACACTTGGCAATAGGCTATTCAGATTTTTTACCGTTTTAAAACCTACGTGTATATCACGTTTCTTTAGCGCCCTAGCTATTCTGTCCGATATCTCTCCGTAATATGGTAATGAGGCCCAACTTTTTTCAGTTGGTATAATACTGCTTAGACAAGTAATTTCTTCCATAAGTTTATTTCTTAATTTTCTTTTTAAAATTCCAACTATTAACTCATAATTGAACCCGTTATTGCTTGCTATATTCTTAATTGTTTTAATTTCTTCTTCTCTATCATTTTTATCCATTGGGATAAATACTGCTCTATGTACCAAGTTATCAAATGCTGAGTGTTTATATTTGAAATATGTGAAAGAATTTTTGTGTATGACTATGTCGTCTGCATATGTATCTTTTCTATAAATCTTAAATTTGAGTTTATCCTGTTTTTTCATTATTGTAAGGTCTAAGAAATTAATGTGTTCATCTTCTTCTATTTGAATTGGTTTTTACTGTTGAAGGAATTCAAGAACTTTAAAAAATTATTGAGTTGTCTCAAACTACCTTTCCAAAGGCATAGTACGTCATCTACATACCTATACCAGAATTGTACATTTTTTCATTTCCTTTGTTCTAGTTTGTTCATATACATGTCTGCCATTAGCGGAGATATAGGTGAACCCATAGTCAATCCGTCAATTTGCTTGTAAAATTCTTTATTAAAAATGAAATAATTTTGTTTTAAGAATAGGTCAGTAAGATATAAAAGCTCTATTTGTTGGTTCGGGCTCAAGTGTGAATTCTCAACAATTCCCTTACACACCAATGTGCAATCTTCTATTGGAACATTTGTAAATAGGTTTACCACATCAAATGATACTAATTTGGCATTTTTTGGTATTTTCTGATCTTTAATTTTATTCACAATATCTAAAGAGTTCTATTATTTATAAATGTACAACCCAAAATATAAGACGTTTACATAATATTGATGGTGGATCAGTACTGGATAGATATGAAATATACAAAATCAGAAATGCTAATAATGACGGCTATGCTTTGTTTAATGATCAGATTGATTTTTTTAATAGGAGCCCCCTTTTAAATCCTAACTTAATTAAGTTACAGCATTAGTCCAAATATTATACATATTACAGCAGGGGCGTATTAACCATAAGGTGGGATTGGGCGATCGCCCGGAGCGAAAAGTCAAAGGGGGCGAAACCGAAAATAGAAAGTAAAAAATATAAAAAATTATTCAGAGCACCTGATAATATCGCCAAATAGCATACAATGTACTTAAATTTAACATAATTAGGAATAATTAACTGGTCTGGCAGCCCTACGTTCTATTGCGTGCTTTAGGGTGAAAGCAACGTTAGCGAAAGTTATATTGATAAGATTATAAAATCATATTCAGTTCAAGATTTAGATCAGCTTGACTTTAACCCATATATTCCCAAGCATGTAAAGGGTTTTCCAATAAGAGGTGTTATTTTCATATTCAAAGAAAAATGCCATTTTTTGAGATGGTATGCCGTTAATAATGGAAAATAACATCAGCCAAATGACCCCCACGACCACGCCTACAGGACCACATTCTTTTCATGAAATTTTCCATAACCAAATCGCAAAGTGGCTGCCTTATGTCCTCGATAGCCTCACGAATTCCATCTTTGAGGTCTTGAATCGACGCTAGGCTGTTGGCGTAGACCTTCTCTTTCACGTGGCCTCAAAGGAAGAAGTCGCAAGGTGTTAAGTCACAAGATCTCGGTGGCCAGTTGTGATCATCTCTTCGAGAGATAACACTGTCTGGAAACTTTTCCCGTAAAAGATCAATGGTTTCGTTGCTTGTATGGCACGTAGCGCCGTCTTGTTGAAAGCAAACGTTGTCCAGGTCAATACCATCCAATTCCGGCCATAAAAAATCATTAATCATCTGTCGATAGCGCAATCCATTCACCGTAACTGTTGCTCCAGCCTCATTTTCGAAAAAGTAAGGTCCAGTGACCCCGCGGGACCATAAACCGCACCAAACAGTCACACGTTGAGGATAAATAGGCTTTTCAACAATAACTCTTGGGTTTTCCGAGCCCCAGATGCGACAATTTTGCTTGTTGACGAAGCCATCGAGGTGGAAATGGGCCTCATCACTCAAGATGAGTTTTCGATGGAATTCCGGATCATTTTCATGCATTTCAGAACCCAATTAGCAAAGACTCGACGTTCTTGATGATCGGCCGGCTTGAGTTCTTGTGTTAACTGAACTTTATAAGCCTCAAGACCCAAATCTTCATGCAAAATACGGTGTAATGACGTTTGTGGAATGCCTAATTCCAAAGAACGACGAGGAATGGACAAACCTGGGTTTTCTTCAACACTTTTGGCTACAGCAGCAATATTCTCGGCTGTTCTTGAGCGACGTGCACGGGTTTTATTCTTCATATCACTAACTTGTCCCGACAGCTCGAATTTTTCTACCAATTTCTGTATTGCGGTCCGACAAGGTGCTTCACGACGACCCAAAAATGTTCGAGTTTTACGAACCGTCTCTGCCACATTTTCACCATTTTTATAGTGAATTTTAATAATTTCAATGCGTTGTTGAATCGTGTATCGTTCCATATTTATTAATGGCGTAGTTTCTACTTGTCAAATGTCAAAAAATGACAGCTCCAAAAGTGACATCTACCGAAATAGCGGGCTAATTAAAATAACACCTCTTATTGGAAAACCCTTTATAATCTCATTCGATTTGTGTAAAACTCATGTCAGTTCATATTGGGATTCCTATTAACAAAGGGATGTATCGAGAGAAAAAATGCAGATAGTCGTTTTAGAGTTTCAGAACTGTTCCATACTTGTATAATGAGATAATGGAAAACTCTCCGCCAGTAGTCGAGGCGAGCTAGCGTGCCGCCCTGCAGTCAGCGCTGTCCGTCGAGTGATGTCAGCTCATGCTGACAGTCTGGACTTTACGTCCAAGCCAGTCACTCAACATAATACCATAACAGGGTGTCCAATCCATTTTGCTCTACCATCGTAATTTCTAGGTGTTACAAACAGAATGACAAACTTAGTATACCCTACGATTTCATCTAGTGTATTATTAAAATGTAAATACTGCAATAACTGTTGATTGAACCCCTGATATATCCCGAACAGACCAGACTTTCATAAATTGATACACCCATAAGAATGCTAAAGATTCCGACACAAATCTTCGGGCCTGGAGGAAAATATTATAAACACTTTAAGAGAACTAGATCTACTACTAGATATAAACTATTGCAGAGGGAAAGTTTATGATAACACAAGAAATATGTCGGGTCAATATTTTTTTATTTTATTTATTATTGTTATAATGCTCAACATAATTAAGGCCAAAAGTGTTATAACTAAGTATATGTAGGTAGATGTAAAAATAGTGTAAACAAAAATAGCTTAGTCTAACTTACGTATACTCTACAACTAATAATGTACATAATATAAAAATAATTAGTAAGTAAAACTATAGGGGAAAAAAAGAGAAAAAAATAAAATAAAGGTTCTGAACTTATATTTAAGAGCAAAACAAATAAAAAAATAGGAAAAAGAAACAATTTAACTTCCAGGACAGTGTTCAAACAATACATTCCTGAACGCCTCTTTCTCTTCGCAACATCAAAGATAATCTATTCTAGGTTCTGACAGTTCGAGCAAAATATTGCTTCTCAGTGACCGAGAAGTTAGCACCAGATACAGACAGACTAACACTACGTGACGATTGGGACAAACAAACTTTTTCATATAAATAAGTAGGTCTGCCAGAGGAGATAACACATTTGAGAAATAGCAAATCTTTAAACAGAAGATATGATTGAAGGGGACTATCCAAGGATAGTCCTAGAAAATTCTGAAACATGGTCAAAACGCCTTAAGTTATAAAAATATATACCGAGCAACGGAGTTATATGCAATATTCAATTTACGTAGGGAAACAAAATCAGATTTGGACCAAATTTCGCTGGCATAAGTAAAAAGTGGTACTATGAGTGACTTAACAAGCATCATCCTAGTGGAAAGTGGAGTGTAGGAGGCAGTGCTGGGCACCGTTAATGAAAACATTAACTTCGTTAATCGTTAATCCGTTACTAAAAAAGTTAACTTCGTTAAACGTTAAAGCGTTACTTTACGGAAAATTTAACGGAAGTTAACATTAATCGTTAATCGTTAACTCCTAATAGTAATTGTAATCTTTATAGTATTGGACTATTGAAATGAGAAAGTATATTCGCGGAGCAATGACCATTGCATAGCTCGTGTGTTATTGAATCCTTGGCGCAATGATCATTCGTTTCGTCATTGCACCAATTACGCCTACACAAGCTCATTCGTTTGCAATTATACATTACTTGTCATTCCTTATGTCAATAAGTGCGCTTCAGCGGTGAGGAATTGCAAGTTATTGGAAAAATCAGCTGATTTTCACGTCATCACTTTCAGATATCATATTTTTCAAGGTAAATTTTGAATATTTTCCAAAGCAAATTATTGAAAAACTTTCTCACATTATATATCCAATACAAGGCTCGATTAAATTTTTCTCCTATTACTTTACAATTCACAGTTTTTAATTTAAAAAATTGAGAACTGTCATCTGTAAAATCGAATTACCGTCAAGATATCGTGTGCTTGCTTTACCAAGCAATAATCATTCAATTAATTACGTAATTAGATCAATGATCATTCTAGTGCAGCATGTGCCTAGGGTATAACACCCTTGCTTATAAAAAAATGTTTTGGTTGGGGAAGTTTAGGTAGGACATGGAAAATAAATATGAAAACAGTACATAAATCTTAGTTTGTTATAATAAATATTTCGGAATCAAATTAAAATTACGGGTAAATCAAAATACTGGAGATCACTTGTGAAAAGCCGCAGCAAATTGGCATTGTTTATCGTCCAGAAGGTCCAAACCTTTTATCTATGCCCTTTAATGAGACATTACCTAAAGCTGTGCAATTAATAAGACCCCTAGCCTTGATATTCATTAATTTAAATACAGTTACTGGAATTTGTCGGTAGGAGTGATCCGAAATATGCTTGAGCTTAAAGCGTGATGTCTTCTTGCGTGATAGCTCCTATGCACAGAGCCTACGCATAGCCACACACATAATCTTCGCGCCGTGTTGTCAGTTTCGGCATAAATTGGTAGGTACCCAATTAACGCTTAACGGACATATGCAAAGTTAACGGAAGTTAAAGAGTCCGTTAATATTATTAAAAGTTAATCCGTTACATGAAAAGTTAACTTCGTTAATTAACGATTAACGGATTAACGGTCTTGTGCCCAGCTCTGGTAGGAGGCCGAGAGTGAGAGATTACGCAGACATTCATAAACCTTAGAGATAACCCTAGAAATCTGATTGGACCAAGAAAGTTGATTCCTAGATTCACTACTTTTTCACGATAAGGTAAGATGACATTATTGAGTACAACACAAGGCAGTGACGACGTATTCAGTCTGTACCTACAGATTAATTGCATTTGACTTGATTGGATTCAAACGAAACTTATTTGAAATACACCACTCATGTATAGAGCAAAAGGTCACTATTAAGGCGATCGATAGCATCTTCAATTAAGCCAACTGGCCTTGATATATAAATTTGTAAGTCATCAGCATATAGATGATATTTAGCGTTAAGAATAACATTCGGCAAATCATTTATGAATAGGGCAAATAATAGTGGGCCTAGTATCGAGCCTTGAGGTACGCCACTAGTATTTCGTAAAACCGCAGAGGAATTTCCATTACATGCGACCGATCAAAAAGATAAGACTGAATGAGTTTGGATGCCGAGTTTGAAAAACTAAAATTAGTTACTAGTTTGTTGATAAGTAAAGAATGATCTATGGAATTAAATGCTTTTGAAAAGTCCATGAGAACGAGAATGGTTATCATGTCACTATCTAATGATAAACGTAAGTCATCAGTGACTTTCAGTAGAGCAGTTGTACAGCAATGCTTGCACCGGAAACCAGACTGAAACTTATTCAAGTAGCTATGACGTTCACAATAGTCCACAATTTGGAAATGAAGGAGTTTTTCAGGAACGACAGTATCGCAATAGGTCAGTATTCAGTGGCGTTCGATTGAGACTTTTTTGGTATGGGAATAATCTTAGCTAACTTCCAGGTGGAGGGAAAATACGAACGAAAAATGACATTATTTAGAATATGCGTTAAGGATGGCAAGATTATAGGTATAACGAACTTTATAAATTTGACTTTATTGAGAAAATAGCTTAAACACTTCCTCCTGCGAGACGCAAGTAAAAGAAAATATATTATTGGTAGCTGCCGTCCTACTATATCCCACGACAGTGGTTGGAGAGGGTCGACTTGAACTACAAGTGACAGAAATTTAAGTTTAATTCATTAGGGTCAACGTAACTCTTGCATTCCGAAGTTCGCCCAACTCCAATAACTTTCAAATTGCGCCACAGTTCCTTTGAAGGAAGCATCGTATCGAAAGTAGTTCTTCTTAGATTTTCTTCTTTCATTAGTCACAACATTGCGTAGACTATGAAAATTTTACCAAATTTCGGAAGATCTGAATCGCTTCCATCTACGATATGCATTATTGCGCATTGAAATCAATATTTGAATTCGTGTTGTAAACCATTGACTACCGGAAGTTAAAATACTTTTCGTTCTGAGGGGAACATGTGTCTCAAAAAGGTATTGCAGTAAGTTCATGAAGTAATTAATTTGTTCATCTACACTTCTCATGAAATAGATCATTTCCCAATTACAGGCATAAGCATCACTATATAGAGCATAAATGAAAATACCTTTAAAATCTCGGAAGCTGATGGTAGACACACGAGGATTGCGTGACGATGGTTTAAAGTCATACGTTAGAAATATTAGATCATGTTTGGAAAATGCCGTAAAAGATATTTGATCATTAAAGAGAACCATTTCATTGTTAGTAGTCAAAAACATATCTATTAAGGTCTCAGAAGTATCTGTAAATACAGGATTAAAAGCACGAATAAAGGAGCATAATGATTAGTTTTCTATATTCCTTGCGCTGCTGAACAATAGCTTAATTTAGTAGGAAGTTATTCTGCTGCCGAATGTTGCTTGATTGTTACATAATTTTTTATGTTTGTCAACATATCGTTCGGAAGTACTGAGGGATGCAATTTAATCTTTAAATATGTACTGCTATACTTGTCTGCCAAAAAAAAAAAAAACTTTCGACGACAAGGTGATCAGCAAGAGCAGATGCAGTAAAGTCAATGTCTGAAGGCTATGAAGCTTTCAAATCTGCTTTGGAAAATAGTAACAATGATTCTCCACAACCACCTAACGTCCAAATTCAAACAAGAGGCATGATAAACACGATGGAATCTTTAGAAACTGAAGTTCTACAAGCTTTTTGGAACTATATGGTTATAAGTTTTGACCAGTAAAACTCTACAAAACAGAAATACGGACGTCTTTTTGGTTATGAAATTATATGAATCGACCAGGATTTATAAAACATCTGAGAAATAATTTCAATGATTTTGAAAAAAAAAAATACGGAGGAATTACTGGTTGTCAGGATCTTCAAATCAATAACCCAAGAGTCAAGAAAAGTAGGCTACAAGATGACAAAACTAGATGAAATGAGACACCATTCAATGTTTTTATTACAATTATAGACATACTTGTTACTGAGTTAACAAAAAGAAAATAGATTAAGACAAAATTTTGGATCTGTTTGGGTTTTTGGAAAAAATTGTATTATGATCTGACGAGGAAATAAGAACGAAAGCACAACTACTTAAAGACATTATATAAAAACGATCTGAATGATTATTTTCCTCAGGAATATGTTGATGATAAATATTTTTTGATTAGTAGTGGTCACGATGGCAGCCTAAATTTAGGAGAACTTCTACAATATTTAAAATCTGAAAAACTGATCTCGACGTTTCTTAATATCCAGATAGTACTGACAATTTATCTCTGCCTTCCATCTATCTACGCCTCTGGAAAGAGGTCTTTTTTCAGATTAAGGATTTATAAAAATATCTCAGGAATACACTTTCAGATGATTAATCATGAAATTTCTCATGAAATTTTAAATTCTATTTCTGAAGATGAAAATGTAAAGAGATTTATATCATTAAAACAAAGAAAAAATTTGAAAAGATGCAGTAAGAATTTTTCCGAATGTTCACTTTTAGTTCAATTCTATAGTCTTGTATCAGTACTAGTCACAAAATATAGTCTAGAATTTTCTAATAAAAAACCGAATTTTTTTTTTCTTTGCTCAAGTATCTTTACATTAAAAAAACTGAAGGGAGGGCTTCGAAAAGAGCGAAATGCTTTTGATCGCCCAGAAGCGAAAAAAATTTTAATCCGCCCCTGCATATGTACATATAACTCATCGATGATCATTTCTTCGTGTGTAGCTCGGTTAACGTATTTGTAAATTTTGTAACGAAGTTAACCCAGATCTAGACTAAATGTAAAGCCTGATGATGTACTAAGCAAACAAAACGTGTAAGCTGTTACTCATTTTTTTTTTTTTTTTTTTTTTTATTAAATAAAATTATTGTAGAATCGGAGGAAGTGTATTATTGTTTTTCTCAAACAAAGATAACTAAAAATATATTCTACCAAGTGTTAACACATAATTCGATAAATCGTCGGTGATACTAAATAACCGCGGGACTAGCAAAATCATAATCGCGTATCTGAAAATCCAATTTTGAAGTTAATGATAACGTATGTAGGTATAAAACTACAACTTGATTTATCAATTGTATGCCTAAAATCCAAAAACATGAATGTTTGTTGTCCTAGGATTGGACAGTATCAATAATTTTGTTATTATAATAAACAAAAACAAAAAAAGTTTAGTGTCTGTTGAAATTTTAAATTTGTATTTAACTTACGCGGTAGTGACATTCGTAGTCTCACGGTTATGCAGTATCACCGACGAAATATTATCATGTAAAATTATAAAACTGCTGACTTAGTGTTCCATAACAACTATTAAGAAATTTTGTATAAGGTGACATTAAAAAACACCGAAGGATTCACTTGGAATATTGCACATATATTGTTGCTTATATTATTAAGTAGAAATTGCTCACAGTTTTACCTTGTCTCTTGCCCTCAAGGGGCAGTTATTATGTAAACCAATACTAATTTGACTGAAAAGCATCAAGGTATTTGCGATTCCTGAAAAAACATATAGAAAATTAAGTCCCGATGAGCCTCCTGATGAGCATTCATTAAATCTCATCGAAGCGCTCAGTGGACATCATGTAACTGCCCCCGATATAATATTCTTGTCATCACCGTGTCAGATGACATTTCTACTAAGAAAATTTTGAATTGATTTTTCTGATTTATTTATTTAAATTTTTAAAATATTTATTTTAAATTAATTTTTTGACTTGTTTTTCCGCGGAAAGACTGTCGCCCATATGCTGAACAAAACGTTATGACCATATCCTTATGCCTGAGCGTCGAATTCAGGAAAATATATGAAATTAATCGTAAAATCAGATTCTCATTTATGAACTCATCATGACACTCATTGATATGCTCATTAATAAGCTCATCGTGACACTCATTGCTATGCTCATTAATAAACTCACTCTGACACTGATTGATATGCTCATTAACAAGCTCATCGTAACACTCATTATGTACTCATCGAAGTGCTCAACAATGTTGTAAAATGAATAAAAGAGAAGGAACGTACTGAGTACACAAGTTATTTCACTAGAATTACATGAGGCCCGAAATAATGCTCTAGTTAATTTTACTATGAGCTCAGGGGCTGTATCTGAGAATTCAACTCAATCAGAATCGAGTCGGGTATGTAAAACCATTACACGAATGAAACAAAATTCCAGTCGTACTTCTATTTATAACTACCGTAATTCTACTTTGATATAATAACCCAACCGGCTTAAACCGAATAACTCAAGTTGTTTTTTGTAATTACCGAAATATCAATAAAACTAACTGAGAAAGTAGGAAAAACGTCAATTTGATTTCATCTTGTTTAGTTAAAAAAAAAACTAGACAAAAGTCTTACAGTGTATACATTTTTAAATAAGTGAAGGATATGCCCCTAGTAAAAATGATGCGATAATTTCAGTGATGAGCTCATCATGAGCCCTTAGATGAAAGTAATGATGAAATCTATTCTAAACCCGGGACTGAACTCATTATATACTTTTCTTCAACATAATGAGCTTTTCCATGATCACTCGATGAGCAGTTCCATGAGTTGTTACATTATTTTCTTGTTAACATAACGAAAATACTCACTGATACTTTGATCTCTTAATTAATGATGGATTAGTGGAAATGTCACTGCTATTATCATCAATAAATTCATTATGATAACATCGATATATAAATTAGTTCAATTACAATATCGCACAACCATTTCATTTACCATCTTTGTGTTGTGATTTTGCGTACATTTGCGATTTTGATGAGCTGTGATAGCTCAGTGGATGCAAGTAGGATTTTTTCAAAGATTTAAACTCTACTCAGTGCACATGCCGTACAAGGAGACTTTTTTGGAACTAGAAAGGAAATCGTTTTGATAAAAGACGCAGTAACTGAAAAATACTGGAGTGAACTGTCGCACAAAAGAATGTACTAAAAAGAGTACGTATTTCTACTCTTTGTTTCACAATGGATTAGTGGAGCTAGATGATAAAAATGGGAATAGGTGAAGGTATTAATTATACAAATATAATTTTAAATTATTTCAGCTAAAATAATTTTGTAATATAATATGAATTTGACATTAGTTATAAAAATATAAAAAAAAAGTAAAAAAAACCCAGTTAAACTTGGAAGTTGTTGATAATTCGCTGATATCTGCAGATAGCTTCAGATTTTTACTGCAATTACAAAATGAAAATGGAGAAATTGTATTACATTAAGAGTGATTTTATACTTAGATGTACACTTTGCTCTGCTGAAGCTGTTATGCGATCTTAGAATACAATTTCTCAGCTGTGCTCCGTAATCTTTTCAACCCAGCTCAAGAGCGCAGACTTCTACATGTAGAAAGAACTAAAAGAATAAAAGAGCAGAGACCCGAATTTAAACCTTATATTCTCGGAACACAAAACTCGCGTTCACAAACAAAAGAGGAAAACAATTCCAGTTTATTGTATTTTTCCTATTAAAACTTACCAGAAAATAAATTTATAAAAAATTAAATATGCTTTAACGTGTTACACTTTTACTTCACTTCACAACTTAACGCAACTGTCTCAATCGAATGCAGTTTGCAACTACGCGTCAGAAGTCAAAACTGTACTATTTTTTAAGGAATACAACAAACCATTCATCATGATTTCGTGGAAATGCAAATGAATTTTGAATACGAACACGCTCATGGTTGCTCATCGAAAGGCTCATCGAAGGGCTCATCGGAACTTGTCAAAAAACTTCACCCGCATTTCAAGTGGCGAAATTTACACATTCATGCGCAATTTCCATATGCACCAATGCTACTTTGCATAAGATTCTCCCCGAGAGGGGAAAAGGGATTTCGAAACCGATGAGCATTTCTTACTAGGGTGCAATATCTCATGCACACTATCTGTGGATAAGTAAATAAATGATTTTTTTTACGGTTTTGATTCAATCGCGAATAAATTTCATCAGTACGTTCATCTGATTGCTCATGAGGAGCTCATTGATGAGCTCATCATGATATGTCTACCAGGGATACTTTTGCTCGTAAACATCTAAACACTCTGTATTAAATGCTTATTTATATACATATATAAAACCTTTAATACTATAAATTTTTTTAATTTAGATTTATTAACTCTACACACAAATTTTTCCAAACGATATTATAAATGATCACTTTTCTATCAATTATAAAAAAATTAAAAAACCAAATAATTCTCATAGTGACAAGACGATTTTTTTCATTAGTGTTTTTTTTTTTTTGTATGCAATTGTTCAAATTAGAAATCATCCAAAAAACCCCAAAAAGTACTTCAACAGGAAACTAAACAAAAAAAAAATATTTTCATCTCATTAATTCAAATAATATATGGAGCATGTGTGTCGAACAACATTGAATTCATGTGAACAAATTACAATAATGATTTCGGTGACTACTTATTTTTGGACGGGTAATTTTATGGTGTTTTTATGAGTTTCCCGGTTTTAGCACTTGAAAAATTTGATTACACTGTCGCGATTTTACAAACATTCATAACATAATGACCATGAACCAGTGAATTGATTTAATCATGACCTATACACGATTTTTACAAAATAATTTTTGCGAAATAACATAAATTTACGATCATATAAAAATTGTACACAATTTCATGATATTTTTCTCATACAATTAACTGATTATTTATTATAAGTAATATTTTCAATTATTATTGAATCATATACAAATCGATGAGTAGATTTCGTGTTTTTTTTTTTTAATTCATAATAACATATAAGAAACTATCATAAAATATCACGAAATATGAATTACATGTACATGCCGTACATATCCAATCAGAAATATACAAACAAAACTTTAAGAATTACATTTAAAACTAATTTTTTATGTGAAAGTTTTTCTATGCATCGAACAAAAACTATCACGAATTACCTACTCCAAGAATACCCATTTAATTCGAATTGAATGGAAGGAAAAAAAAGTGTTTTAAATAATTTAAGTTCAGCGTGTGATTTACAAGAAAAAATAAAAGAGAATGAGATAGTAAAAAAGAAAAAAAAAACATATTCCCATTGCGAATTGCTATCACCTGTGACTATAGGTGTTTGTCTGTCATTGAAAATTATTAAGTTAAATCGCGAAAAAAATAAAGCACAATTCGACAATGAGCGACTATCACCAACGTGCAGCCGTCACCCACCTCGATCCGCAGGCCGCTACCGTGATGGTACATCATCTCAAGTATCTGTAATCACAGTTTCGATAATATAACCTGAAAGCCGGTAGGGAAGTATATATAAAGTCGTCAGGTAAATTGAAAAGCTACCAGTAGAATTCTACCAACATTAGAGTTCATACGTATATTACCAAACCAAAGACTCTCGTCGTCAAGTAAATATTAAATCGAAAGACTCTCTTCGAAAATGAAAGTATTCATCACTCTCGCTGTTTTTGCATGTGTTGCTGGAGTTTTTGTAAGTTGCTTTTATTTTATAATTAAAATTTAAAATTTTCGTTTTCATTTATTCAATAAAAATTAATTTATATATAAATTTTTTTTTATTAATTTTTATTAATTATTTTTTTTTTATAGGCTCTAACAGACGAACAAAAGGCAAAAGGTGAACAAATTGCCAGAGAATGTGCTGAAAAAAGTGGAATTTCATTTGATGAAGCTAAAAAGCTAAGAGAAGGTGACTTCTCAGTTAACAATGAGAAAATTCAATGTTTCGCAAATTGTTTCTTGGAACAAGTAGGATTCGTTAAGGATGGTCAATTACAAGAAAATGTTGTGCTCGAGAAATTGTCACAAAATGTTGAAAAGGAGAAAGTTCAACAAGTGATTAATACATGCAAGGACACAAAAGGTGCTAACAATTGTGAAACTGCTTTCAAACTCTTGCAATGTTATGCCAACAATAAAGCCGCTTTAGATAATTAAATTTTTCCATTGTGCAAATAATTTAAGTGTTATGTTTCTGATATTAATTTGAAGAAATAAATATTTTGGCTTGTATTATAAAAATATTAAAAGACGTAAAGTGTTTTTTTTTTGTTACATACATATAAAACAAAAAATAGAAGAATCGTAAATAAATTAAGGTTGAGTGTGATTTACGTAGTATGTCTTCTTGGTAGGACATAATTTAATCAATGTTTGCTTCTCTATTGAAATTGTCGTTGTTTTTGTTTAAGCTGATGGCGCAGTAGTTCATTTGTGTTATTTCATTTCTTTGATCTTAGATCAAAATAGTGATACTAGGCTCATACTAATAATCTATCGAAATATTGAGTTAGTAGAAAGGCAAAGTTTTCAATAATTTATTTAAATGATCTGAATAGCTACACTATAGAGTCGAAGATAAGTAACTAGTTCAACCCAGCGATTAGATAGGTCTCATCAGTATGTTTATATCTGATCGCCTACCATAGAAGTTCGATGATATGATCACCCAATTGCCCATATAAATACTTTTTCTATATATGTATACAGGGTGTTTCCCCTTAGGAGGTCCATAGAGCGGGAGGTGATAGTACTCACCTAGACGAGCCAAAAATTGTATGGCAGGGGGGGGGGGGGGGCAATATCAACCGTTTAGGAGTTACAGGGTGATTCATAAAAAAAGCTAGGTTTTCACAAAACACCCTGTGTCTTAAAAACTACAGGGCGTATGGTCACAGTAAAGGGCTCACTGTATGCAGAACTTCATGGTCTTTCCAACGACGGCTCAACCAGCCCCGTACCCCTCTCTCCTCAGAAGTTATGAGGGTCGAAACTAAAAATTTAGGATTTTCTTTCTTTTTTTTTAATTTGACGTCTATTATTTTTGCAAAAAGGTCGTTAACATAACTTTTTTTTATAAAAACTGTAAACTGTGGAGCCTCCTCTTTAATTTGACCTATTATACCCTATGTGCTATCTGTATCTGTTAAAGAGTTATTAGCTCTTAACCTATTCAGGTCACACCGAAATTAGACGATATTTTCTAAAATGACGTACTAAGGGAACAAATTATCGTTGAGGATAGGTTTGAAAATAGGTTTGAGAATAAGTTTAGAGCTAATAACTGTTTAACGGCTACAGTTAACACATAGGGTGTAATAGGTCAAATTAAAGAGGAGGCTCCACAGTTTACAGTTTTTATAAAAAAAAGTTATGTTAACGACCTTTTTGCAAAAATAATAGAGGTCAAATTAAAAAAAAAAGTAAAGAAAATCCTAAATTTTTAGTTTAGACCTTCATAACTTCTGAGGGGAGAGGGGTACGGGGCTGGTTGAGCTGTCGTTGGAAAGGCGATGAAGTTCTGCATACAGTGAGCCCTTTACTGTGACCATACGCCCTGTAGTTTTTACGATACAGGGTGTTTTGTGAAAACCTAGCTTTTTTTATGAATCACCCTGTAACTCCTAAACGGTTGATATTGCCCCCCCCCCTGCCATACAATTTTTGGTTCGTCTAGGTGAGTACTATCACCTCCCGCTCTATAGACCTCCTAAGGGGAAACACCCTGTATATATAATAATCTCAATGAATTTTAGAAAATCATTGAAATTATTTAGCCTAAACGTTACATAAAAACAAAATAAATTTGCAGATTTGGAAAGTCTCAATGAGTATCCTAGAGAATTTGTTTGATCGGTTTGTTTTGCTTCACGCGATACTGATGAATACACATTTGAATTTAGATTTAGTACAATTCTAAGTCTTGGACATGCATGAATACATTCAGTATTTACACAGCAGATCTTAACAACAGCAGAATTGCTTTTGGTTTAACGATAAGTACAACCAAACAATTAAAGCGAAATAGTCTGATTTTCACACCTATCAATTGCATCTATGTCCAGAACTGAAACACTATCCAAAGAGAAAATTTTTTTTGTGACCAGAACGTTAGAATATTGGCAAGACGCAAAGGTAGTAAAGGTTTCTGGTCCTAGGTCAAAACTATCAGGAGCAACTTCAGCAGTTCCTCTATTCCTACACTACTTTACAATGAAGTGATTGTTGACTCCCTGATTAAGCATTTAGTAAATGAAAAATTGCTGCATTCTCTGATTGATTAAATCAGTCTTCAGTGCTGACGAAATTTTTGTCCATTTATTTCATTCTTTGATCATAGAAATAACTTTTCCTTAAGAAAAACCTTTCTAAGGAAATGAAAATTATAAATTTATAATACAAATTCAAATTAGTTGGTTTTAAGTGTGAATACGTGCATGACCGAACTTAAAGTCCCAAGTTGATCGTTGCAGGTATCTAGAGCAAGATAATATACAATAATATTGTAAACTATAAAGATTATCCATCATGTTTCTTAAATACATGTATTAGTTTGACATCTTTTGCACCCTTGTGTATGTGCAGAAAGGAGGTAAATATAGAAACTATGATTTGGCCACAAAATTGGCAGTTGAGGAACTATTAGCAATAAAAATGATTTCAGAAAGGATACTTTCTGGATGCCTAGTAGCAACTTTTTGATGTTTCTTACGCTGTCGAAACAGAGTCGTGAGTGGAATATATAAGTACAATGTGATCTAGATGCAAAAGTTTTATTTCAATGTGAAAAAAATATTAACTAAAGATCTAGCTACATGCAATAGCCTTGTAAATGAAAAGTTTCAGATCGGTTGAAAATATGTCTTTAACAAATAAGTCAGGAAAAGCAATTTCCTTTCTCCTTGAATCTGAGTGACCGATTGACGGAAATGATTTTAAAACGGTGACTTAGACGTTTTGAGTCAGTGTGCTGACCCGATCAAAATGACCAAATCGTTCGCAACCGACCCATCACAAGGATGCAGGATAGAGTGCCGATTTTATGCATGGAGTTGTCCACTTTACTACGGCATTTATCGATTTTTGACGTTTCGTGATAATTCCATTTATGTAATACTAATTTTCAGTTTACCATGGTCACAAGTCATAAGCTCATAAGTCGCAATTAGACGCTCTAAAAAAATTTAAAATTCTGCCCCCAATCCTTCATTCCGCCTTCATGCAGTTTTGTCAGGAGGTGTGAGCTAAAGGATCTGTAACGTTTTCCTGAGGGGACCGAACAGTGACAAAGAAAATGTCTCACAGTTTCAGTTTCCTCTCCGCATCCTATACATACCGGATCTTCAACAAGCCCCATCCTATGCAGCTGACCCCTGAAAAGAAAGTGTCCAGTACGAATCGCCACTACAGCTCTCAGGGTTGGCTTACTTAGTAACCAGTAACTCTTCCGTTTAATTTGGCCTGGATTAGCTCCACAGCTCCTTTGTGGTTCTATGGTCATCCAAGCAAAGGCGACTGTGTTGGCAGTCAGTGCAAGTCGAGATAGTACAGGAAAAAGTTATTTTGGTGCGATCCAAATTGTGGAAGACATTTTCTCCGAGGTTGCACCAACACGAGCAAGTTCGTCCGCCTTTTCGTTCCCGCTAATGCCGCTGTAACCTGGAGCCCACAGTACCACTAAGACGTCGTTCCAAGAAAGCGAATTCAGAGTGGTTTTACATTCCAACACAAGCTTGGAGGTTATAAAGGGATATGACAAGGCCTTGGTAACTACCTGGCTATCCGAGCAGATTGCAATTTCATTGTTCTTAGTATCTAGATTTAGGAGATACCTCCCCGCTTCAAGGATGGCCTTAACTTCAGCCTGGAAAATCGTCACATGGCTTTGAAGGTGATTGGAAATTTCCATGTGAGGCTCGTCGCAGAAATCACTTGCTACGGTGTTCTCTTCAAATTTGGAGCCGCCTGTATATACGAAAGGGTTTGTCAATGGTTAAAGCACAGAATGTGAATCTCATTCTGCCCTATCTGCAATTTTGTATTTAAGGTTACTCTTCAGCATAGTCTCGAGGAGGTACGATGGACTACACCAATTCAAAGATGGATTCATGCGGAACTCTTATACCAATGTGAGTCCAGCTCCGATTGAGATTCAGCCTCAGCGAAGCGATTAACGCCCCCTTCTTGACGTGTATAATATGAACGGGGTGTAGGTTGAGAATGACCTCAAGAGACCTCGATCTGGTTGGCTTGAGAGCACCACTTACACTAAGGAGACATATCAATATCTTGTGATGATTTGCGAGCTCCACACACACACCACAGAACCGTAGGTTATTTTCTATCTAATAACCTAGATATTTTACTTTGTTCTTTAATTCAAAACATGTTGAGCCGATAGAGGCACATTCAATCTGGGAGTGTTCCTTTTCTTAGTAAAGGGGCATAAATCTGTTCTCAATGGATTAATGCAAAGTCCGAAATGCATATTCCTGTCCGTTCAGATCGTAACATACTGCTTTGTACCAATCCGGGTAAAGGCGGAATTACAATGGACGCAACGGAACGCAACTGGACGGAGAGAAATGTCAAATTTACGCAGTAAAACGGACGTCGAGGTTAGCTGATTACAATCGACGCATGATTAATTGAAAGTGACAGCGACGTTTGACCCAAAATTTATAAACAAATATGTGTAAAATCAAAAAACTCTTTTCATTTCATTTCCTCTCTGCTTATTACACACTTACCGCAGCACAGTTTCACTTGACGGAACAAAATAAACAATCCCAAAGCTAATTTGAGGTTATGTTTATCCGTCAGTTGCGTTAATTTCAGATTTTATTGAACTTGCTGCGTACGACTGCGTTTTCGTCCGTCCACTGTGCGCAACTCCATTTGAAAAGCATATATAGAAAACCGGTTTGACATTTCTCTCCGTTCAGTTGCGTTCCGTTGCGTCCATTGTAATTCCGCCTTAAGTGTTAGAGATCATCCATAATGATCACCCCAACAAAGGTGATAAAATGTTGCTTTGATGGTACCTACCTGGACTATTTATACTCTGCTTACCCCGCCCAGTTCGGCAAATACCGTTCTATTGTTCAACATGTGTGCAATCCAGTAGTGGTATAGGGGCCGATTCACTCCATGTTTTGTTAGCGGTTAAGTGAACTTATGTAGAAGGACGTTTTTAAAGGCACCTTCCACATCGATGAAAACAGCCAGTGTAGATTGATTTAAGAGAAAACCTTTTTCAATAGAGTGAATAATCTCTAAATTTATTGAACTAACTTAATAACGATGGCGAGAGGGGTCGACGGCATATGACACTGCGATTTAATATGTACGTTCGCCTGAATTTATGAATATTAAAATATATTAATATATGTAATTAATAAGAAATATGTAAATATTGTTTTACTTTAGATGTATACTTTTTCAATATATAAAATGAAATTAATTGCACGATTTCAATTTGTATGGTTTCGGTTTACACGGTACTTTGGGAGAACGAATCCACCGTTAAATCTAGGGTCAGGTGTATTTCTAAATCAAAGCAATTTGCTACTACTTATTTTATTTACGCTATAAATATAAACAATGAATATTTACGCAAAAACGCACCTATCCTTTTTATATTCATAGAATGATAACTTGAATGCTATATGTGTAAGTTTTCATGGTCATTTTTAAAATCAAGATGTCTAATCAATTAAATTTTAGATTCGTTTTCATAGTAGCTACAACGCCACCTATGATGCAATAGATTTACTAACAAGGGAATATCGAACTCTTGAATAAACATATTATTTTTTTTATATTTGCGAACTGTTCGGATAGACCAACACAATGGGATTACAACTGACCATGGAATTATGCCCCAATATATTATTCAGTGGACGAACTATCGACTTTATTTGCTGATGTAAGAACAGGTTACTATCTTAATTTACTATATTTAGAATAATGGAAACTCGTCTAAGAATACTACAACTCCAATGACTTGCTATTTGAATTTATGTGTGTATGTCTATTCGTCGATAACTACAGAAGAAACTTTTTACGTTCAGTCAATAAAAGTTGCATGCAAGAATCAAATAAAAACTTACCGAACAAGTAGCATGCACAGCAATATCTGTAAAAATTAGAAAAGTCAGGATATATAGATATTTCATATGTTTTGCAAGAATGATGATTAAATTTAATTAACAGTTTAATTAACAATATTTTGTAAAATTACAGTAACAAGGTTTAATCTAAAAGTGTGTTATTTATGGGGTCGGTTCAAATAATATTATATGTATCTGAAGCCTCTCCTTCCTATTATAAATACTTAAAGCAAGTTTTAAATAAAAATCTATGTTTTAATTAACAATACAAAATCATGCAATATATTTATTACGCGCTGTACAGAAGATTACAAAGTCTTATAAAGTACAATTAGGTGAAAAAGAAAACATTAGTAACATTAAAGTAATAATAAAAATAATTAAAATAGAACAAAAGATCAAAATGATAAAGAAAACCTAAATATAAAGAGCACAAAGAAAAGAACAAAAACAAAAATATAAATACAGTAAATTAAAATTAAAAATAAAGAACAAAAAATTAATTAATTGTCTCGGGACAACCAATTGATGGAGCTCTTCAACTGTTTGTTCCGAGATGTACATCTACATAGGTACGGTGAACGCTCTTACTTCATTCAAGTTACCCGAAAATGAAACTCTCTTCCAAATTTAATTAAGCGCAAAGGTTCCGGCCTGATATTTGCTAAACTAGTCAAAGATTATCTTAATTGGTATTAGATTGTGATTGGTATTGATTCTCAGACCTTCAAATTCTTGTTACATTGCCTTAATAAATTTTTAATATTATTGTTTTAGTAGGTATAAATAAATCTGTAGAAAATATAATGCTACGACGAGTCAAATTGGACTCGATAGAGGATCCGAGTAGGAACGTAGCAAGAACAGATACATGAGCGTTCTGATTAAATCTATAAATATAGCATATACCATCATTAAAGACGTCTTCTTTAACAAATTGAGTCTATTTTACTAAAAATTAGATTCCCATAGTTAAAATGGGGGACAACAAGAGTTATTACCAATTTCCTGCGATAATCCATAAACAGACAATTGCAGTTAACGAAAACTATCATAATTTTTTCCCATCAAAACACCGATGAAGTCGCAACAACTAAATTTAGAATTGAGTTCAGATCTTAAATTCTTGACTTACTCAACATATTTCAATAAGAATTATTTAACCGAACTGTTGGCCAATAAGATAGGCGTCCGGGGGGGGGGGGGGGGGGTGAACGGGATATTTAAATATATAATAGCAGTTCTTAAGTGCTCAGACGAGCGCAGGACGCGACTTTAGAGCCCTACACTTCTTTTGTACTTAGTACACAACCCCCCCCCCCCCCCAAGCAGAATCCTGGATGCGTTACTATATACCGGCAGGAAGTAAGACTTATTTGGATGAATTTCATAGCCAATTTGTATATGTGTTGTAAATCTTCATTGATTCGAGTGAGTCCTCGACTAGGGCTATGGATCTGTTAAGGTACTTCTGAATATCATCGGCTTACAGATGTACAGAAGCGCTACTCACAATAGAAGTAAGGTCATTTATGTATATTTAAGGAAAAGAGAATAGGGCCTAAGACGGTACATTGCGGAAAAGGAAAAAATCGAAAAGGCACAGCGGAGCTGAGATGGAATTCTATACTTTTACAACTTGTTCGCGATTTGAAAGAAAAGCTGAAACTAACCCAACGGTCAATAAAGAGAAACCCTATTTAGTGTCAAGTTTGCAGATAAACTTGAGGTGACTTATTTAATCAAAGGCCTTACTGAAATCGAGAAGGATTATTGCTGATAAATGATCATTTTCAAGAACCGCTTGCATATCAAATGTGACCTTTAAGAGTGCAGATTCACAATTGTGATCCCGACGAAATCCTGATTGCCAAACTGACAATATATTCTCTACATCCACATATTCCATGATTTATCTGTACATATTTTTTTCGAGTATTTTAGCAAGAAAATTAAATATAGTAATGAGGCGAAAATCCAGGGAGGGATGAGATTTCTTTGAAATAGGAACAACTATTGTCTGCTTCCATTGAGAGGGAAATTGTGAAGTGGTAAGACACAAATTATAAATAACAAGCAGGTCCCTAGTAACTTTACGAACTTTGCTGGCAAAGCATTAGGTCCAATAAAATTAGAATTAAGAGGAGTCAGTACCAAGATTTGCAAGATTCATACATTTTTTAATGCGATTTTCTAGCAAACTATTTGTAGCAGAATAATGATTTATATCTTAAATTAAAGGTAATGACGAGGTCTAGTAAACGTCGAGAAAAATAAAAAAAATGCATTGGAATGGAGATATTAGCTCGAAATCTTGTAAAAAATGGTAAAAATTGAAGTTTTTTAAATCAAATCTGTTAATAGAAATTCTCATTTCTTTAGATTGTGATTATTTTTGAAAGATAAAGCCTAGATCTAGCAAATAACGTCGAGATTTTTCATTTTTAGTGGCGCTTTTTGTAATTATTTGATTCTAATAGTACTTGTTTTTTCTCCCGACATTTCACCGACGAGAAATTGGAATATTTCGTTGAAAGTTATTGAAGTACAAAGCAAAATAATTTATTTCACAATTACGTGCAAAAAAAATGTAGAAGAGTTAAGTCTCGTTAAAAATTTTCTCAATTTCTTTAAACTCCTAATTTTCAGTTTTCGTCTTAAATTGTCGCATGTTGGGTTTCTGTTTTTTACACTAGATGTCACTAATATAACTTGTGGTCTAGGTCTAACCTAATTTTATATGAATTTTCTCACTTTCAGGACACAAACGTACGTATAGTAAAGTTTATTGCCTACAGGCTGGCTGGTATCTAAATTGAAACTTTTGCTTAGTACTGACCCCTCTTAAAGTCCAAAGAATCTCCGGGCTATCCAGACAATGCAAGGATTATAAGACCATCTCAGTGTAAAATTTTTGAAAAACCGATTTATTTTGTTTTATCTCATCTTAAAGTGCATATAGTTGTGCGTGTTCTGTCAAATTTTCAAATTAAAATCCGCATTATTACGGTCGCTAAAAACTTTCTTAGAAAAAGGGGACGCGCGGATGGGCCGGCCTACCGTTCAACCGTCATTTTATTTTGTTCCGTCCCTAACAGCACATCCCTACCTAGGGTTCTTACCTCCCCTTTTTACAAACGGTGTCAACTCTCGACTTGAAATTTTTACGAAATTTTCTTTACTTCATTCTTTATGGAAGTTTTTTTTTGTTTTGAAATCTTCCTATTTTTTCACACGAAAATCTGTTGAAGAATAGTGCAGAATTTCGTACTTTTTCCTCAAATCGTCGCCATTTTGTCAAATTTAAAAAAAAAAACCTCAATAGGGACATAGCGGCTTCCCTACAGATTAATAATCAATTTGATTTTTTTCTTTTAGATGCAAACTGCGGCCACAACCGTGGACACCGATTGCCCCCATTTTTTTAACTCAATTTCTAAAATAATTATTAACAACAAATAAAAATAAATAAAAATTAATGAAATAAATATCTTTGTATTGCTAAGGAGTGGTCTTATTCATAAATAAAATCATCCCGATCCCCCTTCCTAACCATCCGAAAAAAAAAAATCGTGAAAATTCACAAATTTTTGGCCGGTTACACTGAGATGGTCCCTTATTAGAGAAATATTTGTGAAAGTTGTAAGCAAAGTAGTTGCAAGTACAGAACTAGTAGCGAAGTAGTTGTTTAAGTCGTCAGGATTGAAATTTGCAACTAGTGGGCTCTGACGATGAATAGGTACCGAGGTTACGAATATAATTCCATAGCTTTTTCACATGAAGTTTTGAATCTAGCTTGGTCTTAAAATAGGAAACGTTTAGTTGATCGAAACAGAGATATAACTTTATTGCATACTATTTTATATCTACCATGAACCACGCAGTCTTGAGTTCTTCGAAATCCCTTAAGTAAGTAATCACTCCATCACACCGTCACCAGAGGAATGTCATCTGTTATCCACGGACATTTTTTGTCGCGAATACTACAAGTTTTTCGAGGTGCATACTGTTTATATAAACGCAGAATGAAGCGCCGTGCCCAGCCCTTGGGGCACTTGGGGCAAATTGAGAGAATCCGCCTTTTCCGATATTTATTTGAATACATTCCTTTCCGATTAAATATTTGAATACAGAATTTAAAAAAAAAAAATTAAGAAATAATTGACGTGTTTCGTCACTTTCACCACATTTATTACCAAAACCAATACAATTTTCATTTGATCAAAAATAATTTCACTCAAAATTTATATTTCGTGCTTTTACTTTTGAAAAGCCTCCAATAAGCTTCTGATAGTCAATGCGTTCATATAATTCGCTTTCAATTGATATGGTGGTCAATCCTACTAAGGGTTCCTGGCTTATTGTCGATAATTGTAAATAGTTTTTAATAACTTTCAGTTTCGAAAAACTCCGGTCTCTTGACGGGATTGAAACGGGTAAACTCAACTATATCCGCAAGATAACGACAACGTTGCGTACAATCGACAGAATATTATTTATTAAGATTAAATTCTTAATGCAAATCTTTGCAGCTCCTCATTATTTCTTTTTTCGTTGAAGACTTGGGAGCATAAATAATAATATAGAAATTTGAAGTCATTGATATGCGCCTGTTGTTGTTGAAATCTCTCTTCCAATGATACTACTGATCTATCAACGACGTGGTAAAAGTGTAACGTTAAGTTCTCTTTATATATATTTTTTTTCTGAGGGACAGGACTTGAATGAAAATTTGCTATGAGTTCAATTTATATATAAGATTTAATAAAAGTAATAATTACACCTGCTTACCGTAGTCTACCTTAAGCTAATTTTCTGGGTCTTGGAAGACGTATGGATGCGGCTAGCTCCGTTTTACAAGTCGACCTGAATCCGATGTATATTAGACGATATCTGCTCCAATGTTTCGCGTTTGCGGGTAACCTCCAATCCTCCTCTGGCAGATGATAAGACTTGCCTTAAATATCGCCTTCAATATGTGAATGTTGACGTTAAATATCCCTTGATATTTAGAATCATGTCTTCAATAGTTGATTGATCGCCTACAATACAGAAAATCTTCCAAATCTTCCGCTGGCGAAAGATAGAACTCGCCTTCAATATTCTCCCATTTGGTAAAAAAAATCGCATTCCTTAGATTTTTTAAAGCGCCCACAATGTGTAAATCGCATTCCTTGGATATCACCTTCAATTTATAAACGTCTATAATCGTTGAATGCTCTCTACTCCTCACTCGCTGCCAAATCTGAAATTCGGCTTCCACGGTATCTCTTCTTTAAAAAAAAAAACTTTTCTTCTTCGCCCTCGACTTTTTAGTTCTCGTCTCTTCAACTCTTTCCAGAAACTTCTCCCCACCGGAACTCTTGCTGTCTCTCCTTTTTCCTTTTTTTCTCTTTTTCTCTTCTCGAAATCCTCCGCACAACGTGGTTTTCTACTGAATTATTCCCGTGAAGCTGTGTTCACTTTTCGTCGTATTCTTACAAAGCTTCTCGCGGCATCTAGTTTCTGGGCTATGCATCCATACTCTTCGCTTTCACTCTTACCTAATCTTCTGCTACGCTCTAGTTTACAACTTAACTCTACAACTACGCCTAAGTTCACAATTCAGTTCGGAATCTATTACTAAATGGACCTTAATCTATATTATCATGCATTATGCCAAATCGGAGATTGGGTTGACAATTCTTGTGATTATTACTGACAGTTCGCAATATTTTTCAGTTCACAAGTCTTTACATTTTAATCTTTCGCTTAAAATTAATCTATTACCACCTCTTCAACCAGCTGCGTGTGTGAAGCAATCCATAGGATGAGTGTTTATCTGAATTATTCAGTCGTGATCTATATATACACAATACGCAATATTTGTTCATTTATTCATTATGTGAGAGCTAGTCTCGTTCGTGGGAGGGAATGCCGGTTTTTAATTGACAACTCAGTCTTTTCAAATTCAAATATAAAATTTTTTATTTCAATGCTTATAACTATATCACAATTCATTTATTAAAAGAAATTCAGAACAACTAAAACTAACCTACAGACTACTATAAAATTCAATAAAAACTTCAAGTAACAAAGATAAAAATAAAAAAATAATAAAAAACGACAAATTAAAATTCAAATTAAAATTCAATAAGCTCCCGCTCAAGCGCTGCCAATTTTCTCCTCGTTCTGAAAAAGGGAGAGAAGACTAGAATTATTATCTGTCATAAAAACACAGAAAAGGGGAAAATATTAATGCTGCTAGTGCGTGAGGGCACAAGGGCAGCAAAATGCTTCTACAAAGAAGAAGAAGAGCAGATTAATCTCTGCAGCAGAATTATTCTTCTGTAAATATGAGCAGGAGATGTAGCAGATTATTCTCTGCAGCAGAATTATTCTTCTGCGTGAATGTGAGCAGGAGATGTTTGCAGATTATTCTCTGCGCAGAATTAATCTTCTGCTTAGGTGTAGAAAGGAGTATTGCAAATTAATCTCTGCGCAGAATTAAACTTCTGCTTAGGTGTAGGAAGGAATATTGCAGATTAATCTCTGCGCAGAATTAAATTTCTGCTTAGGTGTGGGATGGATTTTTTGGAAATGATAGGAGTTTCAGATTATTCTCTGAAATATAGAATTAATCTTCTATAATGAGGTTGGGAATATTCTTGTATTTAGATTAATCTTTAAACCAGATGAGCTCTGGACCAAGAATGATTTTCTGCTGCGGCTCGTCGGCTTTATATAGCCGCCGCATCCAGTTATGAGATGTCGCCTTTCGGTGTTGCCCTAGCAACGATTGATGTGATGTCTGAACGTACCTCATACAGCTGATTGACGTAATGTCAATTGCTGTCATCAACAAATGTAGGAGGAATGTTTGTTTAAGGTAAGTTTATAATGTTTTTACATATTAATGTTAAAATTAATAAACCATTTGTATTTTTTTTTTTAGATAATATTCGTGATTGGGGAAATACTGGAACGCTGCTGGACTAAAGAGAGGAATTGCCTGGATTTTAGATAAGTATTCCTGTTTATAATATTTTTAAGATTTAAATACTTTGTGTATTCCTTTTCTTTCTTTTCTAGGAATTAATAGTTCGTCGAGGGATTTGAACTACGTCTGTGGACTGAACACATTATGTGCAAGGTCCAAATGGACGTGAGGGAAGTAATACCTTTAACCAAAGTCTTGCCTTTTTTGTATGTTTGCTACTTATTCTTATTTCTGTATTATTTCATTCTTTGACCAAATCATAACTTTGCATTAGTTCAATACTGGATTTGTACTTACTGTACCTAAGCCAGTGATGGCATGCGCCTATGTTGGCATGGGGATCGTTAGGAGCGTTTATTTCACCAGCTTCTTAGAGCCCCATGTATATGTGGATCGTGCTTGGCATCAATATTTAGTATCTTTATTTCTATTCAACGCATTCTTTTCTTTTATTTTATTTATTTTGTTATAAATTTATTTACATTCTTTTCTTTTAGGAGTATTTCCTTTTACTACTACTTCGCACAATCTTTGAGTGTCAGGGTTATGTTAAATGCACATTTAGTTGCCGAAATTGATTGCTATACCTCAAACCTGTCTGAACACGCGATGGGACAGCATCCGTGTGACACACAATCAATTGAGTGGCTGTTCAATTGAATCTCCAACATCTTGAAGTTTCGTATGTTTCGTAGAATAGTGAAGTTAAGCAAGAACTTGATCTAATTAGAATTGGTATGAGCAACGTAGATGGGTATTCCGTAGAACTATATTCCGATGATTTCACATGTAACGACAACGTCCGTTACAAAAGTATTCCATTCTAAATTATTCTTTCGGACCTGCTACACTTTCATCTCTTCGTATCCGAAATTACGCTTCTTACGCCGAACGCTGACCGGATTGCTAGGGGAAAATATCAGCTCTACTTCCACCTCAGATGCTAAGTCTTTCGCTCCGTTCAGTATTATAGAAAGACTTTCTTCAGATTTATACTGCTTCAGAAAATCTGTGGTTGTGCCTAGAATGTTAGAACATTCACCAATAATATTCAAAAGATGACTTTGTAATAATTTTGATGCGACATTCACTTTGTTTAGAGTATCGAACCAAATGATCACGATGGGTTGGGCTAAGCACCGAACCTCAAGGTTTCGATGGATTATCTCTTTTTCATCGAGCAAAATTTCCACAAGTGCATCATATCAGTGATATCTTCGAGAGTCAGTCAGTAATGGGATACTATAGTATCGCATTGCATAAAATATTGGGGCGAAAATCAATAGCTCTTTTAGAACCGTCTGGTGCCAAAAGTAGGAACCAGATCATTTAAATCACTTTAGAGATCCGGATCTTTGAGTCGACTTAGATATTAGTTGCTCATATCTAATTGAGAGCGGCTTTATAACCAGAGCAGACTGTGCATATAGTGTAGATTAAACATCGATACTCTGATCTCGCGATAGTATTGATAGTTTAGGCATAAAACTATCGATACTATCAAATATATCTACAGTTTTTGTATGTATACATAAATACATACATATAATCGTATAATAAGTTTCATACTACGTCATATATACATCATAAATACGTAAGATCGGTTTTTTTTTTGGGTTGTGTTGAATAGATTTTCCGGCGAATTGTCATTTGTGCTGCGTTTCTTTCCTCGTTCTGAATGAATCTGTACGAATCGACAGAACGATGTCATAATTTAATTCTGTGTTCATAGAAAAGGAACGAAACAGAACCATTTCATTTTTATTTTTCTTCTATTTGATAAAAGCAAGTATAATTTCGCAAAAATTGTTGCTTACGAAAAACAAAACCATTTTCCAACAAAAGCAACTTAAACGCAACTATTACTACCTCGTCAAAATTGTAAACAACACCAATACAAATTAAAATCGTTCTGCTTAAATCCGGGAAAATTTCAGGTGCATTCAGAACTATTCGATGCCGAAAAAAGCGAGGACAGATTGAAATTAAATTATTCAGCACGAGACAATGAACGACATGGATTGAAAAAATTCATTCGGAACAAGAAAAGAACCGCAGCATTTGTGAATTATTTTCGACGAATCATTATTCAATTCAAATGTTTTTATTAAGAAAAAAAAAAAACAATCTAACTCGAGTCCGCCGGCCGCCTTTACGGCACGGCGCCTGGGACAGCTGTCCCTTTGCCCCACCTCTAGGTACGGCGCTAGCTGAATGGTGTTGATTAAGATTAAAACTTTACCATCCAGGGTCTCCTCATCATATAGATAATTTTAATAAATTCCGTTGCAATCGTCTGAAAGTCCCTGCATATCAATATTTTTGACATCCCCATAAATGAAGGAGACTGAAAGTGGAATAGCTTACGAATTCATCGAATATGTTAAAAACAGAAAATCGTAAAATTGAAATGAAAGAGAACTTTATTAATGTTGGTAGTAAGCTCATTATCGTTTACCTCCCTGAACCTGATATTGGGATGGAGTACTCACTTCGAAGACACACGACTGTCTTTCTGGCAGAAGTCTTCGCCATCGCAATGGCAGCTAAGATAGCCCTTGATATGGAGATCAAGAGAAAGGACATTGCTATCCTTTCATCAAGTCAGGCAGGCTTGATTGCTCTGAATGGCGCCCAGATAACATCTAAGCTACTGGGAGACTGTAGGTTTTCTGTAGATATGTGCCCCTTAAATGGGTGCCTGGTCACATGGGGATCATGGGGAATGGGGGCTGACCTTTAAGCTAAGGTTGGCTCTGATTCTCAGTTCCTCGGATCGGAACCCGCCGTGAGCGTTGCCACCTCGAGAATCGAGTCTCCCATCAAACCGGACGTTAACTGAAAGCATCAGCAGAGATGAGAGAACTTGTAGGTGCACAAAACTATTTATAGATGGGCTCAATCACTGATTTTCTCATGGGGCTAGGAAGGAAACAATATAGTAGTGTGATTTGCTTCACAACTGGAAACAGCTCGCTTCACGCTCATCTATCAAGGATGGGAGTTGTTTGCAGCCCTGAGTCTTGCCTGGAAGGATAGAGCCTGAGACAACCGAGCACTTTTTGTGTGCTTGTCCGGCATTCGCCCGAAGCAGGTTGGATACCTTAGGTTCTGCCCTCCTATCTGTAGGGGAGTTTAAAAAGATTTCTCACCAAGACCTGATGCACTTCATTAAGAGGGCCAATCTGGCCTCCGTGCTTAGGAACTCTCGTTCACCTGCCTTTAAAATAATATTAAAAGCACATAATCTAGTTGAGAAGGCGATGAGCAATTAAAATAAGTGGGGGTAGATTGTTAACTAATAATTTCAGTCTACGGTCTGAAAAGAAAATTTGTTGCTGCTGGATTGTAGCAACTTCAAAATAGTACTTCGAAGTAGTCAATAATTAAGTTTAATTACTTTGTAGCAAATAAAAGTAATTACGTTATTTATAGGGTACATTTAATTCATTTTGATAATCATCAAAGTAATTATTAATTTCATTACAAAATCACTGCTTTGAAACCTTAAATTGCGATTAGGGAAAATAATTATAAACTATAATTGTTTGTAGTTAAGAACTTATAATTTCCTAAAAAATCGTAATCATAATTCTTAGTTGGAAGAGCTATTCTCCCCCCCCCCCCCTCCTAAAAATATACTTAATAATAATGACCGGCACAAATCACATAATTATAGAATACCCCTTCCCTTCATCTTCTTGGTCTTCTATATGCCTTAAACCCTTCATCACTACATGGTAGCATAAAAGTTGTTTACCTAATTTTTGATGCCTTTCAACAACAGCACGTGTATCTTATTAGCACACATTTTAAAATACTTGAGTTTTACTTACACAAGAAAATTTTTCCATGGAATATACAAACAAATTTTAAGAGGGCTTATTTTTGTTATGCACAGATTTCCTTACGTACATGTACATATGTACATGTATACATATATGTATGTAATCGCCCTTGATTAAAGCAGCAATTAAAAGTACTCATCACCGCATTATAAATTTTCTTTAAAAGAATTTTACCAGAGTCGGAAGGTGAAAAATTACGTCTAGACTCTGGTGAAGTACTCTGTTTATGGCATATATGTAAGGTTAGTCATGTATGGCTCCTTCGTTTTAACCCTTACTTTAACAGGGGTTTCACGTCTTCACCTCTTTTTCATGTTACTGAGTTGGGTGGGAGGATGTAAGTGTCGGATTATAAAAGGATTTAATTAGATAAATTTGTACAGAAGATATATAGGCTACTGCGAGCATGATTTTTACGTGCGCCTTTCAAAATGTTGAGAAAAATATTTCTTATTGAGGTCTCGTCAGATTTTACGAATGACTGCTTTAGTTGAATAATTATTACGGTTTGTCGCCGTTTATGTTCCGTGCATTTTCTTCTATCGTATGTGTTGATACTAGTACTTACTATGTATATAGAACTGTCAATTCTTCAAGCTCTTTTTTTTTTAGGCGTTAGTTAACTCAAAATTTTGAGATAGATGAAATAAATATAGCCATACATTTCTTCGTATGAATTTAATGAACCTTTTTCTTTAGCATGTATGCAGCCGATAATAGTCCAAATAGCGGAATATCGAAATTCAAACTAATTATCCAGATCGGAATAGAAAAATTGTTTTAGATTAAATTTATTATGGCATATAATATAGATATCTCCAATTTCCGGTGTACGAGATTTCTGTGTTATCCGCATGACGCTAGATAATTGTATATAAAATCAACGATACCTCGCTTTTATTACGTAATCAAAGTGTAAGCCAACCACGCCTCGCTCCAAGATAAAATCAACGATGCCTTAACCTGCGCTGTAAGAAATCTGTCAATTTTTTCTTAGAAATTTGTAGAAAATATTTCGGCAGAATTTTGATTCACTTTGGTGGCCGAATGGAATAATTCTCAGACACAATACTTTCACGTGTATCATTGTTGGCCTCCAACAATGCATAAAATTCTAAAGAAGAAATTCCAGTAAAACTGATGTTAATTTGCCTAGACACAGCTTGTACGAATTGAAAAAAACAACTTACTGACGTGAGCGGACGATCAATCGAAATAATATGCGTTTGGTGGTTCGTATCCATGATAAATATATTTACAGTTAAGTATAGCTCTGTATTCGTTAGGGATAGAATACTAGCTGCATTTAAAATTAATTATAGTATTACGTTGGATAAAATTGGATTTTATGGTGAAGGAAAACTATATAGGTATTAATGAATTTTTAGCACATAATAAACGTAAATTACTTACAGGGTATTTCCCACTAGGAGGACAGTAGAGCGGGAGGTGATAGTACTCTGATAGATGAACAAAAAATTGTATGGCAGGGGGGGGGGGGGCCATATTAACCGTTTAGGAGTTACAGGGTGATAAAGAAAAAAAGCTAGTTTTTTACAAAACACCCTCTATCTTAAAAACTACAGGGTGTATGGTCACAGTTAGGAGCTCATTGTATGTAGAACTCCATGGTCAAAGGATGAATGCTCGGGCTATCGGTCTTTCTTTTGGACAACAAACTACAGATTGGTGTCTAAAAATTTTTTAATTCCAAATTATGCCACAACGTTTCGCGGGTGAACACTCCGCGTCTTCAGGTGGTCTTATCTACAAAGTAACGATAGTAAGCTTTTGCCAAAATTTACAATGTTTTTACTACTTACAGAACATGAATATTATTAAAAAATTTAATATGAAGCAATACAATAATAAATTAGACATTTACTGAAGAACACTGTAATTAAATAAATTATTTTACATATGCACAAAAACTGGGAAGAAAAAACTCACTACTTTTAAAAACAAAAACACATTTAAGACCAACATTAGATCTCACGTCTAGGAAAATGAAAACAGCATCCACATTGCGCTATTTGTCGTTATTTTATGAACCGAAGAGTGAATGTTCTTGGACATTAACATGTACATACTTATACACAGGTGTATGTGTGTACAATTTGACTGAATGACCTTGATCATGGGTTAGTTTAGAAGTGAGCAGTACACCGAATTTATGTTGTCAATGTCCGTTTTGCGGTTCATTGTATTAGCTGTTATATATATATGCAAGGCCTCCAGGCACATCCTCTTATTAATATTTTTCTTCCTACATAGAATTTTTGTATTATTAAAATCTGGGAAATGTGTGGCTGGACAACGCAGTCTTGTTAGTCTGTTTATTTTTTATATCAGACTTGTGACCTGCCAGCCGATTTTTAAGAAATTGGCTTGTGGTACCCACATAACTTAAATAACAGTATGAATTACCTGAAACTGGACCCTTTCGAACGACTGCTCAATCAGCCCCGTAGCCCTCTCTCCTCAAGAATTATCGTTGTCTAAACTTAAAATTTCGGATTTTCTTACCTTTTTTTAAATTTAACTACTATTATTTTTGCAAAAAGGTCATTAATATAACTTTTATTTATAAAAATTGTAAGCTGTAGACTCTCCTCTTTAAGTTGACCTATTACATCCTATGTGTTAACACTAGGCTTTAAACAGTTATTAACTCATAACCTATTCAGGTCACACCGAAATTAGACGATATTTTGTAAAATGACGTGCTAAGGGAACAAATTATCGTTGATAGAAGATTTGAAAATAGGTTTTAGAATAGGTTTAGAGCTAATAACTCTTTAAGGGCTTCAGATAGCACATTGGGTGTAATAGCCCATATTAAAGAAGAGACTCTACAGCTTACACTTTTTATAAAAAAAAGTTATGTTAACGACCTTTTTGCAAAAATAATAGAAGTTAAATTAAAAAAAAAGGTCAGAAAATCCGAAATTTTGAGTTTAGACAACGATAATTCTTGAGGGGCTGATTGAGCAGTCCTTCGAAAGGCCATGGAGTTCTGCATACAATGAGCTCCTAACTGTGACCATACACCCTGTAGTTTTTAAGATACAGTGTGTTTTGTAAAAAAACTAGCTTTTTTTCTTAATCACCCTGTAACTCCTAAACGGTTGATATGCCCCCCCCCCTCTTGCCTTACAATTTTTTGTTCATTTATCAGAGTACTATCACCTCCCGCTCTACTGACCTCCTAGTTGGAGACACCCTGTATATGAATCTAGATTGTTTAGAAAGGAAAATAACTTTAAGTTTGTTTGGATTAGAAATGGAAGAATTTTTCTGAAGTAAGATGACAACTCGAATGTTTTTCAAGTGAAAAATACCAATAGCTTGGATTACATTCGACATAAAATAAAGAATTAAATTAATCATTTGTCATATATTATGTTTCTTAAAGTTTATTATCAGAAAGTTCGGGGCTTGCGCTCGAAGACAGAGGAAGTTAGACTATTAATTCTAAGTAATCAGTATGATATTATAAAGGGTTTCCCAATAAGAGGTGTTATTTTAATTAGCCCGCTATTTCAGTGGATGTCACTTTTGGAGCTGTCATTTTTTGACATTTGACAAGTAGAAACTACGCCATTAATAAAAATGGAACGATACACGAATCAACAACGCATTGAAATTATTAAAATTCACTATAAAAATGGTGAAAATGTGGCAGAGACGGTTCGTAAAACTCGAACATTTTTGGGTCGTCGTGAAGCACCTTGTCGGACCGCAATACAGAAATTGGTAGAAAAATTCAAGCTGTCGGGACAAGTTAGTGATGTGAAGAATAAAACCCGTGCACGTCGCTCAAGAGCAGCCGAGAATATTGCTGCTGTAGCCGAAAGTGTTGAAGAAAACCCAGGTTTGTCCATTCCTCGTCGTTCTTTGGAATTAGGCATTCCACAAACGTCATTACACCGTATTTTGCATAAAGATTTGGGTCTTAAGGCTTATAAAGTTCAGTTAACACAAGAACTCAAGCCGGCCGATTATCAACAACGTCGAGTCTTTGCTGATTGGGTCCTTGAAATGCATGAAAATGATCCGGAATTCCATCGAAAACTCATCTTGAGTGATGAGGCCCATTTCCACCTCGATGGCTTCGTCAACAAGCAAAATTGTCGCATCTGGGGCTCGCAAAACCCAAGAGTTATTGTTGAAAAGCCTCTCTATCCTCAACGTGTGACTGTTTGGTGCGGTTTATGGTCCCGCGGGGTCATTGTACCTTACTTTTTCGAAAATGAGGCTGGAGCAAAAGTTACGGTGAATGGATTGCGCTATCGACAGATGATTAATATTTTTTTATGGCCGGAATTGGATGGTATTGATCTGGACAACGTTTACTTTCAACAAGACGGCGCTACGTGCCATACAAGCAACGAAACCATTGATCTTTTACGGGAAAAGTTTCCGGACCGTGTTATCTCTCGAAGAGGTGATCACAATTGGCCACCGAGATCTTGTGACTTAACACCTTGCGACTTCTTCCTTTAGGGCCACGTGAAAGAGAAGATCTACGCCAACAGCCCAGCGTCGATTCAAGACCTCAAAGATGGAATTCGTGAGGTTTTCGAGGACATAGGGCAGCCACTTTGCGATTTGGTTGTAAAAAATTTCATGAAAAGGATATGGTCCTGTAGGCGTGGTCGTGGTGGTCATTTGGCTGATGTTATTTTCCATTATTAACGGCATACCTTCCTCTTTATAATGAAATAAAGATCTGATCATTTATCTCAAAAAACGGCATTTCTCTTTGAATATCAAAATAACACCTCTTATTGGAAAACCCTTTATATGCTTCACCGAAACATTTCTCCAAGATTCTGTATATAGCTCTAAATTATTTGATGAGAATGTTGCTACCGCCACATGTGATGGTGGTGGTGTTCTTGTTGCCGTTAACAACCCTGGTAGCCAAACATTCATCATAAGCGCACTGACGAGCTCATGATGATTAGTTGGATGAAAGTAATGCTGATTTTTGTTCTAGCACCGAGACTAAACTCATTTATATACTTAGCATTTATATGATGAGCAATTCAATGATTACCCTTGTGAATAAATCAAATCCCTCATCGTTGAGCGTAATTATGATTATCACTGGGGGGTTAATCAAATACCTCATGGTTGAGCATAATCATGATTATCAGGGGTGATTAAGCTTTTTAATTTAGAATATGAAGAAAAGTAAGCACATATAATATATGCACGATTTATTGTATAGAAAAAGAAAAACCCAAATTCATATTAATCGATAACAAAAATTCAACTCCATATTTGGAAAAAAAATAAAAATTTGTCTTATTTCTTATTGGAGCTCGCCGAGACTATCTGCGGTACTCGTTGCTTTTTTTTCTGTAAAAATTAATCATTAGTCTCAGAAGTATGTATGTTGAACTGGACTGATAAAATAGTAATAATATCTTGCTATACGTGTAGCCCGATTATAGCGATTGTGTTCCAATAAGATGTGTTTCCGCAGTTCAGCCTCATATTCCTTTCTAGATAAGTTCACGCGGTAAGATTCCTAAAAGGGAATATTAAAATGAGCGTTAGTTAATTACAATAATATTTGTTGATGACGTTCAAACGATTTAATTATACTACTATTATACTATATACTGTTGTACTTTCGTGCAGGGAACACGTGTGATAATTACAAACGTAAAGAAATATTTTTATTGCAATGCGGCTAATATATATGCACATTAAACATATCATCAACAAATTTGTTTATATTTTTTCTAAATAGGAATATGTATACTATCCATATGAAAAATTACTTACCAATGATTAAAAAAAAAACACTTAAACTTAAAAGGAAATTACGTTTCACTTTAAATTGCACTTGACCTTTTTCGTTTCGCTTTTGACAAAGGAAGAAAGGAAGAATGATAAAATTCAGTCTCACTTCGCAGGGGCATAGTAAAAGCTAAAGGAAATAAATTTTTAGCGCAACACCATTTATCTCAATTATCAGTATATATCCCAATTTATTGATGAGCTGATAGATGAGTTAGCGAAGAAACCCATCGAGTAAGAAAGTTAGTTGTCGTATGACCACATAATGTACACTCACACTGTCGTACTTGACATAAACATTGTGTTATATAACAAACCCGGGTTTTTTTTTTAGACATCATCAAGCTGATGAGATCATTTTGGTGACGATTCGAGATATGCTCTGGTATTGAATCAAAATGGATTAAATACAGTCAAATATTTTGGCTCATTTTGGGTTACGGTATAAGAAACTGGCGACGGGGTGAGGTATATATGTATATACATACTGCCGTTTCAATAAATTAATAAATCAAATATTTTTTTTTTTTTTAAACACAGGGTGTCCCGTAAGTCGACGTCAAGCCGGAACCGGGTGATAGACCAAATCGTAACAGTTACCAGAAAAATATAAAAAAAATCTAAGTCATGTATTTTTCAAATTATAGGCATTTCTTTTGTTTTCGAGAAAATGTACACCTTGTGCTGGTTTTTTAGCTCCTGTTGCTACAAATCTTTACTTTTTTTCAATTTTATTTTTCTTATGTAATCCCGAATAGTGCTTATGTAACCTGTTGCTTTAAGTTCTAAGCCAACTGCACCAGCTTGGAAGAAAATGTCACATTTTGCCGAACCAAGAATAGAAAATTAATAATTCGTTGAACTTTAACTGACTGTACTGAAAAAAAAATGTGCTACGCCAGTCTGGCAAGTAACTTTAAAAGTTGACGCATTTAATAAGGATTCTAAAATGGTACAACACTTGCTACATTATTTCTTAGATTACGGAAAAAAAAAATTTTTCTTCAAGAAACCCAGTTTCGAAAAATTTCTTTTCACCTACTAAAAATGATTCTAGTGTACCCAAAGCTTGCCTTAAGAGCGTAACTTTAAGATTCTAGCTTGAATGAGACGGAGAGTCATTCCATGAAGTGTGAGTGAGACAGATAGTGACGCTTTCAAGTTAGAGATGCTAACTTTTTGTTAAATTTAGGACAAATTTTCCTTAAGTCTAAAATTAAGCACCAATTATTTGGATGCTAAGATTTATTATTTACAAAGATGTTCAAACTGCCTTCCTTCAGCTTTAATACAAGCTCGACATCTTCTTAAGAAATATCGGGTTATCGGACGGGCTATTCTTCCGTTGTTGACAAACTCAACTGCTTCCGTAATTCTTTGCCGAAGCTCAGGTAAATTTTCAATTGACTTCTTACAAACTTTCTCTTTTAGTGCTCCCCAGTAAAAGAAATCTAATGGATTTAGATCAGGTGAACGGGCTGGCCATGAGATCGTACCAGACCGCCCTATCCATCTATCCGGATATTCTTCATTCAGATATTCTCTAACTGAAAGGGCATAGTGCGCTGGGCAGTCGTCGTGCTGATACCACATCTCTCTGTAAATACCTAGTGGCATGTCTTCCAGTAAAATTATTCTGAAAAATTGGAAAACATCCGGAAAATTATTCGGAAAATAATGGGAACAATTGGAAAGCATCCAGAAAAATTAGACAATTATTCGGAGAATTTGGAAAATATTCGGAAAAGTTGGAAAACATCCGGAAAAATTGGAAAATTATTCGGAAAATTCGGAAAATTATTCGGAAAAATTGGAAATTTATTCGGAAAATTTGTAAAAAATTCGGAAAAATTGGAAAATTATTCGGAAAATTTGGAAAATTACCCGGTAAAATTGGAAAACATCCCGAAAAATTGGAAAATTATTCGGGAAATTTGGAAAAAAAATTCGGAAAAATTGAAAAAAAAAATTGGAAAAACATTCAGAACAATTAGAAAAAAATCCAGATAATTTAAAAAAATCATAATAATTTAAAAAAATTCGGAACAATTGAAATAAAAAGTTCAGAACATTTGGAAAAAATTCGGAAAAACCCAAAAAAGATCGTAATAATTGAAGCAAATATTTGGAAAAATTGGAAAATTATTCGGAACAGTCGGAAAAAAATTCGGAACTATTGGAAAAAATTCGGAAAAATTGGAGAAAAATTGACACTCGACAAGACACACACACAAACACAATTTGTGGCAATTTTTTGCCTATTTCTTTCCAATTTTTATATATATATATTATCGATATTTTTACAAATTTAACGATTTATTTTTTGCACTTTTTGCAACCTTAATGATTTTGCAGCAAATTTTTACGATTTATTTTTCAAACTTTTTGCAAACCTAACGATTTTTTTGCAATATTAAAAATTGTTTTATAATCCTAATGATTTATTTTTATGAACTTTTTGCAACCTTATTGTTTTTTCGCATTTTTTGCGGTTTCATTTTCGAACTTTTTCAATCTCAACGATTTTTTTTACAATATCCACTCTTTTTTTACAACTTTAACGATTTATTTTGTGAACTTCTTGCAACCCCAACGTTTTTTTTCCCAATTTTTACGATTTCATTTTCGAACTTTTTCAATATTAACGATTTTTTTACAATCTTGAGGATTTTTTTACGATCTTAATTTATTTTTGGAACTTTTTGTAATCTTTTCTATTTTTTTTGAATCCTTACGATTTTTTTGGGGACGTCTCTGCAATCTTAGCGTTTTCTTTACAACACCATCTCTAAAATTTTGTAAAGTGATGAGCGTTGGCTACCCTGGTAAATAATTTTTACAGAAAAAAAGCAACGAGTGCCGCAGATAGTCTCGACGAGCTGCTATAATCAAGAAGACATATTTTTTTTCCAAATTTGGAGTTGGATTTTTGTTTTTTATTATTTCCAAATATGAATTTCAATTTCGTTTTTTTGTTTTTTTCATTAATACTCATTTGAATTTTTGTTTTTGCTTTTTATGTTAATATGATTTTGAATTTTTGTTTTTTGTTTTTTTTTTCTATTAGATGTATGTATATTATATGAGCTTATTATTCTGGATATTATTTTCTGAATTTGAAAACTTTTCACCCCTGATAATCATGATTACGCTCAGCGATGAGGTATTTGAATTACTCACCCCTGATAATCATGATTACGCTCAGCGATGAGGTATTTGATTTACTCACCAATGAGAATCATGACTACGCTCAGAAATGAGGTATTTGATTTATTCACAAGGGCAATCATTAAACTGCTCATTATATGAATGCGAAGTATATAAATGAGTTTAGTATCGGTGGTAGAACAAAAATCAGCGTTACATTCATCCAACCAATCATCATGAGCTCATCAGTGCGCTCATGGTGATTGGGCTACCAGGGCTACCAGGGAAAGAACTGTGTGCTTCGGGTATATGCGAATACGAGACTTGTCATGGAGACTTTTGGATAAAGATTAACCTGACAAATTTATCTATTTATATCTATTGTATTCATATTCGCTCGCAGTTCAATATTGCAATTTATGATAAAATTTTTGAAAGCTTTATATAAATTTGTCAGGCTTTGAGGCGTAACTCTAAAATTTTAATTTTAGGGGATTTCAATCTGCCCAACTTACACTGGTCCACAAATCGCACTAACAATATTTGTGAATCTTACCAACCTAACAACCAGAACTGCACTATCTTTAACTAATAATGTTTTCAATCTACAAGAGCATTACTTGGATCTGATATTGTCCGATATTGAACGTAGCTATATTAGTGTGTGTCGATCCTTGTATCCCATAACTCGTATCGATACTTATCATCTACCTTTAGATATTGTGATTAATTTAAGAAAAGAATCTTTCCTACCGAAACTTGAAACGCATCGGGGTTTTGATCTCGCGAACTATGAAGAAATCACTGAATTTCGTTTCTCCTTTCATAACAGCAGCATTATCAGTTGTTAAACCATGATGATATTTTTTATTGGAACATTATATTTTTCAAAATAGGTTACAATATTTTTTAGTAATCTTTTCCGCCGTGGATTCCAATAATTTTATTAATCGTAAAAACCTATCGACAATTTGCATTTTGACATTTTAATCATCAAATCGAACTATCAATACCAAACACTTGTCACAGGTAATATCTGTGGTCTCATCAATAATTAAGGAGAAATAGGATTACGAAAGGAGCTATAACATCTGTGAGCATATATGTGGCTTTTTTTCGGACACACTTCACGTTTTGTATATGATATTTTCTGCAATCACAACAAATAGATTTAATTAATGCTGGTAAAGAATCCATTCTGCTAAGTGGTAAAGAATGTTGAACAGCGTAACATTAAGCACTTTACTTCTGTCCGCAACTTTGCTGTTGCAGAAGAACATATTTCTATATTTCGAATGGATACTTGGATTTTTTCGGTTATCCTAGATTCCTTTAATTTTAATTTATGTGTAAGTGCTTCGGTATGCCTTCTCAGAAGGATAACATTATTTTCTAACCTTTTTAGGCATAATTTACAAAAGGAGTTATTATTAAATTGTTAAAGACATGGCCGACTAATTTCCTAAGAATTTTTAAATCGCTGATTATACTTTTCTCTTTTTTCTTGATTATCATCTAAAACCAAATTGCTTTGTCTTGAGGAGAAATATTTTAAAGCTTACTTTATTGACGAGGACGGCAACATTTCTACTTCATCATTTTCACCACAATGCAATACTTCATTGCTGTTCCTAAAGTAAAAAGAATCGTTTCCTTCCAAGACAATCATGTTGAAGAAAATATTCAAAACTTACTGCGTCAATTCACATGATGAATTGAATTGTCTTCGTTCTAAATTTTATGTTCATCACCTCGCTTTTCCTAATTACTTTCTCTTGATCCATCTAAATTGTTTTGACGATTATATCTCCATGACTATCGCCACGCTTGTCATAATTACCTTGCCTTCATCATTAATTCAATTAATATATTTACTAGTTTTTATCATTGAAATTATTTATATTTCAATAATTTTATCAATTTTTTTTTTAAATATTTTCCATGTTTAGGGAATTTTACAGAAATTAAAAATGTTGAGTAGGAAATTAAAAATGTTGAATAGGAAATTAACACACCACATTTATACAGGGTGTTTCATAATTGGTGCACCAAACTCAAGGGCTTGGTAGCTGAGGTGGAGACAAGCAAAAAATTATAGTGGGGGGGGGGGGGGTAAGACGCGTCGTTTCGGCGGTAGGGGAGGATATTCCCGTTTTTATTATGCATAATTTCATTAATTTGGCTAATAACAATAGAAATCGCACCTAATTTTATGCAATTCCATGAAAATTAGGAAGGCTGATTGGGCATTCACTGGAAAGCTTAGACGGTTTGCTATCATCTGAGATGAATTCCATCTTGATAGGGTGTATATCAAGAAAGTTACAGGGTGTAAAGTGGAAGAAGTACTGAAAATCTTAAACCCCCCTACCGTCGAAACGACGCGTCTTACCCCCCCCCCCCCCCCAACCTTAGAATTTTTTGCTTGTCTCCACCTCAGCTATCAAACCCTTGAGTTTGGTGCACCAATTATGAAACATCCGTATATGTAATTAATTCAAATCCAGCCAATAGCAATGCTCTTTGCTTTGTTCATCTTTCATGAACTATTCAACTGTGGAAAGCAGGTCAATTTGAATTTAGATGAGCACTAATGTTTTTCTTTAAGGGGAATAATTTTTTATGTAACTCTCGAATTATTAAATGTAGTAAAAGGAGTCTGCTACGTACTAGAGTAGTAAATCATCAAAAATGAAGTAGATCTAAGTACTAAAATTGTAGTAAATACACAACATTGTAAGGAATCCTCAACTCAAGCTGGACTCGCTCTTGACTGAATTATTTAACTCATCCCTAGTTAAGCCTCTCAGAAATATTTTTTTGTTATGGGATATGGTTTTAAAGATTCCGGTGTTGTACAGAAGCCATATTTTTTTTTTTTTTTTAGCTTTAATGCTTGGAGACTAATTTTACGTCTACGCTTAATTAACCCTTAGCTACCTACGAGCGGTCACCATGACCGCAACGACTTTTCGAATTGGAATTTTGCGGCTTGTGTGCAACGTACGTCAGTGTGCTTCCATGTACCTTTCCTACACTTCATCCAGTATCGCCGTTGCCTTTGCCGAGTGTGGACTTGCGCACTTGTGACTTGGTTAGGTAAAAATGTTCCATCAGCGGTCTCTGTGACCGCATGTAGGTGGTTGCGTAATTTTTTTGTGTTACATTATTTTTATGGTTTTAGTGCAAACATGAATAACAACGAAGAAAATGTTAAAAGTTGGTTAGACGAAAAGCTGTCAGATGAGGAAGAGATGCCCAATGAGGATTGCAGTGATGTGGAAACAGATGTGTCTGCTGCTTATGTGCTCCACGAGGATTGTGAATCTGATTCTGAAGTAGATGGCGCCTCAGAAGAAGAAACCGATCAGATTCAGCCACAAAGTACGCGTTCAGGTTTTCTTGAGGAATGGTCTTCCGAAGATGAGGTTCCACTCGCGCAGTTGCAATCTCAACCAGGGAATAAAAACTATTTTGGTAATAATCGCTCTCGTTGGTCATCTCAGCCTAACATCCGTCGTGGACGAAGAGCGCAGGATAATATTGTACAGCAAACACAGGGACTAAAACCTGCGTACCGTAATGTTCTGAACACTTTTACCACGTCTCTTGATGTTTGGAGCTTCTTTTGTACTAATGAGATGCTCCACAAAATAGTACTGCACACCAATGAAAAGATACGAAAGATAAGACCAGCGTATAAGAACCAAACATGTGTTCAAGATTTGGATCTCATAGAGCTAAAAGCGTTTATAGGGCTTTTATTTTATTCTGCAATATTCAAGGAAAATCACACACACTACTCTTCTTGGTACAATACTGATGGCTCTGGAAGAGAAATGTATCGTTGTATCATGAGTAAGAATAGACTAGAAGTCCTATTGAATACTATTCGGTTTGATGATGCAGAAACTCGAGATCAGCGGCGTGAGGTGGATATATCTGCGCCTATTTCCGAGGTCTTCGAATCTTTTAGGCAACAATGTCTCAAAGTTTATACGATTGGAACGTGTGCTTGCGTAGACGAAATGTTAGTGGCTTTTCGAGGTCGTTGCAAATTCAAGATGTATATGCCAAAAAACCAGCCAAATACGGCTTGAAATTAATGTGCATAACAGATGCGAGAAACGGCTACCTTCTCGATGCCTACATTTACCTAGGCATTAATTCAGATGGACTAAATTTGATCCAAGAAGAAAACCGATTGTCGAAATCTACTCAGGCATTCTGCGCTTAGTTCAATCAATAGAAGGATCCAACAGGAATATTACCGCTGATAATTGGTTCTGTTCCATACAACTTGTTAATGCGCTAAAAGAGAAACAGCTAACTCTTGTGAGTACTTTGAAAAAAAAAATAAGCAGAAAATACCGCCTGAATTTAAGGCGTCCAGATATCGATAAGTTGGGTCGTCAACTTTTGTTTTACCGGCGACATAACCCTATCGTCTTTTATTCCGAAGAAAAATAAGGCAGTAATTACGATATCAAGCATGCACCACACAGAAAGCATTGATCAAAGCACCAAAAAACCAGAGATAATATTGTACTACAATGAAACGAAAATCGGAGTTGATTTACTTGATCAAAGGTGTTCAAATTATTCAACGGCGCGTCGAACACGAAGATGGCCCTTGGTTATCTTTTATTGAATACTGGACATATCTGATTCAAATGCTTATGTCGTCAGTCTATATAATCAAGCACAAAAGACTGGAAGCAGATTCAAGTTTATGAAGGCATTGGCAGAACAGCTCACAAGGCCACACATGGAACGCCGAGAAAACAGTGACCACATTCAGCGTGACATCAAGACAGCTATTCGCCGTATTCTGCAGATCAGACAGGAAATTCCAAGCAATTCCGTTAAAGACAAGCTTGACAAGACATGTTGGACTTGCGATCCTAAAAAGAAACGTAAGACTTACAACTTGTGCTTTCTTTGCAAGGTACCAATCTGCGATGAGTGTTCGAAAAAAATGTGCCGTGACTGCTATGAAAAATGCTAAGAATTTAGGGCTTGGAATTTTTAAGAGAATTATTATTTTTTGTTGATTTCTCTGTATTACCATATTCTATGACTCTTTAACTCACTAAAAATAAGTACAAACAAATTATATTTATTAGTTGCTATTACTATAGATCTCATTTTCGAAAATTTTAAGTTTGTGTGTTTGTGATTGTTTTGAACAAAATGTTACTTGTTTCCTTTTCTTTTTTATTTTATTACAACAGTTAAGACCCTAGACATGACTTTTATTTATTCACATATCCCATAATCGTTCTAGATTTAGAAACAGCTACAATAACTCGTCGGCGGTCACCATGGCCGCACGTAGGTGGTTAAGGGACGAAAAGTGGGGGTAGGTAGTTAAGGGTTAAACACAAATAAAAATAAATCGATTGCAGCGGAAACATATTTTAGACGAGTTTCAATGAGCATTTTTATTTTGAGCCCACTGTACTAAGTTTAACGTAAAAAACAAAATGACAGAAGTGTAAACAATTGGAAAAAAATATATTTTGGAACGCAATCAACTTTGGACTTAAAAAAAAAAAATTAAAGTGATTGGTACAAAATTGTAAATTAAATTAATGTAATATGGTCTAGCTCCATTCCATACAATCCAGTCCTGACTGTAGTAAAAAAAAAAAAATTCCACACCGCTGTGTACCTTTATATAACTAGATCACTAAACCAGCGGAAATGGTGATGAAAAGACTTGCATTTTTTCAGATAACGTATGGAAAATTTTAACGCATCTTTTGCCACACTGTCACATCGAATGACACTAAACTATAAACAGTTAAACATACACCATTCCCTGCTAAAGTTTTTTAATATATACGCGCACCAGCTGTTCTAGTAACAATGCATTATATCTTCTCATTTTATCCTTTTCTAGACACTTTACATATATGTATCGGACCAACTATTTTGAACAAAAGTTAAAATGAAAATTGAATTCAAGTACTAATTTGAAAGGACAATTCACATAGAATTTCGTTTCCCCTAATTCCATTAGAAAGTTGAGTAAAGAAATTTACACGTTTCAGCTTATTTGTATGGGGTACTACTTTAGGACAAACACAAAAAGAAAATACGAAGAAAATAGATACAAACTTATCCTAATAATTCCCTCACGTCCTGACAAAAGAGTAAACATCGAAAAAGCTTTAACTTTTTATTCGCTAAACTTTTCTGTTAAACTCTTTCACCCAAAGGACATCAGCAAACAGTTTATCTAATTTCCTTATACTCTCTGGTCCATCCGCAGTTGGTATGAGTTTGGCTGATAAGAACCCTTCAGCATTAAGTTAGCTAAGCTAACTTTCTAACATTCTGGAAGTATGTTCATATGTACTTTGTTGTTGTGTTAGTTGGGGTTTTTTTTTTTTTTTTGTAATTTTACCAGGATTTTTTAAAACATGCTTTTAGCGAGAATGTCTTCGTTTGCTTTATGCCCCTCCCCAAAGGATTAAAAAAAAATAAATATAAAAAAATTTAGTATAAACTTTTGTGAAGTGATTCACAGATAGTTTTGTTATAGTTGGAAAAAAAATAGTGGCAAAAAAAATCTCTTTTCTGGTGAGTCGTGGATATTTTAAAACGCGTTAGACAAAACAGAGGCTCCCTTATGCTGCTGCTGCTGCTGCTGGTGGTGCTTCTGCATGTGCTGTGAAAGTTACAGAATTTAAGTAAAAAACCGTACACCAACTTCTATGAAAGTACTTTTTCTCCAACTGCGAGCGACGACGACGACAACGCAAAACTATTCGGCTAATGTGAAATCCATTAAAAGTTTCGTCTTCAAGTGAATTGAAAACGTGTCATTTGATGTGGATATGCTGACAAGTGTCCTGAAGGATGAGAAAACATTTAAAAGTTTTAAAACTGTGGAAGGAAGCTGTATACTTAAAGTATCAGCATAGTACCGATTGAGTACGTATCACCATCAACTGCATAGCAACGCAAGTACACTTATAGTCGTATGAACAACTATTGGGAAAGTTTCGACGGATGCCGAGTTGATTTGTCACTATAACTCAAGAACAAGAATTTCAGAACCAATTGATTTCCATATCACCAAATCAAGAGAAACTTTAACGTTTCACATGTGTCTGTTCTGATAATATTCAGGAAAAAGTTTCATAAGGATTGGTCAGGACTCAGGAGAATGCAAAATAGTATTACACTTATGTACGTATGTATAGGTATAAGTTTTGAAGTTTAACTGAATACTTGGATACCAAAATGACGAAATAATTTGTAGGTGAATTTATTAAGCCGCGGAGCTCTTCTCAGGCCATTATACCTTGAGATATCAACCAAACAAGATGAACTTGGCTGAGAAGATCACGATACCTCATAGCATCTGCTCTGCAATTGCGAAACATTTGCCAGGCGGAGATTGCTCCACCGCTTTTCTTAAACCAAACTACGTGTAGAACCTAAATCCCAGCATGAAAGGTCGCAGTGAATGCGGGTCTTACGCCTGCACAACCCTCCACAAATATAATCTAATCTAAGCCGCAGAGCGTATATTGCTACATGGGTTCTAAGATCCATAACCGTTTACTAAATCTACACGGCGATCATTAGCAATAACTTAACATAAGAAGCGATTCGTTAGTGACATAGATTCAAAGCTGAATGTGGTTATAACGAAGTTACAAATTCTAGTCTAAATTACAGCACATGTACTAGCTAAGTACAAGAAAAGCTTTTCAAAAGAGCTTGAAAGCTTTTCTGTCCATAAACAACTTGCACCAGTAGAAGCATCAGCCACTCAGCGACTGAGAAGGTCTGGACCCGGCTATATAAAGCACTCCAGTCAACCACAGAAATCAGTTTAGTCAACGAGGTCGACCAAGTCAGTTGGACAGACTATATTCGTAGAGGTACTAGTGGTGAGCGCAATTCCCGCACTAATGAGCCTGGAACGTCATGTGAAATAATCCGCGTGCCTTTTCTGTACTCCCGCGTCGAGGTTAGCGAGAAATATCCCAACTCGACATTACACTGCTACGTCGTGAGAAAAATCTCCGTACCATCTTTTCTGAACTTCGGCGTCGAAGTTAGCGACAAATATCGCGCCTCAACATTGCACTGGTACGTCGTGCTAGAAATCCCCGTACCATCTTTCCTGTACTCCCGCGTCGAGGTTTGCAAGAATCATCCCGCCTTGAGATTGAACTAGTACGTCGTGTGAAGAGTCCCCGTACCATCTGTCTCTCGTATAATTATTTGAGTTAGACTATTTTCACTGGTACGTCATGTGCAGAGTCCCCGTACCCAGTAAGCAGTGAGCTTTGTGTCAACCGTCATGCTTCATAGTACTCCTTTGGTACACTATCCGTCTCCATCTCAGATCCTAGTGGTAGTGGTAGAATTGGACATAGGATACAATATTGTTCACATCGTAAACACTAAGATTTGAAAATAGGCATTAGACCTACTTGATAAACTAATGGTATTGTAAAAGTCAAGCTATTTCGTTACATAAAGAATTTATTATTTCATTGTAACTGAAGGAGTTTCATTTATATAAAATTCTGATTACATGGTTAAGGCCAAATTTAACTTGATACAGAGAATTACCTTATTACGCATTACAAGTGTTATGCGATTGGCACCGTCTGTCGCACAAGAAACCCTGCTGAACGTCACACCTCTACAGAAGTGGATAACGTGGGAGCCGCTGCTTCTTACAGGATAAATGTCGCCGGACTTTGTTGTTTAAGCTTTAGCAAAGGTATAGTACGATTCCAAAGGTTCTCGAGGATATTTCTGGACTGGCTATGTCACCAGACCATATTTTAGCAAGACTTTCATCGTTTCAATCACCCAATATAATGGTGAAGTGGTCCAAGAAGCCTGGGAATTTCCAAGAGTGACATCTGAGCTTGGGATGCGATGCTACAATGTTTCAGAATTACTGAACCTGGAGCCACACTGCAGAGATCTAGGCCGAGGTTTATGCCATGCTGATTTGATATTACGAGAATCTAAGAAAAACTTTAGCAATAAAAGCATCTTTATATTCTCCGACAATTAGGCAGCATTTAAAGCAATTCTATCTTCCGCGGTGAATGCCAAAGTGAACTTAACAAACTGAATAAATTCAATCGATTTTGCCTATTCTGGTTTCCTGGACATCAAGGCTTTTCTGGTAATGACAAAGCTGATGAAGTTGCTAGACAAGGTTCAGCTACACCTCTGATCGATCCAGATCCGATATGCGGATTTCCCCTATGTACGGCAAACTAGATCTTTCGTAAACACGTATCAGATGATCACACACAGCACATATTGAAGGATTATCGTGGGACAGAATCATGTCTAGCCGAGGAGGCTTCTGAAATACAGTAGGACGAACGTTAGACTCTTAACAGATCTGATTACTGATCACTATCAACCGAGAAAGTACTTTGTCACTAGTGGGGCAGGTTCTGCTCCTACCTGTAGACTATGTCTGGAGGATGATAAAACCTGCACATTGTGCGAATGCCGGTCATTAGCTAAACGCTGAATGGTAATCCTTTGTAAATCACAGCTTGACCCTAGCGAGCTCGAAGACAGACCTTAAACTTACTCATGAAGGCCGACCTGACTTAAAGAGATGGGAGGGACATGCCAATGCAATCAATGAATTAAACTTAATATTTTTAATGGGCCCCAACTATTGAAGATACATATTTTGTTAGTTTTGAATGCACAATTCTCTGAATCCATGGTTAATGTTATTAAAAGCAAGAAACTAGTCGATACTTTGTGTATGTTGGGACGTAAAAATCATAGTATTTAAAAATATTAAGTATAACTTCCGAAACCCATCTCGAGGAGTCAAGTGAGATTTATATATAGGAGTTCTTTAAGAACCAGGAAGCCACATTAACGAATAGTGAAAGAGGTTAGCAGACGCAAAGATCCTTAAGATTATATGTAGAAGGTCTAGAAATGTGACAAAGCTTACGGAGGGGGGTGGCCGTGATCAAGAGAATTCCTTCTATCCAAAATATTTGAACGATCACTAATATACCTAGGTGCATGGCTGGGGGTGAGCTCAGTCGATAAAGGTGAACTGTAGATTCTGGCAAATAGTTTTTGAAAATTACTAGTTACCATAGAGGAAGTTCTGGTATGAATTTTCGTCATAAAACTGAAGCAACGTAAGTATACGAGGAGTTTTTCAGTTATACTATTTCCTGCAAGGTGTCACTTTGGAAGTGTCATTTTCTGATTCTTTGACGATTTTTATGTTTTGACAGCTTTGCCAGATCTTTGTTGTTTTTCCTTGATTTTGTATAAAAATATGTCATTCATAAAAATTCTATTCTTTGCAGTGGTATTCAGTACACTGAAGTATAAATCAAAAATTTAGCACATATGAAGGTGCCTGCGTTGTAAAAATTTTGAAAGAGCAAAACATGTTATCTGGCAATCTGTAAAATTAAATTCGCTGAACTACGGAATATATGTATATGTATTTGAACCTTAGAATATCCTACAAACAGGAATGGATAATACGTGTTAAAATCACATACACGAGCGTAATTTTGCAAGAGATGGACATTATACACCGGTAAATATTAGATGCAGTGGAAGTTCTATTGTGAAATTTGTTTTTGTTTTATGAAGGGATTTAAGAGGAAGAATAGTACCAGCGTTCAAATATTTTTTATTTCTGTGTGGGAGAACTTTCAATTTGTGATAAATTGCTGGGATACTGACATCTGCTCGGAATTAGAGATTACATATTTTTTGGTTATTCTCTCAACATCGAGACCTGAAATACCAAAAATTAAAAATTTGTTAGTTGATAAAAGTAGAGAACCAAACAAAAAATCTTTTTTTTTTTTTTTTAACCATGGAAAAATTACTTTTGTCCCCCACTGGACTTATCAGTTATGAAAGCCTGTATTGAACTCTCAGCCAGAGAAGCATATAGACGACCGATATGTACTACATGAATTTATTACGCGAATTATGGCTTATCACCATTCCTGTTTATTCAGGGAATAAAGACGAAAAATAGCTCAAACTATGGAAAAATTCCGGGAAAGCTGGAGTTTTGTTTGAACCTTCCTTTCATGGTTCTAAACAATATACCAAAAGTCCCTATCGATACATGTGTCTCTGATAATGTTACGCGCGGTCAAAGGTCACAAAAACAGTTTTTCGCGAAAATCTAGTTAACGGTAACTTTTATCGAAAAAATAATAGTTATGAATTTTGTAGCCTAGAAAATTACCTACAAAAAAAATGGTATCATTTTTTTTTCGTAAGCCTAACGGCCTTCGAGATAATTCGATTTAAAAATTTGTAAGGTACAGTATGCATGCACTCCTTGCGGTATCTGTGTGCCGAATATTTGTAATTAAATGTTAAATACCGCCTAAAATATTGGGAAATTTATTTACGTGAAAGTTTCAATGTTCATAACAATACAAACTAACACACATATATACTACATAATAGTGTCGACCTTACTCCATAATGTACTAGACGAAGGTGGATGAACTCGGAAACGTTTTCGTTTCTCATACGACCTTGAGGGACATCGCCTCGCCAATGTTTGGTTAGAGAATAAATTTGTTTATACCTGTTTTATGTATTGGTCGATTTTTAGTATTAAGTGACATCTCCTTGTGAACTTATTATTTCTATTCAATTATTTTTGTATAAATTAAACAAATTATCCAAAATGGCAGAAATTTGATTTATTTGTGATAAATCTTTGCTGGAAGGTAAAACTATTGTTGTGGAACGTGGACTTGACACGCTGATACGGTCAAGTGTTGAAAGAAAGGATGGCAAAAGATGAATGTTTACGAAATGCTAGTTATGTGGTAGGTCATGTAGAGTGTTGTAAAGATTATACGCGAAATTCAAGCATATTGACATCAAAACGACAGCGATATGAAGCAAACACATTGACATCTACGAGTCCCACCTCACAGCAGAATGCGTTCCAGTGAACTACGATTTTTGTTTAAATCTCTTTGTGTTTTTTGCGGTGAAGAAGACGATGGGGCGAAAGAAAAGAAAAAAGGGATAAATATTCGCCGTAAAATCCGATGTATCTTGACGCTATCTTTTAACAACTCAGTTCTTGAGATAGGAGCAAAGCGAAATGATGACATCAATAAGGTCGTTACATGAGGAATTATTTTCGAACACGATCTGGCCGCTGCTGAGCGTCGATATCAGTCCGATTGCTTTAAACACTTTAGGAAGCCTACCACGGGTAGTCGTCTGAAGATAGTAAAGTATCATTAGCGATGGAAGAAATATATTCACTTATTAAAAATAACTATGAATGTCAGTTCACTTTAAATAAATTAAAAGATGTGTACAAAGATTATGTTCCAGATGAAAAGACTAGTAAGAGTAAACCTGTTACAAAATATCGTAAAAAAAAATAATTTTTACACAAAAGGTATTTCTTTCATTAACGCACAATATGATATTTTACAAAAATTATAGAATAACAACAGAAAACTTAATGCAGCAAACGAACGTTTTCGAATTTTAAAAACAGCTGCAGCTATTGTTCGGGAAGACATTAGATCGGTAGTAGTAAATAATGAAAATTATCTTAAGCTAAAATACACTGCCACTAGTTATGCCATTTTGACAGCTGTTCGTATGATTGAAACTAAGGAAATACTGGAAACGGAAGAAGAAGAAGATAATGAAGAGATGAAAATGGAAATTGTAATGGAATCTGAAGAAGAACCATAATTGCTCTGATCAATAAAGAATTAATTATATAACCATTTTATAATAATTGTTGTTATTAAAATAAATATTTTTTAATCGAAAAAAAATAATGTAATAATAATAATCGAAAAGAAAATTAATCTTTTTTTAAATAAATCCTTTGTTTTTATTATTTTATAATTGAGAGGCTCAAAGGAAAAGGGGTACAGTAACATTTTGTAAAAAATTGAAATAAGTGCATAAATGCAAATTTGATATATAGTCAGTTCTTTCTCGACTTATGGTCATTCACACTTACGACGAAAATATTCTTAATAAAATTACAAAAATGTACCTCAATTTTCTATAGTTTTCGCAGAATATTTATCGTATCTGGTGATTGATGTTAATTAAAAATTAGAAGAAAAAAACGCAATTAATTTTGATGTGAATATGACTTCTTCGCTAAAAAAGTATAGCCGCTCTTGAATATAATCGGTTTTACATGATAGTTTTTGGAATAATTTTTTGATTATTTTCTGAGATAATTATAATACGCGTTTTTAGAAAACCACAATATAAACGTTTTCTTTTTCTATTGAGAATTTTATTGATTTTTAAGTGTGGCAAGATTATTTTAGCTGCGAAAAAATTATAGCCACAATTATGAAAAACTCATTAAAATGTCAAATTTAATTTTTAATATTTAATGTTTTTTCCCTGTTTCATTAACAGTTCACAAATTCGATTTGGCATAGTTTCATAAAGGCTTTTGATAAATCCTTGTGGTAATTCCACAGACAGGAAATACCCAGATATCGACGGTTGTACGAAGAAAGTGATATATTGAAAAGCTCATAGTAAACCTCAATAACTCACTGATCTCGGCTAAATATATCATGGGTACGAACCAAAAATCTTTTTCAATATAGGTAAAACTTTATTTCTTTCTTAGAATTTTAAATCGACCATATTTCTTCAGAATTCCTGTGCATTATTGGTGGCTGTATGTAGACGGTCCGAGCAAAATCTGTCTGCCGTTTTGTTGGATGAGTTAGTTAGAGTGGCGGTGGGTGGGTGGGTGGAGGAAACATTAATGCAAGATTTACTTCTTTAAATGGTTGGATAAGAATACAAAATTACAAACTTTAGCAAAATTTATTTGCATGGGTACAATTTGAACATTTAAGGTAATAACGCCTATGCGGCTATCACTAATCGCGAAAACCAAATTAGATTTTGAATTTTTTGGTTTCCGTATTTAAGAAAATTGCAAATTTTAACAAAAAAAAAGGGGTCGAAAGATATTGTTTCGCAGATCAAAAATGTTTTAAATATAATAAAGTATTTATTGAGGGAAAAAAATTCATTAAAATTGCATTAAAACTACATTAAAACTACGACATACCAGTAGGAAGATTATATTGTAAATTTTCTCTAAGTTTCAGGCGTACAATACATGTCAAGATTTATAAATACTTTTTTGTTGAAAAGAAAGTCTAGAAACTGAAAGCAGCGCATCCACAAATTCGTTGGGATGGTCTTTTTCGAAGCTCTTTGGAAATAGATATTCCATTTTCACAATTTGACTGTTTGAGAGTTTGCGATGTTTGCCATAAAAACTAGTGAAGAGTGTACATGTGAGGTATTGCAGTGATTGCTTTGGTAACATTTAAATTTCAATAAGCTACCTCCCGCACAATATCTGGAAAAATCCATACCAATGTCCAAAATATTTATTACAAAATTTCAATTGTAGATCCAGTAGGAAGATTAGCAGGAAGTTAAGGCAAATCAACGATCACAATGAAATTTCAACTTACTCCAATAAATTCAGTTCGTGGAATGCAAAGAGTAACAGTCCGTATGTACTTATAGAAGTACAGCCAAAGAACGAATAATTGTAAGAACTCTCAGAAGTTTCGGTTTCCTTGCTTGTCTAGTCTTGAAATATGAAAATAAATATCGGGATTCAAACTAAGAGAAAAATTTTGTTGTATCGTATATAGTGCAAGTTATTGAAATATATTTACTCCCACCACACCGTTCAGAACCAAACAATCCGTGAAGTCGGCAAACAGAACTTGATTGGACCGTCTAAATACACCCACCAATCAATAATCGAAACGAATTCTAAAGAAATATGGTCGAATTAAATTCTAAGAAAAAACTCAATTTTTGCCTATATTGAAAAAAATTTTTTGGTTTGTACCCATGATATACTATATTTATTTAGCCGAGATCAGTGAGTTATTGAGATTGCTATGAGCTCTTCGCATACATCACTTTCTTAGTACTACCGTCGATAACTGAGTATTTCTTGTCTGTGGTAATTCCTCCCAGGCTTTTTTGATTGCAATTTTTAATTCAAATATATTGCTATAGGCTCTCCAATCTTTATAAACTTGACGTGATAAATACCCCCAGATATTCTCTATTATATTAAGGTCTGGAAATCTCGCCGGACATTTTATTACATCGATTTGTTTGGCTCGAAGCCACTCAATTACTGATCTGAATGTATGTGTATGTACAGTGGCGTTATCCTGCTGAAAAATCATATTCTAATCTTCCAAATCATCGAGAAATGTTATCAGTTTTTCTTCGAAAATCTACGTATACACCTCGCTGTTTACTCTCGTTGTTAAAACATAATTCTGGTCATTTTGTGATAGCTAATAGCAGTCCATATCATTACCGATCCTTTACCCATATGTCGTGTGGAAAGAATACGCTGTTCTTTCCTTAAGTCCATATCCTTCCTGTCCATCCATGAACGAACCAAGACGTCGCTCGGCATATTAGCTGATTGGAATGTGATTTTAATAATGATTCATCATAAAGTGGTCATGGTATTGCTACACTATTGCTATTTCCTAGAGAACTTGAAATGGATTCGAAATAATTGACTACATGGAGCAAGCCAGACTATCTTCAATTGCGTTTCGATTGAAACCATATGCCTTAGTAAATCAGAAAATCTGGAACTATCGAATTCCATTTATGTATGTAGTGCTTTTGCGAAACGTATAAATCTTCTATAAAGTAAAAAGTGATGAGTGAAAAACATGCTTATCGTTTTTGAATTTTAACAATTTTATAAAATAACCGATTTTTATGAAAATTTCTGCATATATAGAAAAAATATGCGTGAGTTGCCCTTGTGCACAGAATTTCGAAATTCGTAATTTAAAGTACTTTTTATGATGGTTAAAGTTGGACATTTTCGAATTCGAATAATTTCTATTTAAATCGTACGATTTTTTAATTATAGCACTTTTTTGAAAGATCTTTTTATTCTGAACCAATTTTTTCAAGTTTCAGTTCATTTGGACTTTTGAGTGGGGAGAAAAATAGGGTGGGGGAATTTTCGATATTAACTCTAACTTGAGTAATTTAAGGAGTAGGGGGATGAAATTTATACACCTTATAGATCTTTTGATAAGCTATCTTTTGGTTTTCGAAAATATTCGAAATTCGAAATAGATTTCGAAATTCACGCAGTTGAAGTTTTCAAATCGTCATTTCAGATTTTCCCTTATTTCTCCACTCCCTGAGGGTCTAGCGAGATGTTTTAAGATTCGTTGGAAAGCCTATGGGCGTGGCTATAAAATATCAAAAATTTAGAAAAACGATATTTTCGGAACGCTCGGAAAAGGGGGAAATAGGGTGAAGGGTGCCATCACGAAAATCGTCCTAGATTTCGTACTTCTTATCACACGGGGATGAAATTCTACACCTGAATTCCACTTACAATTTCCCATAGCATGATGGTATTTTTTTTTCGAATTTCGAAAAATTTTCATACAAAATTGATGATTTTCGAAAAACGTAAGGGTCATTTGCCCGGCTTATAACAAGTGAAATTCCAACTCCACTGGGTCGAGTGGGGTATCGTTGGAAAGAGAACACTTCAAAATTTACGAATCTGAAATTTCACCCCCCTCCACCCTTCCTTGTGGGTGGGGGGAGGTAAAACGTAACGTAAAATGTTAGTGGCT